>VDFB02353493.1:288397574-288599725 GCA_007258455.2 Sequoia sempervirens | reverse complement strand
AAATTCTAAGCCAAACTAGCTCCCATAGGAGGGAGGGGGGGTCCCCACAAGGTTGAGAGGTAGGAGCCTTACTTGAAGCATCGATGGGAAAACAGGAGAGTTGTTCCAACATAGTAGAGGCCATAGTTGGAGCCACAAGGGGAGGCAAGGGATCCTCTTAGGCATCCATAAACATCCCATGATTGCACTAAATGAACTTCAAAATTGGATTACCTAAATTTTTGACCCATTTCTTAAGGCTAAAATTTTGAGTAGTGACAATCATGGGAGAAGAGCATCCAGTAAATTTATGCCCCAACATGTTGTAGTAGAAGCACCTAAAAAGGAGACCTTCATAATTGAGAAATTGGGTCCAAGTGTCATGGGTTGAATGGATCAAAACTGAGTGATGCACTGGTTTAGAAATATCAATGATGGCACAAACCCTGGTGAATTTACTATGGGGAGATCTTGAATCCAGCTTCACAAAGGAACCAAATTGTTCAATCATGTTTTTAATTAACTCTAGCACCCACATAATCAGCAAAATATTATACAACCTGATCCAAATGGGAACTGAGGTGATCTTGGCAGTAGCAAGATCAAAGAAAGGAGACCAATCTAGATAAAAGAGGCTAGACTGGTGATAAAACCATAATCCCTTCTACTTGACAAAGGTACGATCCTCCACAAAGATGAAGCAGAGCAAAAATAATCCAAAATCAAGGATATCAATGTTCAAAAGGGATATGTTATTCATGGAAACTTCCATCCACTCAACAAATTGATCGACTGGGGATCTCTTGCTCAAACAACAAACAATAAGGGATATGCTCCCAATCTCATCTTCCATCGCATCAATGCAAGCATCTGAAATATGGAACTCGATTGAGGTGTCATCAGGTGGATAATTGAATCCCCATAGGAACAAACTTGCATGGGATCAGGCAGGATAAAGCACAATAGGCTTAACTGGCAACAGTAGAGAGGAGGATCTTAGGTAACTTGAGTTTTGCAAAATTTTGAATGCTCATGGAAGGTATTTTTCTTATTTTGATAGCCAAGGTTAATGAGAGGGGCAACGAGTGGAGGACCAGAGGTAGGTGGAGAGGCAAGAGGATTCCCCAATGATGCCCTAGGTTGGGTTGGCCTAACCTTTGACTTGCACGCAACTTTAGATTTGTCCCTCTAGACGTTCTTTACACCAACATCCTCGCCCATGCACCATTGCCCTTTCACCACTTTGTCAACATAGCCATCTGAGTTTTCACACATTGCAAGCAATAACTTAAGAGTGTAGATATTCTTATGTAAGATGTTATTGATGAATTTTTTTCTCCTCATTCTATCTCACCCTTCACAACCAAAGATTGAAGTTAATAATAAAATAAATTAATTATTCCTACATACAATTCAATCTCATTTTTAATGAGTATACATAGAATAATGTTAATATTAAATATAGCATTATTACATACCTTAAAGGATTTAATGTCACCTATTAATTTAACACTCAAGCATAAAAGATCATTGAACCTTGATGGATAATCAAATTTTTTTTGAATATTTTCTGAAAGAATCTCATCTATTGTTAAATAGCTTGCAATGTGGTTGCACAAGTTCTTGAACTAACCATCACATTCTTGATTTTTTCTACCAAGGTTGGTATGTTCCTTGCAGTAAGTCACTCAACTTCTTGCATCATGACATCTATATAAGGTTCCCACTACATATACAAGCAATAGTTTTGAATTATAAATAACAAAATGCATATTGTTTTATTAAAAAATAAATAACTAAGTTTAGCACCATTATAAGACTTAAAATTAAATAACTCAATAAAGTACGTAGTTACCACAAAATAATTCCAAAGAATAAAAAATTGATAAATATTCTAAAAAAATTAACAGCATAAACTATACAACTAAAAACTAATTCTCAAACACTTTTGATAATTTTTTCTAAAAATTTGATATAGTAATATTAAGAAAGATTAAGCAAAAAGTAAACACACATAGATACAATAATATTGTGTTTGTAAATAAATCAATAAAATAAGCCAATTCAAATTTGTATTTAAAGATACCAAACACACAATATCTAAAGATATTATATTTGTAAATTAAACATATTTATTTTATTAATTTTAAAGATACTATTAAATTATCAAATACCTCCATGATATTCTACTTAGAAGAATTATATAGACTACCATTAGAAAGGAACACCCATTAATTTATGGAATTAATACTTCAATTACATTGCAAAATATTGCTTAGTTCAATTAAAGAGAAACTAATATCGATGTAGAAATTATTAAACTATATATATAGGTTACATGGTTATAGGTTCAATGAGGATTTGAGTTGCTTTTTTTTTTAATGTCTTCATTTGAGATACTGAAACCATCTCTCTCCTTGTAGAAATGTAGAAAACCTCTTGTGATGTCACAAGCATAACCCTTGCTAGAAGTTGGAACACCATCATTTTTCAAGTACTCCCAGTTTAATTCTTTGAGTCGTTCATCCAATAAATTCTTGATGTAATTCAAGGCATCATCTTCAGTGGATGCTAGATTATCTCTTATGTAAGATGTTATTGATGAATTTGTTTCTCCTCGTTCTATCTCACCCTTCACAACCAAAGATTGAAGTTAATAATAAAATAAAATAATTATGCTTACACTCAATTCAATCTCACTTTTCATGAGTATACATAGAATAATGTTAATATTAAATATAACATTATTTCATACCTTAAAGGATTTAATGTCACCTCTTAATCTAAGGCTCAAGCATAAAAGATCATTGAACCTTGATGGATAATCAATTTTTTGAAGAATATTTTTTGAAAGAATCTCATCTATTGTTAATATAGGTTGCAATGTGGTTGCACGAGTTCCTGAACTAATTGTCCCATTTTCAATGTGTTTTGCCAAGGTTGGTATGTGCCTTGTTGCAAGCCACTCAGCTTCTTGCATCATGGCATCTATATAAGCTTCCCACTACATATAGAAGCAATAGTTTTGAATTATAAATAACAAAATACATATTGTTTTATTAAAAATAATAAAACTAAGTTTAGCGCCATTCTAATTTTAAAAGTAAATAACTCAATAAAGTATACAATTACCACAAAATAATTCTAAAGAATAAAAAAGTTGATAAATATTCTAAGAAAATTAATAGCATAAACTATACAACTAAAAATTAATTCTCAATCACTTTTGATATTTTTTCCTAAAAAATTGATATACTAATATTAAGAAAGACTAAGAAAAAATTAAACACACACAATAATATTGTGTTTGTAAATAACTCAATAAAATCTAATTCTATCAAAATTTGTATTTATTATAAATATGAACATTCATTCCATCTTCTAACATATTTAATGAAATTAAGGACTACACACAAGTTAATTGTGTGACAAAATAAGAAGAAAATAGGTGAATTGAAAAGTTCACATATAAAGAAAAAGATGAATAAATATATTTAGTAAAATTAAATTCTATTAAATATGAACTACTAAAATAACAAAATTCATATTCATATAGCATCTCTAGAGGGGGTGAGAGTATCACGGCCTTGAATCTTGTTAGCTTATTGATCCTTTTCATTGACTGTTTCATATAATGCCATATATACAATCTTCATATATTCAGGGAGGTGGTCTATAGAAGTTGGATCCCACCTAAGAGACACATAGAAGATTATTATTAGTATAATCATATACATATGTGTTATTAGGTATAACTACACAAATTATGACTTAACACTTACTTCTTAATAGCCTCTGTGAAGAGTTGTAGCTCATCAAGTGTTCCATATGTGTCATATATATCATCTATATATGTTGCAAGTGTAGAGAACTTTGCTAGACCAAATCTAAATGCAGAATATCTCTCATCCTCACAAATTGCACATGCCATATAAAAATATTCTACATGACAATGGCGAGCAAATTTCAATTTAGAAAAACGAAACTCCTTCCACCATCTGAAATACAATATCCAATAAAAAATAAATCTCTCAAAACCTGATTACACAAAACTACTAACAAACTTCTCCTTTACAAAGCTTAAATATTAAAAAAAATGAATAAAATTTAGTCTATTTTACAACATAAGTATTAAATCTATCTCGCATAAGTCACCTAGAATAAGTTTTAAGCTCTTGCTGATGCAATGATTGAATCTCGTTGAAGTCCATTTTAGCTAGAAGTAAAAGTTTAAGATTGCCCACCGTCCTGAAACACCAATAGTTTTTTAAAATATGCATATTTTTAATTCAAAGGTAAAATGACGTCGGAAACCCATGAATGGAAAACACATTTATCTAATACTATAAAAGGTGTTACTGCTACCTGGCCCACGATTTGTTTTCTCCGTAGATTTCGATATATTTCTTTGCTTCCAATCTGGGCAGATTGTTGTATCCATACTCTAGATTGAATGATATCTGGATATAAAATGTTCATATTACAATATATACAAAGTAGTTTATATGATACATATGATAAACAGGTTTTATGGTTAAAGCATGTGCACTTCAGAGAGGAATCAATCTCCTACTCTTCTTAAGGTTACCTCTAGTAAAAGGTTGGAGCTGATCCCACTTTTCTGCATAGCTTCACTTAAGTAAGTAGTAGAGAATTCTTTAGCCTCCTCCAAAATTTTCTCCCAGAAGTTCGAAACAAATTTAGAATACTTTTAATTTTCTCTTCCTCTGTTTGAGCAGTGGAGCACAAGAACTGTTCATTTGCTGTTTTAAAGGGACCCAATATTCCTACCATTATATTTTCCACAATATTGTGTTGGTTAATACAATAATATCAAGTGATCGCCAAAATCGGATTGAATATAAGTCAAAAGATTTTTTATTATTTTTGCAGTTCATAATAATAGTATTATGATTTTTGGATTGTAACTGTGTGTTCATTTTTACATCAATTTCCCCATCTCATCATCGGGATGAGAAGCAGTTAGAAAGAAGAATGATCTCATTTTTACATCAACATTTCGGATCATACTCCATGATCCATCATCAGGACGAGAAGCAGTTAGAGAGAAGAATGATCACAACGTTGCGGATCACACTTCATGATCCATCATCAAGATGACAAACAGCTAGAGGGATCATACTCCATGATACACCACCAGAATGAGAATGATCATGGAGTATGATCTGAAATGTTGATTTAATAATGAACACACAGATAAAATCCAGAAATCTTAATACCAGATTTCTTATTTTCACAGTCAAACATATATCAAAACTTTTGAGATAGTTGCAGCTTACAAGAAAATATATAAATTCATAATTACATGGAAAGACTATTTACGTTTGAAACTGATATTATACCTGGAGAAACAGAATATCTATGGAGTCTAAGAATCCGAAAGCCCAAGGCCGTGGTGTTGAGATCTCTTTGGCATTCGCCCCAATACCTGTTATTCCATTGCATTCTCCTCAGACTGTTATACACATATAATAATATTGATCGGATCTTATAATAGTATTGTAAGATGCAGAAACAAACCTGTAAATAAAATCAAGGGCTTCTTTTGTTTCCTTTTGAAAATGTCGATCGATTCCAAGACGTTCGATATTATCGACCATTGCAAGAAGATGGAAAACATCGTCTGCATGTGATTCACTGAACATGTCTTTGATCTCGGTAATAAGACTCCCATAGAGTTCAGCATAGAAAGGAGTCTGTGAAATGCCAACAACAATGTAGAAAAACAATTTAAAAATTTAGGAGACTATTCAGTTGGTGTGATGAGTGAATTTTCGGACGCCGTTTAATGATACGAAGATTTTATTCCATCTCTGTAGTGTGGTCATTGTACCGATTATTGACAGAAAGCTTTCAAAATCTATCTTTGACCAAATAAAAACCATGTAACAGGCTATAAAAAAATTTAAACAAATTTAAAAAGTAGAAAACTAGCTTGCCTCATAAGGATGCTTTGGAAGAGACTGTATAAAATCATCGTCCCACAAGTTGGTATGATGGTTACCAGTGCGCCGCAATGGGATTTCAGCTTTACATAAGGCCTGATTTACGATACGGTTAAGCTTTTCTCTTGGTGTTGATCGCACTGCTTTGCTGCAAAACTGAAGATTGTGGGACTGGGCAGGGTGAGGTTTGAGGCACAAGCTCAAATTACAAGGGAAAATGGAGATAAGAGCCATTGCAAGATTTGGTGTGCAAGCAATGAATGTTTGATTGTTTGTCACCCATTTTATAGAGATAAATCATTTGTACAAAAGAGGGTGCAAAATTTTCTACTTCTCTTTAACATGCATTGAGTTTGGTCTTCTACTTTTACAGCGCGCATTGACATGGATACCAGGTCTGTTTGAGGAGGTTTGCCACGATTACGAGTCTATGGTACGTATAAATATAGGAAAGAGTATAACTTTAGTGGGTGAGTTTTGGATGATTAGGTAGTAACTAATATATATGAAAAAGATTATCTAAGTCTTCACCTCTATTTAAATGAAAGCATTAAATGATAGGTCTAAAAATGGATGATAATAAGGATCACAATGACTACCAAATTTAGAAATATAGGGAAGAATTTTCTTTGGTGGGTGAATGTTTGACAATTGGCATGTATTTAGGTAATAATTAATATATGAAAAAGATTAGGTTATCTTCATTTTTGGATTTGAATGAGAGCAATGAATGATACATCTAAAGATTGATGATATTAGGGATCATAATTTCTATTGGATGAAATTCTAATTTTAAATTAATTTTTATATTTTAGATATTATAATAAAATTGGACCTAATGTATATGGACAAAGGGTATGGACAAGTAATTCACAATAACTATTTGTCTGGATATAAATGACGAAACACATGAAAACAATAAGAATATTAGTTTTATTTTAAGTTAGTTAATATTGACATGTTAAAATAATATGAATTTGTTTATAAATTATATTACACAATGAATATTTCAAAAACATATTAGTTGACATCACCTTATGTAAATAAGTAGGATAACCACTATTTTCAACAACCATTCTTCTCTTTTGGAAATATATTTCCCTAAATATTTCTTTGTATAATAGGTTTTAATACAAATAATTTAATTTCTATAAATAATTTATATTTAATCACCATGTTTTTAACTTTCATTGATATCAATTTGTTTTCTATACAGATTACATCAGTAAATTGATTGTGTTTGTTATTGTAGAGATAGAAAGTTCATACTTAGTACATTTATTTCTCATTTAATTATCACATTACCACCCTTTAACAAGAATAGTATTGATTATATTTTACTATTTAGTGCAGTAAACTCACTTTGTATCCCAATTAGTTCCTTTCGCACTTGAACACATTCTCTTATCTAATCTTCACAATTTTATTACATGGGACTACCATAATTGTGGGAGGCCCCATGGTCATTTTTTTTTTCTTATTTCAAATCCCTTTCCATCTTACTTTTCATGCAATAATTATCCCATACGCAAACTCAACTAGCTATTAAAGATTCAATTACTCTTAGTCAACATAGAAATTAAATAGTAGATGCCAAAAGTACATGAGGAACTAAAGGACTTAGAAAGAAAATGGGACCAAATCATAAATAAAAATATAATAGTAATTCTTGAGTTAGTATTAGAAAAAAATTTACACCTATGTCATTCCATAACACATTTTTCTTAGCGTATTTGTGAAAATTAGTTTTTTTTCTTTTTTTTACCGAATTCAAGACATCTATGTGGAGTGCAATATAATTTTTGATATTTTTCTGAAAAATGCTTATTATTTTTCCTAGTTTCTTGAATAGAGGTCATTTTTTTCATACTAGACCTACTTTCATTAAAAAAATTTAAATATAATATAAATTAAACATAAGATATATCATAATATTTTAAATCTAATACAAATGGCTACATACAATTCCAAAAAAACTTCATTTTGATCTCCAAAGATGAAGCCAAATTAGCCTTTTGTTAGAATTTTGATAGATGTAAAGGAGACTCCATTAAGGGTTTGATTTAGCCTAGATTTTTTCTATCCAAGGAGATTTTATCTTGTTGGTTCCCAAATCAACAAATTCACTAAATCCTAGAAGTAAGCCACATTTCATACTCAAATCTAGTGTAGGATTTGGCCAACGAACAAGAAATGATATTGGAACACATTTCCCCTACACTTCAGGCTCTGTAGGACCTAGGGGGTGACCCTTTTAGCAATACTTAAAGATTCATACACACAATCAAAAGGGTATTGCTTAATAGATAATGCTCTCACAAGAATATGCTAAGAAACATGAGATATCACTCAACATTGGCTAGGCATTTTTCATTAACTAGCATGTAGAACATGGTAAATATCAATAACCTATAAAAGAGGAAAAATAGAATTGAATGGTTTAAAAAAATTTGAACCAGATTTGGGTAATATCATATATCGGTGCCCAATCCTAAGGCATGGAGTCAAATCTAAGATCATGAATGTAAATTTAAACAATTGCTTATCTCAAACTAGTGGCCCTTTAATATTAATGCCTTACATTAATGTAGCCTCTCATATTACTGCATAATCATGCTTAAAAATCCATTTCATTCCCTCAAACCCACAATAATTTGAATACATGATTTAATTCTTTGCTTGAAGAAACCCATACACAAATCACACAATTGCAAAAAGATTGCAATGAAAAATCAACATACCCTTGCTATATTTAATCCATATGCAATTTGAGAATTATACAAAATGGAGATAACTTCTTCAATATTTTCATTAATATGTTCAAACTAATTGACATTGTTATAGAAATTTGTACATTCATTCACTGTCAACAAAACTCAAGCACTCAGCTAAACATTTTCTATTTCCTTTCCTAAACCAAAAGTTCAGAACCTTTACAAATGATAAGAAGAAAGAAGATATAGAAGGAAGAAGAGCCCTAAAATCTATCAATAGTTGACATCTAGTAACATTTCTACCTTTGATCAATAACTGCCCACCACTTGAAGAAAATCCCCATTCTGCAATCTGTTTTCCCGCTTCATTACTCACTTGCCCTGCAACAGAAAAATATTTCCTTCTCGAGAAGACTCATTCCTCATCATTCTTTGCAGTTGAAAATATCTTGTTTTTACTTGCAGCTAAAAAATCTTAAGTGAAAAGCCTTCATTCTTCATTATTGACTAGATAAAAATCTCCTTTACCTTGTGCATTTAAATTTTTCTTTTATCTACAACTCAAAACTTTTTATTTTCATGGTGAAAGCCTTCACATTTCTCTTTTTACCTTTTGCCGACCTGCACCTTATGCATTGTTACTTTTTAGCAAATAAGGTTTTCCTACTTTAAAAATGGATGCTTTTAATTTCATTATTGGGAAAAACTATTTTACCCTTGCCTCACACATTATTCCACATTTAAAGTTTTACTGCATGGAGACATTTAAAACATTTCATCGCGCTGCATTTTGCTCAATTCACTTGTGAGCCTTTCATTTTACTAATTTGTCAAGTACTTTTGTTTTGTATTAATATTTGAAGGCTTTTTAATTGATTCATTGGGCTATTAAAAATGTATTCACCCATGCTATAATTCCTCTTTAAACATTTCCTTCAAATGTTTCCCCACGGGCCCACCATAAGCCACTCCGGGCACCCTCGCTGAATGCAATTCAAGGTTGGTGGGTCCCCCGCAAGCGGGCGGGGGACGGTGTAGGTAGTCCATGCTACTCGTTTTTTACCATTGATTGATGCCTCTTCATACTCTGCTCCCCGCTTCCCCGCTACTATCTGCTAACGTCAGCCCTGGCCCCTGCGGGCGGGCAAGGAAAGCTCGCATCTAGTTTTGTTGCATCTCATTGACCATGCTCGAGCCAGATGAAATAAAAATAGGGTGTCGATACCAAAAACATAAATTTTATTTTTAAACAATTTTGATACGTTTTCACTACAAGCAACACAATGCCCCTGCGCCATACGCTCAATTTACCCTCACCAAGCATCCAAACAAAGGTGTTTCCCACCGCAGCATCTTGTACGTATGTAAAAATTTCCCTTGCAATATAAAATGGACTCCCTCAACAAGCACGAGGGCAGCCCCATTATCTGCAGTGCAAATATCTCCTGGTCTATGCGCCACACTTTATAATACAGTTCGCTAGCCATCTCAAGATTTTTGGATACAAAATTTTTTTTTGGATTCTTCTTCTCACTGCTAAAAAATGCGAAATAATTCCATTTCCCAAATGAAATGTCCACATAGAATTCTTCGTAGCTGATTCACATTGTGCATCTTCTAAATGTTTTTTTTACTTGCCCTAAGCGATTCACCATTGCATCCACATCTAGCTTCTTGATGGCCACTGCAAATCCTTGTGTTTGTTTTATTGTTGGATACCCTTGGTTTCAAATGCTTCCCACAACAATTGCAACCAGTTACCTCTCCGTCAATGATTCATCTTCTGATGATGCATTCGCATTGCAACTATGTAGATCACAACATCTACATTCTGAAGGATGTAAAAAATATTCATAGTGGTCTGTGATACCATTACCCGAGAATGTTCTATGGTGATTACATGTGCAACCTTCCTTTATTTTTTTCTGATGTAGATAAACCTTCCTGCCAGTGCAATGGCTACATTCCTTTGAGACATATCTGTCAACTTCATAACAATATTAAATTGGTAGCTTCATATGCTTGGATAATGCTAATAAGAAATTTGTGAGATTTGAATTTGAGAAGGAATCATTTCACTAAGGCTAAGACCCATTTGAGCATACAACTCCAACATGCCCTGAAATGTTGACCATTGTGGCCATCGTGAACTGAGGGGTAAAAGGCATCTGCCTATTTCAATTTCTCAATTATGTATGCAACAGGACCAAACATTATATACTAATGCACATTCCAGTCCTTTTAGTATTTGTAACATCACAATACTAAGTAAAAGAATCTCCCAAGTATGCACATTGTTGTACAATGGAAAAATACAGGGCATCAAATATGGTAATTGTTTTTATCTTAGAGAAATTATCTTGTTTGATCTGTCTCTTTTGGGTATGGGAATCCCACATTTGAATTTATGCTTTAGGGTTTCTAAAATTTTGATATTTATGAAAAGACACAGACAAGCCTTACCTGCCACAACAATTGTGTGACACATATCGGGTCCCCTTGTAGGCTTGACTAAAAAAAAAAAATTTCAAACAAGTTTTTACCTTGAAATGATCTACGATTGCCTCTGAATGCTCTCGAGGTGAAAAAATGAACTGGGTAATCATCAAGATCCACTTTCTTGTATTTTGTACTGTGAGCAAAACAAGTCAAGTGGCGTATGGAATCACCTTGGAAAACTCGTCAAACAACCTCCTGGAGCCATGAAAATGTACAAGCATGCAAAAATTTGACCCAATAATATAGTGTAACAAACGGCTTGGAAAAATTCATCCTGAGGTGCAAGATATTCAATGCCAAAGTGGCTTACTCAAACTTTTTTGCCACTGCACCTGTCAAAAACCAATTAGGGCTCACCAAGTCACTATCTCGAAAAAATACCAAATCACCTCCTGGGAAGCTACCACTGGAAACATTAGATCATTTAAGTCCATTGAGTATTTTTGCAAGAGGGATTTCATTCAATCCACATTCCTCACAAGCTATTAAGGGTCAACTTTGACCTCCTTGAAACATTCTGGAAATGTAGATGTAAAAACAAAACAAAATGCATTTGCTTTTGACCTAGTAAAAATATTAAATCTGATCTTGAGACTCTAAAACTAGACCAGGGAGCATATGAATATGGGGGAATGCAGAGCACCAATCCAGTTGCCATGACGATCATCCAACTGTGAAATACCAATCTAAACAGGAGACCACTTTGCAGGCCTAAGAATTTGCAAACAGCAAAATAGTCCCAAAACCCTCCAGCTTTTCATTTCAAAACCTTGTCAAAACTCATCATGGGAAGCTGAAATCAGGCATACATCTTCACATATTTCAAATGAATACAATCACCAATGGATTTGGCATGAAAGTCAACTAGCTCCGAATTATGACCCTCTAAAGCAGGTCACTGGAGCATATTTTTTAGGGGCACTTCCGAGTGTGCAAAGCAAATTTTACTACATGGGCACTTAAAATTTTGCAAAATTTTACAATCCAAACATATCTAAATCATTTTCAATCAAACCCATTTATATGGAAGCATCAAATGCTCAAACCATTTTTTTAAAACAAAAAATGTGGTTTAAGGAAAAAATCAAGATGTCTCATAAGTGGGACACATTATTGTGATATCATGCTAGACACAATCAATCGACTTAGGATCTGTATTTTACAAAAATATTCTAAGAAAGAAAAAATTCAATCTTGTTAAAATTTGATTCTTGTCCTTGAGACTAGATATGCTATAGGTATATGTTCGAAAAGAGAAAAACACAATTGTATCTATAAAGAATGATAGTGCATTAGATGGAAATAATCATGATGACACCAATTAAGATATGATCAAATTCATGTAGCCAACATAAGACCTAAGGAAAGAAATCAAGAATAGAAGATAAAATCTTAGTCCATCATATGCTCCATCAACTATTAAAACTTCATCGATATCAAATGAAACAATTGGTTAGTTTTACTTCTTTTGTTATTTCCATTTCATCCTCTATTATTATTCCTAGTTTAATATCAATATTGAAATGAATTCTTAGAAAAATTATTTATGTTGCACATTCATGATTGAAACATAAATTATAGGTTATGAAATATGATAAAATAAACATGAACTAGTCTTAACATACTTTTATCCTTTTTGTTTGATGAACCCACAATAGTGATTCCAACTTGTGGGAAATCACTTTTTTTATGGTGTGGGGCACTCAAAACATTCAAATACCTTCAAACAAAGGTTCCTTTGTTTCAAGGTAATATGGAAAGCAACTTCTAATGAATGGTTTCCTTCATTAAAAAGTGTTTATTTCTTGTTTACAAAAAAATTAATGCTTTCATTCAAAGATGACCTTTGAATGAAGGTATTATTTTAATGTAACAAAAATTAAACAACAACAAAATGATCTTTTGAAAGTGAAATAAAACTTATCAATTCACTTTCATGCTAGAGGCAACATGACACATAGTGTTCCTATTGAATTCAACATAGCTAAATCATAGGTCTTTAGGAAATCATTTTTAGTCAACCTACGATATGGCTCCAAACATAGGTCAGCTAAACCCAACTACTTACCAAATATTCTATTTAATAGTTACTTTTCAATACGAAATCATTGTCTTTACAATTGATATAGTGAAATTTGTATGCTTCCTTTTTACCCTAAAATTTCTAATTTAAACCCGAACAAGGCAATTTTGAACCCTAAATAGTTAATTTGAAATTGTAAATGATTATTTTGAAACCCTAAACAACTATTTTGAAATCCTAAATAACTATTTTGAAACCATAAACAACTATTTTGAATCCCTAAAATATTCAATTAAAACCCTAAATAACTATTTAAAAATGCTAAAATCCTCAGCTGAAACCCTAAATAGCTATTTTAAAACCTTCAAATGGTTAATTTTGAAACCCTAAATATCTTCAATTAAAACCTTAAACAACTATTTTCAAACCCTAAATAACTATTTTGAAACCTTAAATCTTCAATTGAATGCCTAAAACATTTAGTTTTGAAACCATAAAAAAAAATTGAAACCCTAAAATCTTCAATTGAAACCTTAAATAGCTATTTTGAAACTTAAAATTTTAATTGAAAGCCTAAAATTTTCAAATTTGAAACCCTAAAATCTTTAATTGAAACCCTTAAATGTCTGATTGGGTCCCTAAAATATCTAGCTTCTTAGATATATAAATAGCCCCATTTCAAAGAGAAGCACATGTCATACACAAAAATATCTCAATGATTTATATTTCCTAGATTTGATGAAACTTATAGTCCTCTTATGTTCTTACATAAAACCTCCCTTTTAAGTGTTGTTCCTTGATTTTCTCATAAATAGGAATATATAAAGGGGAAAGCAAGTCCCACTATCTAATTTCCCTCTTGGTGGGGATTAATTTTTTGGAGGCTCCATTGATTAGATAGGTGGTCATGGAAATGAAGCTTGTCATCTATTTGGGCCTAGATCCTTCCTCACTAAAATAGGAATTAGGTCTAATTTTCTCCACTATAAATGGCTCATAAGTTCCTTATTCATGGGTCTATATTTGAAGTCTCTTCATTATGATATGTATATGCATCTTCACTCTTTACATGTATCATACTTTCCAAGTACTAAGTTCACATGTGACACCCACTTTATTACTACTTAAATAGTATAGAATACCAACAACAAGTTTGAATATGTATGTCCTCTAAAGCATAATTTTGTATATATGAGAATGATGAAATAGATCATATTTGAAATTTTTTTAATTATATATAACTTGATTCCTACTTGATCACATTTCCTAATTATCTATTATCAAACTTCCATTACTATGCATGTACATATATCACAACCTAGAGTTTGAAGGGGTTAAGATAAACATAGTGGATTAATATTTCAAATAGTATATTTTGGATCTATCAAACTCATACATGTATGAGGTTCAATATGCTATATATATGCATAGATTCATCCTTTACCTCACAAGCCTTACTAAGTTCACATTTTGTGCACCCACTCCATCACTACTTAAATAGTAGATAATTCATTACTAGCAACGTGCTCAAGAATTTATATCTCCTTTAGCATAGTTTCATATTTATGAGAATGATGAAATGGATTATCTTTTTGTTTTTAATGATACATCTAACTTTCAAATTCTTGTGTGGATGAATCTTTCTCTCTTGGTTGCATAAAATAACAATTTCTTTGATCTCTCTCATTTGTGATACGAGTTTTTCTTGTAGGTGATTTATAGGAGCTATGAGGTTCACTATCAACTCCAACATGGTATCAAAGTGTTATATCTTTAACTTCCAATC
Source organism: Sequoia sempervirens (assembly GCA_007258455.2). NCBI lineage: Eukaryota > Viridiplantae > Streptophyta > Pinopsida > Cupressales > Cupressaceae > Sequoia > Sequoia sempervirens. Next base: position 288,584,758 of record VDFB02353493.1, on the reverse strand, counting down.
CAAATTTTGAGAGATTGTCCTTGAAGGAAAAATTAGTTTATTCTAGAGAAAAATAAGCATTATCATTAGATCCAAAAAATCCAAAAACCCTAAGATCACCTATCATTTCATAAAAATGGAGAAGTTGAAAAAATGGAAAAAAAATAGTAGCATGAAATCCATGTACAAGAATCTACATGGCCTTGAATGCAAACCTAAGTAGCTATAATTTATCATAGAGGTATAGGTACATAGGAATCAATAATATTTGGTCTTGAATATTTTTTATAGAAATCATTCAACAAAAAATCAAAGAATCAAAAGGTTTCCTTTTAAATAAATATAAAAAAATCAAGTTTTAACCTGTGCAAGGTCATACCCTACATAGGTGTATGTGCATGCAATACCACTCAGAGAACAATGGGCCCCATACAATCCTGACGAAAGCCTCAAATCCATCAACTATAGTGATTTTTTTAGTGGCTAATATTCGCCAATTGGCTAATAGTTAAAATTTGGGGATCCAAATTTGGCTAATAGTTCAAGCTGTAATGGGACCCAAATCGCCACATTTTTACAAAATTCTATTTTAGTCTTATTAAGTTTCCAAAGAATTTATTTTATTAAACTTTTTAACTTAAAAATTTTCCATAGTATTATATACATGATTAGATCAGATTCACCAAAATTTAAGTTATAGTAGAAATCTAAATTAATTCACCAATTTAGTATATCATAATTATTAGTTGCTTTAGGGCCATATTTCCAATCTTTATTTTCCTTCATTATTTGAAATATAATCTAACATCCCTCATTGTATTTCGTGAGGTAAAATGTACCTATAATATGTAATGCTCATGGGACCTAAAATAAAAGCAATTTTGGGCCCCATGACTATTACAAATCATAGGTACATTTTATCTTCTAGAATATAATGAAGGTCATTAGATTATATTTTAAATAAATGGTGGAAACTAAATATTATAGAGTCTACCCCTTAAACCCATCGATCAATTCCACCCTCGAGCCCTTACTTTTCCATGAGAATTATTATTTTTTTTTAATTCAAGGATCCACCATCATAATTAATGCATTTTCCTATTATTTTTCAAGATTTTCCAAGATTTTCTATTGACTTTTAGTGATGTAAAAAAAATTGCCAATAAAATTAAATTTATTTCTTGAAAAAAAGGAAAGATTCACCAATAGAAATTAATATATTTTCCAAAAAAAAAATATTTGCCACAATTTTATATCTTTTTCTTGAGGGGGGTTTCTTAAAGTTATCACTCTTATTAGTCAGTAGCTCCCAACCTCATTGATGACATTAGCTAACTAGGAAAACACAAACAAATGATGTAAAAAAAATTGGCTCAACAAATTCCACAAGGAATCTTCAAAGATTCTTTTAGAATATGTCATGATCCTCCAACAAAACCCAATGAAAATTATTTTTTCTAGGAAGTTAAGGACTTTTTCAACCAAACGGGAATATTCCAAAGAATATTCACTAAAATCAATCATATAGCCAACCCCTCTTTCCCCCTCCAAGCCCTAACATTCCCTAAAGGAGCTATTTTTGTGGCATAACTTAGGCATATGATGTCAAAATAGGGAAAGTGATATATCATTAGAAAGGTGATATATACCATTAGATTTTTCTTCTAGTTTATTTTATTCCTATTCAAAGCTAGATCATCACTTTTTTATTTTGAGCACATTACTTCTTACCTATATCTTTGATTTTTATGATTACAATGACATTGGAAAGTTATTTTAGAGCTCTTCAAATCCATTCACGCATCTTTTCTAGAATCTACCCTAGGTATTTTTTATTTCACATTCTACTTGATTACTTGAATGCCTTGACACCTAGAAAGTATTTTTTGCATGAGAAGAATTCATTTAAGTTTGTTTACATGTACTGAGGTTTTTACTATCTAATTTTTTCATTTGATGAAGTATCATAGGTTTTTTTTGTTCATCCTTCTGTTGTCATCTTGGAAAAAGATAAATATAAGTCCTAGTGAAATAACATCCTGACACATCTTAGATGGCTTGATGTTTTTCCGTATCTTTATGGACTCATACCTACACCAAACATACTAGGGAGTTATTTAACATGGGGTATTATTAGTGATCATGTTCTAGAAGTGAATTGTTTTTAGTGTAACTGATCATGGCACTATGTGTGCTATATTGGACATTGATTGTCCCAACACACTTTGGACTCGAGTTTGAGAGATCCATGGAGACTTTCATATCTCTCCATTCCTAGAGGATTCTATTGTAGATTTTCTCATTCCTCTTGTGGATGAAAATTTCCTATACTTTGATGATGATACTTCAAAGGATCTTGAGTATATCATAGATCTTGCATGTTCAGATGGCTCAAAGACTTGTCCTCATGTTCCAACTCTTCATATTGAGACTCAATATCCATTTTTCTATTATTCTTGATTAGCTCAAAATTTCCACATCCTTGGCCCCTATTGGTTCAATGTGGTAGGACACCCATCTTCTAGAAGACACAATTCCTTGGGATTTGTATCTTGTAGACATATCATCCTTGTTTGTAGAGTTTTAGATTACAAATTTGGAGGATTAATTTGATGGCATTCATATCCTCTTGGTTGACATCCACATCATCCTTGTTGGCCCATAATCTTTGTCACCTTTGTAGCTTGTTCTACAGAAGTCTTCACTAGTTTCTGGATTAACATCATCTCTTTCTAACATGTGGACACATGAGCAATTTTTAGAGGCACACAAAATTTGGATTTGGATTTTTGATTCTTCCATTTTTTGGATTGGCTTCTCCAATCACCAGTGGATTTGTTTCTTCCTAAGGGGAGAAATTATTTTTTGTAGGTAGTGGATCATGTTCTATCTTCAATAATTCATCATTGGCATAGGATATCTTTCTTTATAGGGAGATTCATATTCTCACTTTCTCTCTCCTACTATGGGGACATCTATTTTACTTACAGTGTAATAGAAGCATTCCTTAGGAGGTCAAATTGGGTCCTCCTTCTATCCTTCTTTCATTAGTGCAGTCATTTCATTTTCTCTTTTGGAGAGGAGTTTATCTCATGTGGTTTTCTTATTTTCTTTGGTTATGAGAGATTTATTTATTTCTACATGGGTACCTCATTAGTCCTTGTGGCTAGGATCTATTAGGAATTTATCATTACATTTCTTCATTAGGTTATTTAGGTTATTTCTCCATTAGATTTGACTTAAAATAATCTAAACAATTAGGTAGAAATTGGATATATGCCATGCCCAAAAAAATTTCTAAGAAAAGCTTTTCTTGTTATGACTAACAAGGCCTAAACCCTTTGCAAGCAAGGCTTTCAAATACCCAATAGATGTTATCTCTACAAGATGGATGCAAAGTCAGTTTGTCATTTGTTTCTTCATTGTCCTTTTATTGCCTCGATCTGGGAAAAATTCCTCTATTATTGGAAATTATCTTGGGTGTTCCCCTCATCAATTGAAGACTTTTTCATCCAATGGAAAGCCCCTACTCACAACCTAGAACTTCAAAAACTAAGGGATTTTTCCTTCCCTCATGTTGCTTGGGGTCTATGGAAAGAATGAAATAATAGAATTTATAGAGATAAAGAATCTTCGGTGGTCATTGTGTTTGATAAAATAATTAGATTAATGAAAGAAAATTTCAATGCAATCCCCCGGAAGGTTTGTAACACTGAGAAAGTGGCCTATTCTTCCTATGATCTTATGATTGCTAAGGAATGGAATATTAGTTATGATATTTCATGTGCTCCTAAACATGCTAAGAAGGATAGGGAGGGTGTCTGCTGGACTTTTCCGCCTAATGGTTGGATCAAAGCCAACTTTGATGGGGCGGCTAAAGGCAATCCTGGGGTGGCAAGATGTGGCAGAGTTATAAGGGATTCTTTTGGAAATTTTCTAGGTGTGATTACTACCCCCCCTTGGCTCACAAACCAATCACTTAGCTGAGGCTGCTAGAGCATTTCATGTCATAAATTTGGCTCATAGTCTGAATTTTAAAAACCTTTGGATTGAAGGGGACTCAAAAAATATTATTGAATGTCTTCTACGTAGGTCCCCCCCTCGTGGACCATAAATTCTTGGATTGATGATGCTATTTCGACCTTAGCTAAGTTTGATAATATAAAGATATCCCATGCCTATAGAGAAGCCAATGTTGTGGCAGACTTTTTTGTGAATGAAGGGTTTAAAAGAAAAGGTCAATGCATATGGCTAAACATTAGTGATTTAGGTGTTAATGTCTGAGCCTTATTGAACTATGATGTGTCACATGGGAAAGATTTTCATTTCATTAATGATGATAGAATGGGGTAAGTACATCACTATCATTAGATTGCATGGGCCTGAGCTATTTAGCTTATCGTGTAAGCTTGCTTGGAATGCTTTGTGGGCTCACAGTTTTGGTGGGACCATTTAGAGTCAAGATTTTGTCTCTTTTTGCATTACTATGCTTGCTAAAATGGGAGATAGAAAAAGAGTTGAGTCAGATAGCTTCAAGATGCACACAAGAAATACTAAAGCGTGGAACAAAGTTAAAAGTGGGGGTTTACTCCCTTTTCTGGAAAAACTCCATGGGTCTAATCAGGAAGCTACAGAGCTTTTTGAGAAGAACTGGGACAATGGTGAAATAACCCTTTTTGGTAGGAAAGTTAAGCTTGATGAAAATCCCATTTTTGAAGTGACTAGTATGTCCATTGAAGGACACAAGTTTTTTCGGGACAGGAATTTCTTTGATGAAGGAGTGGTTAGATTTTTGAAGAAAGATAAGGAAAAATTGAAACCAGTGAAAGTTTCCATTAGTTACTTTGAGGCTAACACCATTAAAGCTCTCTGGAGAAAAATTTTTCGCGTCATTATCGAGTATATCACCCTGGATGGTCGGTTCACTAGGGTCTACGACTATCATTTTTTCTTGCTCAATCATTTTCACTATAAGGTCAAGGTTTCTCTCCCCTGCTATCTACTCTGTTCCTTAAGAAAGAGTTTGGAAGACCATAAGAAAAACCCTAAAAGATATCCTATATTACATACTAGTCTGATTAGGTTAAGTTTTGAACATTTCCAAAATATGGCAGCCCCTGCTAACCTTGATGCATCTTCGGTGTTCGAGGAGGATGACACTGAACCTAGTTGTTCGGGGAATAAACCTAATTTGAGTCTGGTAAGGATGGTCCTAAATCCGGCCTTTGTCCTAACTGGCAAGAAAACCCAAATCCATAATCCCCAATCTGTTAAATTCTTCTCTGCTTCTGAGCCTGGAAGCTCTACTCCTAAAGCCAAAGGTGCTAGAAAGAATCTACCTGTCAAAAACCTTGTTTCATATTTTGAAGATTCTCCTAATTCTGAGGACTCTGGTGCAAATAATAATTCTTCCTCTATTGTCCTGTCAATGAACAAAGATGTTAGAACTAGGTCCCCTTGTCTCATCGACGAACAGAGATGTTAGAACTAGGTCCTCTGGAGCCTCTAACCCTACTAAAAGTTGCTTCAATCTTGATAGGGAACCTTCTACTGATTTTTTGGGCATAGCTAGGAGTAATGTTGTGGACCTTTTCAGAATGTCAAAATGAGTTTTTCATGAAATTAATGACCTAAAAATAAAAAACTGGGCCCTTCAAAGTAAATTGGAAGAAATGGGTGCTAAGGTTTATGTGTTATGCAAGAAGGATGTAGATCGTAATGAAAACATTGCTAGTAAAGAGATCCAGGACAATGAGGGTAAGGACAGAAGGATAGAAATTGACTTGGAAAAAATAAAAAATACTATGAAGATAATTACTAAACAGAATAACATGATGGCAAGACATAATGCCATCATTATCAACACTATGACTGAAAAATTGGATAAAGCTCAACAAGGGTCCTTGGTTGTTGATTTGGAAGAGGTGAAAAATAAAAACCAGGAAGAGGACATTAGGATTTCGAAGAGAACTAGGGCTAATTTGAAAAGGAAGGCACCCCCCATGCCGCATATGATTCAAACTTTCAAGAAGGGTGTCCAGGATTTGCAGGACCTAGAGGCCGAGACTAAGTCTACACTGAAGACTCTGGGTTAAACTTGTTGTTAGCTTTTTGGCCTGCATTTCGGCTGGCTCTTTGTTTGACCTTCCTGGCCTTTTTTGGTTGGCTGTTGTTTATTCTTGATTTTTTTTTTTTGCAGCTTATTTAATTCACTAGAATTTTTTGTCCTTCTCTTTCTTTTGTTGTAAACTTGGTGGTTTCAGGTCCCTGTAAAACCCATTTTTTCCTTTATCAAAAACAAGGCCTAAACCCTTGAGCAATGTAACATGCAAGGCTTACATGGTGCAAACAATCATAGAGTGACATATATGCCTACAAGGAGTCACTCTTAAAATCATAGAGTGGAATCTTGTGACTTGGGACAACACTAAACACTTTAAATGAAGGATCATAAAGGAATAAAAATAGTAATAATTGATTTTATTTGAGGGAGCTTGATTAAAATTATTCAAGTGTCAATCATTCAATAATATTGATTGAATGAAAAACATCCTTTAAATAATAAAAATAATAATAATAACTCTGCATATAACATTGTAGGGAAGATCATGGTAAATTAATATTATTCAATTAAATGATATTTTTTCAAATCCAATTTACAAGGTTTATTTAAAACAATTTCCTTAATTATTGCTAGATTAAAATTAAGGTAATCATTAAGAAATTGATTGAGATTTAATTTAATATTAAGTTAACACCTTCATAATATCTAGCATTCAACATTCAAAAAATTTGTTGATTAAATACTTAATGCTTAAATTTATAACACCCACTTGGAATAGTAGCATAGTTGACTTCCTAGTGCTATATTGAAAAAGAGTAATTAACATGCTCAAGTAGGGCATTTCAACTTGTTGGTAAACAATTTTTTCACTATGGTTTTATCTCTAAGAATGACCATGTTTTTCTGAAGAGCAGTGACAACTGTTCCAATGGTTGGAGAGATCATTATCGAATAACAATCTTCATCTATGTTTCAGAGGGGAAGCTCCCTCATATGATGGGGGTTTTTGATATTTTTGTGTAATTTTAACGTAGAAGTACAAAAATGAGAAAAGAGAAAACTAAAGAAGTGAACAATAGAAATCCCAATGGTAGACATACAAATACTAACTAATATTTCACAATAGATGACAAATTAAAAAGGGGGGTTTAACAAAAGATATGTTTTTGATATGCAATAATGATGAAAGAAGGATAAGAAGCCTCAAAATATGAGGAGATAAGTTCAACACATTTCAAACCAAGATACCAAGAAATGATTGTGCTTCATCAATTGCATACATTATTTGGACAAATGATTGATGGTTTCCACAATTACACAATAGGATTACTAATTTAACATACACAAAATTAGCAATAATAGTTTAGAAACACATTTAGGACATATGAACCAAATGCATTCTTCATTATCTCTTTGAAATTATATAATTCCAAAAAAAATTTAGTATAAATTGTCAAGCCAAAATTCCCAATACAATCTCCCTAAAAAGTTCTTAAAAGTTTTCCACCTTTGTAAGAGTCCCCCTTACAATAGCTAGAGCCTTGTATTTATAAGTTTTCCCTAATAACTAACTAGTAACTACCTAGTGACTAACTTTCTGACAAACAATGGTTTTGAAAATAATAAACCTTATTTAGTTATATTTTTCATCACTTTTCCAATCTAAATATGATTCATTTTCTCTAGGTGTTGTCTTTACTCCCAGGGGCATTTTCCTCTATTCTAGGCATTTTAAAAACTCTAAAATCTTGATTTTTTTGCCTCTTTTATGTTGCAAATTCCCCCATGTGATTTATGCAATAGATAAAAAATCAATAATTAAATAAAAACTTATATTTATTTCCATGGCCTCCATAATACCTTTCCAAAATAAAATTAATCAAATTGGTGCTTTGGAAGTGTGAAATCAAGTGTCGAGTAGGCGGAAAAAATGAAAGTTATCTGATTCACACAAAATTGGTGTGCAAGCTTGAAATGGTATCCCATGGGCCCTTGCAAAAGGATTTTTCCCAAACCTTCACGAATTTTAAAATTTTAAACTTTTTTAAAATTACTGACATTATTTTAACAAACTTTTAGCATTAAAATCTCTCAAACTATAAAAGGTACATGACTTTTATTATTTTTGCACATTTCACATGCCACCTCCATGAATGCCCCTACCAAAGTATTTTACTCCAATCCCTGTGAGTTTTTTAAAAATATTTTTTGAAAACTGTCTACAAAGCCTTAAAATAATGATTTCACAAAAAAATGATTTTATGCAAATTTGAACACACCAAGACTTTTCCAAAGCTAAGAGATTCCAATTGAACCCCAAAACACCAAAACAAAAATCCAAACTAGAAGCTTGTTTTTCGTTGAGTTGATTGCCATTCTGCGTGGATGCTCCTACATCATTCTTATTTCATTTAAGTTTTCAAATAAAATTTTTCATATTTTATTCACATTTCTTCAACAAGGACATTTGGGAATCTTATCAATCATCGATTCTAAAATGCTCTCATAAGTTTCAATTAAAAACTAATGTTTATTGTGTTTTGAAAGTTTGGCATGCTTATTGTGTTTTTAATTGGTTATGATTAATTTTTTCAAAATCATCTTGAGATGGGAAAGATTTTATACCTTCAACTCTAGGATTCAATTTCCTAACAGCATGAAGATTTTATATTTTTTCCTTTGTTTCTCAAAATTTTTGTCTTTCATGCTTTAAGTGGATGCTTCATGTTCATCTTTAATTGTCAAAGATGATATATATTCTTCTATGGTGTTCAATTTATTACTTTCATGAAGTAGCATCATTCATTCCCTTTTCTTTGTATTTTCATCTTCACACTCCTCTAATGTTTGAGTATTTGGTCATTTTCTTGACATGATGATGAATTTTTTTATCAATTATGAATACTAAATACATATTATTTGATTCATGGTATGATAAAGAATCAAACCACAACCAAATAAAAATTTTATATGCAATAAAAATAATTCAATGATATCCACAAACATCTTAATATCAATTTACATATTGGCAAACAATAGAAAAGCAGAATAAATTCAAGTATTTTTATCAGTTGTATTGAGAATCAATAAATCCACTATCACAAAGAAGAGAAATGGAATAAAAATGAAGAAAGTAACTTGTAGTTTTTAATACCTAAAGAGTACATTATTTAATCAAAATTTGTGTTTGCACCTTCCTACTATAGAAATTATGAAGACAAATTTCCTAAAGAACCTCAAGTTTCCCATTCTACTATTCTTGTATGTAATAGATTGAATATTTTTATTTCTTTAAAAGATACTTATGAAAAACTATCACAAATGTTCCAAGAAATAATAAAAATAAAAAATAAATTGTGTATGTTAAGTCAAACTTTTCTTCGTATTGAAAAGGTTCTTTAGTTTCTTTAATAGAAAAGAAAGATTATAATATTAAGTAAGTTCAAAAATTACACATTAACCACTTTCAAGAAACCAAGAGAAATGGGTTAGAAAATATATAATAAAATATTTTTCAAGAGCGCTATATTACTCAATAATGATTTTATTATTGGAGGATACATAAGAGGGTTTTACATAGTATAATTGGGAGGAAAAAGAATTATTCCCACACTTTAAGCCATTCATGTTTATTCAAATATCTTTATATTTATATTGAGCTTTATCTTTCACTTTCATGTTATTCATGTTTATTCAAATATCTTTATATTTATATTGAGCTTTATCTTTCACTTTCATGTTGTTGTTTTTCATTAATCTTTTTTATAATGTAGATGATGCAAAGAAAACTTTAGTGTTGTATGTTAACACAAAAGAATATGAATATGTTGATTGGTTCATGTCACTCTTTTTTTTTTATGTGTTTTATTTTTATATTCTACTATGGATTTAGGATTAAATATTTATGTCTAGAGTGGTTGGTAGGATCTCTAATCATTTTAACTTGAAAGAATGTTTTTTTTTTGTTTTGACTTTGTAATTTTAAAATTGACCTTATTTATTTTTCTCATCCTTCATCATATATTATATTTTGTCCTTGACATTTTGAAACTATGACTTATTTTTTGTCTCCTTGTTCTTTCATTCTTATTCCACCTTCTATATAATTTCTTTTATCTTTTTTATTTCTTTCATGAATGAGAGTTTCAATATACAAGAGGTTTGATGGTGCTAAAAAGAGGTCGATAATATACACATGAAACCCTATTGAAGCATGATTAATAACAAACATTTGTGGATCAATGTTGACCTAGTGTGTGAGTGCTATAATTTTGTGAATGTCAATATTTAATGCCCTCAGAGATGCTTTGATTATATAAATTTTCCATATTTTTTAAAGGAACACATGTATAAGTAGAAGGATAAATGAAGTAGAATATTGGAATTGCAGCAATTTGGGAAATCCATTTCTTCCAAATTCAACATATATTAATAAATAAAAATATTAAATTACTTTCAAATTTGGAGGCACATCCATCATTGAATACAAGTAATTGTAGCTCAAATGGGTAGGTCACATATTTGAACACCCAAATTAAGAGTGGGAAAAAGAGGAAAGGAAAAGAATATTATAAAATGAGTACTTGAGAAGTTTATGAAGGCTATAAGATCTTTGTGAGAAGAGATGAGGATCGTAAATAATGATGAGGCAAAGAGAGAAAATGTGTAAGTGAAGATACAATATATACTAAAGATATATTATTATATTAATATTTGCATAAAGACATATATATAAGAAAAAAATTGAACCTACTATGTAACCATGGATTCAAACATGCTATATAGAATTGATCCTTCTATATGAGTTTGACCATGTTGACTATATACTTTTAAAATGTATGTATGGCTTTTCTTTAGTGTGTTTAAATCAAGAAATTAGCATATTTCAAGAGATTGGATTTCTAGTGACATTATTTGGTTTGTTTATCGATCTACTATGAAATTTTCCTGGCCAAACCAACTATACCAACACATCTAGGTGGGTGGGTGAATGCTAGGAGAGGCCTTATTTTTTCCCCAAGTTTCTTGATCCTTGCATGCTATGTTATTCTAGTGCAATCTTTTAAAAGCACTAAGAGAAAATTTTCTAAACTATAATAGAGTATCTCTCAAAAAATTTGGCACCTAATAGTGTTCCATATATATCTACACATGGATATGGGGTCCCTCCATAACCTATCTTGATTCTAGGCAACTCAAACCATTGGATGATGCCAAGAATGAATGTATTCTTGTAAAAGCATCAGTTGAGAGTAGTGCAGATGTGGAAATAGGAAAATTTTATGTTTCATGTGACATGGGGCCAAATAAAATTTGTGAACATGTCAATGTGGGTAGGTGAATTCTACCAAAGGCCTATGTTCATTCCCTAGGTCTCCCAATCCTTACAGAATATATTATTTTGGTGTAATCTCTTAAGAACCCTAAGAGAAAAAATTATCAAACTAATATGAGGAAGTAGTTCTCAAATTTTGAGGAACCTATGAATTTTTCATTTAGACCTATAGGTGGTTATGGGTTCCCTCTGCATTATTCTATTTTAGTTTTTGTCAACTTCACACCATTTGACCATGCCATGAATGAATGCATTCTTGCAAAAGTGTCATTTAAGAGTAGTGTAAACATGAAACACATATTTTACATTTTATGCATCATGGGGCCAAACTAACTATTCCAACATATCAAGTTCGGTGGATGAAGTATATTGGAAGCCTCTATTCATTCATTGATTCTCTCAATCTTTACAAACTATGTTATTCCAACGCAATCTATTAAGAGCCTTGAGAGCAAAAAATTGTCAAACTATGACAGATTGATTCTTAGACTTTGTGACATGTACGAATGTTCTATTTAAACCTAAAGGTGGATGTGGGGTCCCTCCATATTAACCTCTCTTATTTCTAGTTAAATTGACATTGTTGAACAAACTAAGAATGAATTCATTCTTATAAAAAGCATTAGTTGAGAGCTATGTAAACATGGAAATAATTATATTTTTTATGTTTTACTTTGTGGAGCCAAACTAACTACACCAACACATAAGGGTAGGTGACTAAATGATAAAAAAATCCTTCATTCACTTTTTGGGTTACCTTATACTTGTAAGCTATGTTATTTCAGTGTAGTCCCTTAAGAGCCTTGAGAGAAAAAAGTTTTCAAACTATGATAGAGTAGTTATCATACTTTGTGGTGCCTATGAATGTTCTATCTAGACCTAAAGGTGGATATGGTGTCCCTCCACAATAACCTCTCTCAATTATTATTCAAATAAATAATATTTGACCATTACCAAGAATAAATATATTCTTACAAAAAACATCAATTTAGAGTAGTGCAAACATGAAAATAGGCATATTTTTTGTTTCACGCATTATGAGGCCAAAGTGACTACGCTAACAAATCAAGATAGGAAGGTGAATTATATTAGATTCCTTTTTTTCCCCAATTCTCTTGGTCCTTGCAAGCTACGTTATTCTAGCATAGTCTCTTAAGATCCCTAAGAGCAAAAACCTACCAAACTATGGTAGAGTAGTTCTCATACTTTGTGGCATTTATGAATGTTCTATCTGGACCTATAGGTGGATATGGTATCCCTCCAAATTAATCTCTCTTAGTTTTAGTAAACTTGACACCATTTTACCATGCTGAGAATGAATGTATTCTTACCACAAGCATCATTTAACTGTAGTGTAAACACGAAAGTAAGCATTTTTTAATTTTGTGTATTATGGGTCCAAACTAAATATGCCAACATATTGGGTGGGCAAGTAAATTATATCAAAGGTATTTAGTTTCTCACCAAGTCCCTTAATCATTACAAACTACACTATTCTAATGTCATCTCTTAAGAGCCCTAAAGCAAAAAAATCTTATGAAAAAGTAGTTATCACAATTCATAGCACGCAATAATGTCTCATCTAGACCTATAGGTAAATATGGGTTCCCTCCAAAATAACCTCTCTCAAGTATAGTCAATTTGGCATTATTTGGTCATGCCAAGAATGAATGCATTCTTGTAAAAATTGTCATTTAAGAGTAGTGTAAACATGAAAATAGTATGACACTCTGTTGTGCATGCTCTGAATTTTGATTTTTTGCTTCTTTGTTGCTCGATGAATCAACCTGGAGGGGTCCACGTGGAGGCTCCCCCACCAAAGCAACCTGATGTTCCCAAAATATTGCTTCTTCTCCGTGTGGGAGGACTACCTCGTGCACTAAGCATATTTTGTCATTTGGGGGTTTCAAAAACCCTATTTTTTCTCCCAAAGGCCAGTCTTGTTTAGCCCCAGATGGCCAAAAGGCCTCCTATGTGGAAAAGCTTGTTGGAGGTCAAATTTTGACAAGGACTCCTTAGAAGTCTATGAAGGATTTTTTTTTACTGTGGTGGGGGACAAAGTGGACATCCCATATGATATATTGAATGATGCTATGGAGGGTTTGAAGCAATCCTTGGTGGGGAAATTCTTCGCTAGACGACCCAACATAGACCAAGTACGAAAATGGACCTCTAACACTTGGAAAATCAAAGGTAGTGTTTCTATAAGTGCTATGCCCAAGGGTCTCTTTCTGTTTACCTTTGTTATCCTTAAGGATATGTTAAAGGTCCTTATAGGTGGATCGTGGGCTTTTGATAGTGGATTTAAAAATATTTTGTCTTTATGCAAGTGGAAACCAAGGTTTGATGCCTCTGCTAATTTGGGGAAAGTTGCTCCAACCTGGGTTAGGCTCTCTGGATTGCCACTTGAGTTCTGGCATCACAAGGTTTTTAAAGGAATAGTTGATTCCTTTGGTTCTTTGGTCACTATTGACAAAGTTACTCTTCTTAAAGAAAGGTTAGTCTATGCAAGAATTTGTGTTAATGTTGAGGTTGGCATGGTCCTACCCACTTCTATTACCTTAAAATCCAATTTTGGCAAATGGGTTTAGCTTTTAGAATATGAGAGAGCTATAGTTTTCTGTCAAGGATGCAATAAATTTGAGAACTTATAGGATGCTTGTAAAATAGCTCCTCTTGAGCCTAAGATTTCCCAAATTTAGACACAAGTGAATGATCCATTGAAGAATAAGACTTTCATGAAAAATTCAAATGGACCTAAAATTTTAACACCCAATAATGAACTGTTACTCACAGAAAATTCCTTCAACCCAGATCAAGAAAATACTCCAAATGATAATTTGGAAAGGTTGTTTTCAAAGGTTGCCAATGAACTATCCACCCCACCATCTTTGGAGAAACTTCTAGATTTAGATAAAGAAAAGGAAAATAAGGGAACAACTTCACCTCCAATATTTCAGGAGGAACAACAAAATGAAGCCTAGGAGGAAGGGGAAATTATAAGCCAAAAGGAACAACTTGTGACCCTAACTTAGAACCACCATGAACTAGTTTTGGAGGAGAAAATGTCACAAAGAAAAGATGATAAAGGATGGATAAACACTAAATCATGAAAAAATAAAAAACCAGATGTGGGAGGAAATAGTAAAGTTGGTAGACCCCAAGCAAAAGAAACAAGAGTCAAAGAAACAACCAAAGATGTGGCAATAGGGAAATAAAGGACCCTAGATTCATTGGTAGGGAACAAACCAAAAAGGAAGTACGGGAGGTCGACCTCCCAATGGGGGTAGCATTAGCCTAATACTGCTCCTTAACTCTTTGAAATTATGAAGATTCTATCTTGGAATGTAAGGGGTCTTAATGGCCCATATAAATAGCATGTGTTGAAGGAATGCTTAGCTAATGTGAAACCTAAAATTCTCTTGATCCAAGAAACAAAAATGAAAAAGGAAAGTTTTGAGAAAACCCTAAAGTGGCTTTAGCATGGTGCTAGTTTTGATGTCAATGACGCAGAGGGAGCTTCTGGAGGGATTGCTACCTGCTAGATTTCTTCCCTTTTTAGTGGCAAGTTGAAATTCAAGATTAAGAACAACCTCTTGATTAGTATGGAGGATGGAGATACTTCCATTAAATGGAATATGGGGAATATATATGGCCCAAATTCAAGGTTGGATAGGCTATATTTATGAAATTTGTTGGATGGAGTTATGGCTAACAGCAAAGATGATCTTTGGATGCTTGGAGGTGATTTTAATTCCTCATTGTACCCATCTAAGAAAAAGGGAGGTCTAACTGACTTATCTGAGAGTATGATGTATCTTTCAAGCTTTATTGACTCAGTGGGACTAATGGATATCCCTCTTACTGGCTCCCACTTTACTTGGACTAATAGAAGGAAAGGTAATCAACTCATCCAAGTTAAGCGGGATACATTCTTGATCTCCTCTAACTGGAACATTATGCAGAATGTCTCTCTTATTTCCTTTCGTAGAATGGGTTCTGACCATAATGCTCTTCTTATGGAATGGGAAGATAGAGTGATTAAAAAACCTTACCCCTTCAAGTATGAAACCATGGTGCCTTCACCCAGACTTTAAATCTCTAATTGAGGAATGTTGGAACCTACCTTGTGATGGCACCCCAATGTTCAGGCTAATGTGGAAGTTAAAAAGAATTAAGCAAAAGGTTAAATGATGGAACAAATACACTTTTGGGAACATCTTTACTACTAAGAGGGATCTGAATTTAAAAATTAAGGAAGTCCAAGATCAAATGGAGGAAAGAAACCATAATGATGAGATCTAAATAATAGAAAGGGAGCTTAGAGCCCAATGGCACAAAATAAGTAAGAAGGAGGAAATCTTTTGGAAACAAAAATCAAGGATTCAGTGGCTTAAGGAAGGAGATAGGAATACTAAGTTTTTATCACCACCTCTAATGGCACCAAACTTCAAAGGGAAGAAGAAATAGAAAATGAGGTTGTCTCCTTTTCAAATTATCTGGAGCCTTCAAGGGTTGACAATCTGGATTTGGGGGAGTTCCTACAGGTTATACCTAATGTTATCACAAAGGAAGACCTGAAAGAATTAACTAAGGGCATCACTATGAAAGAGGTGAAGGAGGCAGTTTTCTCTTTTGGAGCTTTCAAAGCTCCTAGACTTGATGGATTCCCTCCCAGCTTCTTCCAAGTCTACTAGAATATTATGTCTACGGACCTCCTTACTATTGTTAAAGATTTTTTTAGATCGGGTAAACTCTTGAATCATATGAATACCAAATTTTTAGCCCTTGTTCCTAATTCCAATGAAGCTACTTCAATGAATTATTATAGACCAATAAGTCTATGCGACACAACTTAGAAGATTTTCTCCAAAATCATTGTGAACAAGCTAAAGCTGGTCTTAGGAAAATTGATTTCTATTAATCAAAAAGGTTTTGTTCAAGGAAGACAAATTATGGATGCAGCAATCTACACTCATGAGGTCTTGCACTCTATGGATTACAGTAAAAATCCAAGTATGGTATTGAATTAGACATCTCCAAAGCTTATCATAGGGTTTCTTAGAATTTTTTATTTGTTGTTTTGGAAAAATTTGGCTTCACTAGTAAATTCCTCAATTTGATAAAATCCTGTGTCACTACCCCAAAGTACTCGGTCCTAGTTAATGGTATTTCCCATGGCTTTTTCTCACCTGGTAGAGGACTGAGATAGGGAGATCCCTTATCTCCCTACCTCTTTGTCATTGTGGCAGAGGCTCTTGGTCGCAACATACATAAACAACTTAATAATAAATCTTTGAAAATTTTGTGTGCCACTTCTTTATCCCTGGCCTCACATCAAAAATTTGTGGATGATACCATTCTAATGGGGGAGGATTCGGTGGTTGAAGCTAAACAATGGAAAACTATAATGGAAAAATATGTTGAAATGTCAGGACAGCGTATAAATTACCAAGAAAGAAAATTTTATTTTTTTAATACTAGCCTACTTGTGAAAGATAAAGTGATAAGGATTTTGGGGTATCAAGAAGTGGAATCACCTACTACTTACCTTGGCCTACCTCTTTTCTCTCAAAAGCCAAACAAAAACTACTGGAACTATATTGTGGAGAAAGTCCAAAAAAAATTGGTTGGTTGGAAAGGAAAATTGTTGAGCTTGGTAGGTAAAATTCAGCTTTAAAGGCTTCTCTTCAGAATATTCCATTCTATTATCTTTCAATGTTTAATATACCGGCTTATATTGCTAAGAGAATTGAAACTATTCAAAGAATATTTTATGGTCAGGAGTGGAGGAAAGGAAAATAATGGCTCTCATCAAATGGGAGAAGGTGTGTGCCTCAAAGAAAGGAGGGTTAGGAATCAGAAGATTAAAATTGTTTAATAAGGCTTTGGTGGTGAAAATTGGCTAGTTTCTCTTGGAAAATGGAAAATATTGGGCTACAATCCTAAGGGAAAAGTATCTTAAAAATAAGGATTCTAGCTATTTTCTAAGGAAGAAGGAGAATTCTGCATGGGTCTGTGTTTTGGAATAATCTCCTTAAAGCTAGAGGAGTTTTGATTAGAGGTGCAAAAAATGAGGATTAGTAATGGGCTAAACACTAATTTTTGGGATGACCCCTGGTCCACACTGGCCCCACTGTCAACCTCTAGAGATCTCCAACAAATCAGAATGAAACTGAAAAGAGAAATTGGAAAAAAGTTTCTAATTATCTAGTGTAGAAAGGATTGTAACCTAGGTGGAAAATCTTCAAAGACTACCTAAATAATGTTGTCCTCGGGGGAAGCAAAAAATAGAATTGAGATGCTACTATTGACCTACTTATGAAACAAATTGGAAATTCTGACCTCTTTTCAAGAAACAAAAAGGATGAATTATGGATTTGGACAAAAAATGCTAATGGTAGGTTCTCGGTTAAATCTTCCTATGAATCAATGATGCAGCAAACAATGGTTTTAGGTTTTTTTGACTGGCTTAAGGTCTGGAAGAAGAATATAATCCTAAAAATCAACTGCTTCTGGTGGACGGTTATACATGGTAAGATCCTCACTATAGACAACCTAAAGAAAAGAGGTTGGTATCTTGTCAATAGATGCAGTCTTTGTAATGAAGATGAGGAAACTATCATGCATCTATTTTTTCAATGTTCTTATGCCCAAGAAGTCTGGGGTTTTTTTCTTAATGCTCTAAAGGTGGAGTGGGTTTCTCTTGCCAATCTCCATATATTGTTTTTGTCCAAGGATGGAACTTTTTCCCTTATTTCCACAATATAATTAGTGATCTGTGGGGACAAATTCCCCCATTTTTTTCTTGGAGCTTGTGGAAAGAGAAAAATAATAGAGTGTTTAGAGAGACTACTAGGACTATTAAGGAGATATGTTTAATTGTTAAAAGACAAATTTAGGAAAATTTGGAAAGCTGTAAATACAAGCAAGCTAAGAAACAACCAACACGGCAAGAGCTAAGCATAAAGCAACAATGGGAGCTTTCCCATGACTTAAATAATGTTAACTGGATAAAACAACTTATAAGAAGGAGCACTATCTAGATCCCCCTGGATCCAGGATGGATGAAATGCAACTTTGATGGTTTCTTGGAGGGGAATCTTAGATGGGTTGTTGTTGGTGAAGTAATAAGGGATGATAAGGGTGCCTATCTGATTGGATACAACAAAGGCTTAGGAACAACAACAAACAACTTCACTGCAGTCTACTATTTCGATTGGAGTTAGACTTCTCAGGGATGGGGGATAAAACAAGGTAATTATAGAAGGAGACTCAAAGCAAATAATAGATTATCTCAACAAGATGGCAAATATTCCTTAGGAAATTAGAGATATGTTGGAAGATTGTAAAGATATATTGCAAGAGATTCAATGTGTTAAAAAATTTCACTCATTAAGGGAAGGAAATAAGGTGGCTGATGCAATGGCCAACCTTGGTGTAAATCAGGAAACTTAAATAAATTGGGACTTCCCTAATTTTCCTAATCAAATTAAAGAAGCCCTAGCAGCGAACAAACATGGAGTAAAATACTCAAGTAAAGGATTATGAGGAAACATCTTTTAATAATTAATAAGAGTGGTGGGATGAGAAGGTTTATGAGGATGTGGACCCCATAGATGCAAGCTGGCAAGATGTTTGGACAGAGTTGGAGGCATGTTGTAAGAGGATTTTTAAATCCTGATGAAAGGAAATGCCATTGAGGGAAAGGAAAATCGGACGACAAGTTTTTGTACTCTGACATAAAAAAATTTAAATTGGGAAATAAATCGCATGAGGTATAATCTGAAGTCTGATCTTCAATGTGACAGATGGAGTTGTGTTGGTAACAATAATAAAAGATAGAATAAAATAAGTGATATCATTGCTAGAAAGGGAGGCAGAGATGTCGCAAGCAATAATGATTATAGGCGAAAAGGTGGTAATAGAGGAGTGAGCTCTTTTATGAATTATAGAAAAAACCCTAAGCTGACTACTACAATTCAAATGAATAGTCATAGAGTTACCATTAGAACTGAGAGTGTAGATTTACCTATTGCGAGTGTTGAGGACGCTGAAGGTAATAGTAGTGATTTCCTTCTCATTCCCAAAATTCTCCATAGCTCAAATAGCAATATGGGAGGCCCAAGGAAGTGTACAAAACCTTAAAAATATGACTCACTTCCCAACAATGAGGAGCTTTGGGGTCTTTTTGAGAAAGCGGCCCATTTCACTTTGTATTTTGCATCAATGGAGGGATACAACGAAAAACTCAGCTACAAGTTCGCTAATGCATGGAGAGATGGTCAAGTTAACTTGGGCAGGCTCCAGTTTAAGGTGGATGTGAAGTTGATTGTGGAAGTGACGAGCTTGGCTTAAGATGAAGGAACAAAGGTTGCCAAGGTCGGAAATGGTAAGTATTAGGACTATTTTGAGAATTTTTTTGAAGGAAAAGAAAAACTTGAAAGATTTCAAAATGGGTACTCTAGGGTTAAGTTGTCACCTTTGTATCATAATTTTTTTTTATTGTAATGAAATATTTTACACTCAAAGAGCGCTACTAGTCCATCCATGGATACCACTTTCCCATCCTCAACCACATTAGGCATTAGGAAAAAATCAATTTTCCTTTCTTTTTTTTTTCCTCTCCAAGCCAAAGTCTTACCCATGGAGCCAATCCACCATTACATCAAGGCCTCATAAGAGCCATATGTAAATTCATGATTTCTAGGACCCCTAAGAAAAATCTTGTTCTCAAGATGATTGAAGACCCAAAACCCCAAAGCTCAATGAAAATTGAGCTTCTAGAAGACTATCCCCACCCCAAGCCTAAAACATCTAGCAAGAAATCTCAAAGCCCTGAGAAATCTGGTAAAAAATCCCAAAGCCCTGATACTGCTATGTGGAAGGATTTTCTTATGGCCACGCCTAAGAAAAGAAAGGATATTTCAATGGAGATGGGGACTAAAAAGAGGAGGAAATTGATTCTATGTGAACTTGGGGAAGAGGTGGACACAATTACTATTCCTGATGATAATGAGATGGAAGGCTTAAACCCTAGAGTAAGGAGGTCAAAAGGACTGGCTATGGTAGCAGCAAAGGGACAAGTAAGTAAGAAAAATTCATAGAGCCCTAAGGAGAAAAGTACTCAAAGACTGCCTGAGAGTGTCGAAAAGAAAGATGAAGAGGAGAATGACTCCTCAACTGAAGATCTATTCCTGATAGTCTGGGTGGAGACTTAGCAGAGGAGGAGGAATTGGATGTGGAAAGTGAGGAAGGTAATGGTGATGAAGAAAAGGAGGAGGAGTCATAGCATGAGATGGCTCGGGAGGAGGAGGAAGGAAATGTTATGGAAAATAAAGAGAGGGATCAAAATATTAGCAAAGAGGAAGACAAGGCTAAGGATTATGGGAATATGACGAATGTTAAAAGACTGGAAGAGAGGATGCAAATCTTGGAAAAAAGGATACATGAGAAGGTGGAGGATAACAAACTTCAATCCCTCAAAAATTTGGTGAAGAGTATTATCAAGGAAAGACTACAAGTTCTGGAGAAAGGTATGCAAGAACAAGGAAATAAAAATAGATTCCAAACCCTGGAATAAGTGGTAAAGAATGTGTGTTTGGTGGTCGATGCTATCATGAAGAAGGTTGTTATGGCTATTGTTTTTGGTATGGGAAAAATCAAAAAGTAGCAAAAGAAAAAAGTGGTAGGTGATGGCAAGGATTTGGCGGGCAAGATAGAACTGAAGGAAACGGTGAATGACACTATTGAAAATCTGATGAATGCATGGAGGCTGATCAAGGAAGTATAGCTTGGTTGCTTCACTGTGTTGTTTTTCTTTTTGTTTATAATGATCATTTCTATTGTGTTTTCTAGGACTGTTATTACTGGTTATGGCTACTAGTTCCAGAACTTAAATATCTATAATATTGTTTATATTTTATGTAGGGACTCTATGATAGATGTTAACAAGTATTTTAGATGGATAGGAAAGGATGCTACTGATGCTAGGTTAAGTTTTTTTTATTCCTACGATAGAACTGCTATGTTTGATTGTATTGGAATTGGTTAAACATTTTTTTATGGGAGGGGGGAAGTTTGGTGGGCTTCATATTTTTGTTGTTCTTTACCACTTGCTATTCTTATCATGATGTATTAATTGTTCGGGTCAGGGCCCTTTTCCCTGCTTAACCAATCAAAAACATGAAAAGAAAAATATGTTTTTATGTATATCATGGATCCAAACTGACTGTGGAAACACATCATGGTAGGTAGTTTAATGATATCAAATTCCTCTATTCATTTCTTAGGTCTCTCAATCCTTGCAAGCTACATTATTTTAGTGTAGTCTCTAAAGAACATTAAGAGCAAAAAAATTTCAAAGTGTGATGAATTAGTTATCTAAGTTTGTGGCACCTATAAATGATGAATTAGTTATATAAGTTTTGGTCAAATTGACACCATTTGACCACGCCAAGAATTA
Source organism: Sequoia sempervirens (assembly GCA_007258455.2). Lineage (NCBI taxonomy): Eukaryota > Viridiplantae > Streptophyta > Pinopsida > Cupressales > Cupressaceae > Sequoia > Sequoia sempervirens. The sequence goes on along the minus strand of VDFB02353493.1, from coordinate 288,562,915 downwards.
ATGCATTATTGCAAAAAGCATAATTTGAGAGTAGTGTAAACATAGAAACACCCATATTTTATTCTCTATGCATTGCAAGTCCAAACCAATTGTACCATAATTATAAGGTGGGTGTATGAATGCTATTATATTCCTCTATTTATTCCTTGAGTCTCTCAATATTTGTACATTTTTATTTTGACTGTGGTCTCTTAAGAGCCTTGAGAGAAAAAATTTCCAAACTATGACGAAGTAGTTCTCAAACTTCCTAAAACCTATGAATATTCCATCTAGACCTATAAGTGGATATAAGGTCCCTCCACATTACTTTCTCTCAATTTTTGTTAACTTGATAATGTTTGACCATATCAAGAATGAATAAATTCTTGCAAAAAAGAATTAGTAGCAAGCAATGTGAACATGGAAAAAATCATATTTTACATTATGTGCATCATGTGACCAAAATGATCATGCAGAAATATTAGGGTGGGTGGTTGAATTCTACCAAAGGCCTTATTTTTTCTCCAAGTTGCCTGATCCTTGCAAGTTGTGTTATTTCAACAATCTCCTAAGAGCCTTGAGAGAAAAACTACCAAAGTATGAAAGAGTAGTTCTCAACCTTTGTGGAACCTATGAATAATTTTTATATACTTGTAAGGGGATGTGGGGTCCATACACATTAACCTCTCTCATTTTTTTCAAATTTATAATATTTTACGATGCCAAGAATGAATGGATTATTGCAAAAAAACATGAGTTGAGAGCAATGTAAACATAGAAACAAATATACTTTATGTTTTGTGCATCATGGGTCCAACTAATTGTGCCAACACATCAAGGTGGGTGATGGAATTATTTTAGAGGAATTTTTCATTTCTTAGGTATCGTAGTCCTTGCAAGATATGTTATTCTACTGTAGTCTCCTAAGAGCCATTAGAAAAAAAAAATCCAAACTATGATAGAGTAGTTCTCAAACTTCATGGCACCTAAAAATGTTCCATTTGGACCTAAGACTAGAAATCAAGTCCCTATATAGTACCCTATCTTATTTTTAGTTATCTTGACACCATTTGACCATGCTAAGAACAAATGTATTCCTACAAAAAGTGTCTTTTTTGAGTAGTGTAAATGTGCCAATAGGCACATTTTGCATTTCATATATCATGGGTATAAACCAACCATACCAACATATTAAGGTGGGTAGGTGAATTCTATCAAAGGTCTCATTTTATTCATTGAGTCTCCCAATCCTTGCAAGCTACACTATTTTGGGGTGGTTTCTTAAGATCCATAAGAGAAAAAAATTCTAAACTAAGATGGAGTAGTTCTCAAAGTTCAGGGAACCTAAAAAATATTCTATCTAGACCTACAAGTGGACATTGATTCCATGTATGTTACCTTCTCTCAAGTCTCAATGAAAACTTTATGAATTTAAATCTTATTCATTATAATATTCATTTTTATTGTATAATATAACTATCTTCTTCAATGTTCATGACCTACTAATGCAAGTATATGGCCTAGTTACTTTTTATAACTTCATGACTAACTTATGGAGTTGTAGGAAAATAATAGGTTTGTACTTTTTCTTTCATTGAAATCATTGAAATAGTGATTAACTATTTTTATGTGAATAACAATGATTTTGACTCTAGAGTATTCATTTATGATCTTCAAAGCACTAGAAATCTTATGATAGCCTTAAAATAGGAAAAAAAATTATTTAGGATATAAAAGAGCCCTTTTCTACTTAGGGAAAGTCATTCAAGACTATGGCAATCCTCTTAGGCTATATTAAGATAATATTTTTACATAAAAATATTCCTTTTGGTAATATTCTCAAGAGGGTAATGAGATATTTTTAAATACACACACACACCTCTTATTCATAATGATTATCCACCTTTCCCTCCATAAACATCCTTTTGTCTTCCATGAAACTCATAATAACCATATGATATAGAATTTTTCTCATGCTAGGAACACTTGTCTCTCTTAATGTCTCCTTGAAGAAAGATGATCCACATAAAAATGATTTAGGTGAATTTGACAACACTATTATGATGAACCACCTCCTTGTTTGCATGAAACTACTAATCACCTCTTGTTTATGACTACCATAGAGTTCTTATGACTATCTCTAGGTGTTTACATGACTATCATAATGTCCCCAAACTTGAAATACAAAGATAAATTAAACAAAACATCCAAATATAGGCATCAAAACTAATAAATTAAAATTTTCCCTCAATTATTGTTAGCTCTATGATATAAAAATTAGATTTTGTATACTTCTTACAACTACTAAGAAAATCCTATCCATATACCAAATGTGTGGGGCCAACATTGAGGAGTGATATTAAAATATTATAACTACAACTATTTTAAGGGTTCCAAATCAAGATAGATGGTTTCCAAAAAATGAAATACAAAATAGGGTTTTATATGAAGAGTGGGAAACCAAATTTAAGGATAAGGGTAAGGGATTTGAGATTGATGAGTAGGTCATTGAGGGCCTCATTGAGATATTTCTATTTACATCCCCAAGGATCCTACTCAGCCCCAGAATGGTACATATGAAGAGAATTCAGCTAAAGTGTGTTTGGAGGCTTCAACACCCCAAAGAGCTAAGAGGGTAAATAAAAATGTTGAGGAATTTTTCAAAATGCATGTACACTTACTAAGGATGATGTTGAAAGGTTAAGGGAAGTTACAGTAGAGAGGAGGGACAGAGTAGTTGAAGTTCCCTTTGGACCTAGAAAATCAAGAAGATTATCTTCCACTACTACCTTTGCATTTCCATCAACACCTAGTGTAGCTACAATAGTGAAAGGAAAGAAGGTAGAACACAGTTCTCCAGCAACAATTAATGACTTCTTCCACTAGACCTAACACTTGAGCTTCTAAGAGGAAGAGTATACCCCCTTATTGCACCCTCTGCTACCCCTAGAAAAAGGATAAAATAAAAGGCTAGCAGGAGAAGGAACCTAAGTGATGTTGTGCAAGATGAGATTGACCTTAGCTTGCAAGAAGAAAGATAGTTGAAAAAGAATAGAATTAGAAGTGCTTCCACCAACAATGAAGATATCTCACAAGTGGTTGGAACAAAAATTGTTGTGGACTCGGCTGATGAAGAAGAGACAGATGAAGAGAAGAGTGCTTTCACAATTCATGTGCATGAAAAGAAGGGTGAAGAACCCTCTTCAAAATCTATGGAGGAAAATCCCAACTCTCCTCTGGTAATAGATCACTCTCCTTTATGATTGGAGCCTTTAGTAAATAATATGATAGAATCTAAGAATATTTTAGCTACTACTAAATTGTTTGATGAATTTAATGAAGAGGATAAGGTAATAATTGTAAATGATTTTGTTCAATACATGGTTATTTTTAATAAGAGTATGGAAGATATGAGAAAGAAGGCGACTGAAAATATGTGGGAAGCTCTAGTACAAAGAAGGCATGAAGTTGTAAATATTGATGACAAGATTAGGTCTAATTCCTTGAACACATACGGATCCTCCTTATCTGACGATGATACTAGTACCCTCTTAGTAGAATATTCTAAGAGGTTCAGAGTTAAACAAAGAGTTACCATTCTCATGACAAGAAGAAATGGCAGCACAAAAATATTGAAGCTAGAGACTTTTTCCATAGTGAAAGACATGGCAGAGAAAATTGGGATGAGTTCTATTTCTTCATCTTATACAACTCAAGTCCAAGAGCCTGATAAAGGCAATAGCATTGACACAGAAGTTGTGATTCCCCTACTACTAGCTTACCTATTTTTAAAGAAGGATCATTTCAACAAGGTTGATGATATACATGCTTCTCTGGAGACATCTGCTCCTCAAGGAGATACAGAGGATACAACCAGAGAACATACTAAAGATCAGTATAATAATGGTAGCAATAAAAATCCACAAGAACATCATGAGAATATCAAAAACAATGTTGAAGAAGATAAAAGTGATGGAGAAGAAATCAAATATGAAAAGAGTGATGATAGAAAGGATGATGAGGATAAGAAGGAGAAAGAAAATAAAGATAAACAATCAAAAAATCCCTTTGAAGAGGAAAAAGAGGAAAAGAAAGAATAAAATAAGGATGAAATAGAGGTTGGAAGAAGTAAAGAAGCATCTTTAAAGACCATTGAGCCATCAAAGCTATCTGAAGAATCATCTAGAAGTACTCTTAAGGGTATTTTGTCAAGAAAAACCAGGATTCAGCCTATGCTTCCACCTCAGCTGATTCAGCTCCCATCATATCCAGGCTATGTGGATCTGAGTAAGATCCCACTAGTTCAAAGGATAGAGCTTTGCAATACTCTTCTTGACTCTGGAAAAAAAAAATTATTGAAACTCATCATAGAGGGACTGAACTAATAAATGATGACATCAAGACTTAATAGGATACAACTCCTAGTGCTATAGTTGATGACTCCTTAGCTCCTATTGAGAATTTAAATATCTTGGTTGATTCACTCAAAGAATACACTTCTAGTCTAAAGGAGAAAACTGGAAAAGAGGTTGAGACAAGGCTATTCAAGAAAAGGTTATTAGTATTGCAAGAAAAAATGTACAACCACACACAGCATGGTGTTGCAATGTTTAAAAGATGTGTATTGCATGTGGTGGTTGGATGCCACTCGAGGTATTAAAGACTTAATGGAATCAATAAAGTCACAATTTTTCAATGCCTCTGAAGCCTACAAAATTATAGATGATAGAGAGTATACCTCCTGGAATTCTATTTAAGACCTACAGAACAAGTTTTTCACCTTACAAAAGAAAAAAGAGGATGCAATGAAGCAGTTTGGAGAACTTGGAGATCTGGTGAAGTCTAAACATATTCTAGTTTCAAGTGCCCTGGTAGATGCAAAGAAACTTGACAAGATAAATATTAATCCATCCACTCTAGAAGATGGTGAAGTGTAGTGCCCCTCCTTGATTAACCTTGTCAATGTTGTTTGTATGGTTGGTTGGACCATCTATGTTGTTGTGGTCTTTCTTGTCATCTTCACTTTGTCGTTAGGTATTGATTGGTGTTTAGTCTATTTGATTTAAATTTGGTCAATAAATGCTTATGTTTAATCATCACATTAAAATAGTATTATTAAGTTAAAAGGTAATTGTTGACGACAATTTTACTCACAACAAATAGGGAAAAAAAAAATTCACAGACAAGACTGCAAAGAGCCTATCCTTCTTGAAAGATATGGAACAAAGACAACCTAAAGGGTAATTTTGCATTACAAGGAAAAGATTGTCTTTCATTCAATCCCAAGTCTCCAATAACTAGGTCATGGTTGAACTAGGGCTGCTCTCAGGTACTAATGTGATATTGTTGTTAATCTCAAAGGGACTATGGTTGTTCTTGAATATTTTAGGTGTAAATTCCAAATTGAAACAATGAGTTCAAGCATCATGAAACCAAAATATTTTCCATAACATTAATTGAACAATCACAAATTATTTGCTATCACTTAAGTAGATTTAGCATTAAGCATTCAACAACTTCAAGGAAAAAAATATATTTTCAATAAAATTCCTTCCATTCATTTAAAGTTTGGAAAATTTTCAAATATTTAAACATCTATTCTAAAATAAAGCACAAAAAATACTGAAAATTAAAAAAAATTCCAGGTTATTCTCCATGGATGCCCCAAAGAATTAATTAAAATAGAGCAAACCACTTTATACTTTTCCAGATTACTTCACAGCTACATATAAAATGGTGCAAGCTTTTCAAGAGAGAGGTTTCATTTTTGGACATCAAGCAGGTTCTGTACACACCCTTAAATGGCACAACATACAATCTTGTTCAGTTGATCTAACAAAACCAGCTACAAAAGATACTGAGATAGGTAGCTATCTAACAAACTTTGATATTAATTAATTTCTACATGCATACAAAGTTTGCTGAAATGGTTCAAAAAATAGGAAAAAAGAAAAAAACTTAAAAGAAGTTTATGCTCCTTCAACATCCACAAATTTTGAGCTTAAAATAAAAATGAGGATCCTCTAGCCTTTTATAGAACACAAGGCTTAGATAGGATAAGATAGATACATGAGAGGAAATCCAAGGGACCAATCTCATCAAGGCATGTGGAATATTATGACCAATAGGAGAATTGTAATTGAAGTCAATGGGTGTCAACTCCAATCACTCATTGAAGCTCTTCAAGTGTTGATCCTGAATCTTCACCAGGATGATACTTCAAATCATGATAATGTGTAGGGACTTCCCCTACAATCAAAATGAAATGTGCAATTTCTGCCTCCTACACATCGCTTGGCTCCAGTTCTATCACTCTTAGGAATGATCTCTCGCAAGAATAGAAATTTTTTTCCACCATATGTGAAATACCGAGATCCTCAGCATTCCGGTGGACTCAAAGCCCGTAGAATTATAATCTCCCAGAGCAATCGAACTAGACTGAAAATTATTCCATCCATGATTCAAGTTTTCCTGACCATCCATACCCAAACTTTGCATCACAATCTGCATCTCCTGCGATCACAAATTTCATACATTAAATCCCTTAAAAAAAAAATTATAACATCTCATGTAAATAAAACCATTATTCCAATGCTAGTACAAAAATCTCATAACCAACATGCCTTTCGAAAGCATATCATGAATCCTCATACATATACCATATTAAAGGGATCATTAGATAATTTTAAAATTTTAACATTTCACTTCACATTGCAACTTGATACTCGGTACCCAGTATTCAACTTTACCCACTTACTTTCTCGGATCTTGGTTATACCGAAACTCCATATTATCGAAATGCTTCATATCAGAACGCTTCATACCGAACCGAAGCCTTTTGTTTGAACTTGCATTACCTTTTTCCTTTTTCATATTTCTAGTACCTGATACCCGATGCCCAAAACACTTACATTACAAAGTACTTTTTAATTATCAAATATTTTCTCTTTTCACTTCCGATGATCTTCCAATTTGCTTGCTCCTGCCATAAGATTTATATATTTTTCACTTGGATCCCCAATTCTTTTCATTCTTGGGGCATGTTGTGAGACCACACAATAACTTGCAACTAATAAAACCAAATTTAAACCAAACTTGAAATTAAATCACTAGTTGTAAATTAAAACTTATGCATATTTTAAAACAATAACTTCTACCTTCACCTAGATTCTAGCATAAAGAAGTAAAAGTCCACCAGAAACATTCGTGTGTGCTCTGATTAATTCTAGTTTTTGAAACTTAGTGAGAAGAATCAGTTCATTAACATTGAACTACATAATATAGTAATCCTCCAAAGCCAACTAGGGATAGAGTCTTTCTTCCAGTCAAGCGTCCATAGCCCCAACAAGGTTATCTTCATAATTCCCCTAAACATAGCTCTACTTCCGGTTAGACGTCCATAGCCCTGGTAAACTTATTTGGATAGCCTAAAGAGTCGATATCTCATTTATTTTTTTTAGATATAGCAATGATAGCTCATTTTCACTTTTCATATTTAAATGATAGCTCTTTTATCAACTTGCAAGCAATGAAGCACCACTATTAGGTTGGGAATTACAGTGGTAGCGAAGGTTACTTTTTGATTTTTCATTCAATGTAAATCCCTTCATCAATTCACTACTTCCCAAAAACTCATTTAATAATTCCCTATAGGTGTGTGTTTCCAGCTGAATTTCACTAATTTATGCCAAATCCTAGCTAACTGTAGCATGCTATATTTAAAAAAATATGAATAATTAAAATTTAGCAATAGACAACTTAATCACCAAATTTAAATCTAAATTTATAGACATTAGTTACCACCCTTCCAATTAAATTTTATGGCAACTACTAAAATTTTTGCTAGCTATCTCGATTTGACAGCGTTGAACTTCATTAATGGATTGAAAATGTCATGATTACCTTGAAACACGATCACATTATTCAGCATTAAATTCACACGCCTTATTCAACATGTATTATCTCTTTCATATTACTCAGGTGATGATGCGTACTGCCTTGCCGACTTCATTTTCCTTTGCATTTCGCACGCATAAAACCTCCATAATTAATATGGATCTTTTAAAAAAAAATTGAAATGACCACTATTAATTTTGAAATCTTCAACTTGCTTGATTCACAATCTCCGTACTGCTCAAATTTGAAATAATTTCTATCAGATATGCGTAAAGAATTAATTTCATTTAACCTTTAACTCTGAAGATAATTGTCCAACTGCCACCTCGCTTACAATTTCCCAAAAAAAAATTACTCAAGAAAACTATGTACTGCAACTTTCTTACGGTTCTCTATAAATTTGTGCATTTCTTCTTGAATTCTCCACACTTTTCCTTTTTCTCTTTTCTGATTGTTTCTACAATTCTTTTTCGTGTCTTTCAATTTGCTTCTTAGCACCATGGATACTCCAATTTTCTTAGGTTGTTCTCATAGACAGAATGTTTTCTTAGGGAGCATCACATCACAAAGGCTTGAAAAGGTCTTCATCATTAGGAATTCTAGTTTCACTGTGCCAAATTTATGCTTAGTCCTTGGGGAAAGATATGTTGCATCTATCTGCTACTTTCATTTTTACTCTGACATAGCTTCTCACTTTGTAGCGTCACTTCTGGACATTGGGCTACCTATTGAAGATGTTTATGCTACTACCAACTTGATAGTGAAACCTAAATTCTTGGAGAATTTGGATACCGTTTTAGTTGTTGCACATCCGACCACTAGGATTCCCTTCATGGATGATATTCCTCAGTTCCTGGAACATGGGGAAGTGGTCCCACTTTGAGCCTTCCTTACTAATCTCCATATCCAAGACTTTGAAGCTCACTGGGAGCTTTCCTACATAGGGTATTTAGTCTTGATGGAAGAGGTGTCCCACATCAATTGAATGGCTACTATCATCTGCAACTTTGGTCACTCTCTTTTTTTACTCTCTTTTTGAATTTTTTGAACAAGGATTTCAATATATGATGTATATATGTGATACACACACACACATATATATCTTTTGGTACTTTTTTTAAAAAAGCATGTTTTACTATGGATGGCTTTATTATTTCTCTTTCTCAGTTCAATTCTACAAATGCTTAAATTCACTCTCATGCATAAGATAAATTTTAAGCAAAATTTGCTAATGCAGAGGCCAAACAAAAAAAAAGAACCAAAAAACAAAGAAAGAAAATAAAGCAAACACAAAACCCTACAAAAAGAAAACTAACCCTAACTACCCTAACTCTAACATAATAAATTATTAACTCGAATAAAGCAATTTACTTCAATTTATATGGCTATTTCTTCTACAGTTTTAGTACAAATTATAGCAGGTTTGTCTTTAAATTCACTTATCAAAATTTTCAGTATTCTACTGTAACAATGAATTATCTTAAATTTTATGTGTTTAAACATCATAGATTCAAAAATGTACTTACTCATAATTTGGCTCAAATGTATGAAAATGATCTCATTAGAGATCAATTGCACACATTTTGTCTGATGTGACCATATTGTACCTTCCTCCAACCCTGGTCCATTTCCATGAATGGTTGTGTTTATTTCTCTGTTTCCTCCTCCTTTGAAAGTCTTCATATCTTCGGCCCTATTTTCACTTTGCATTTCGTTAGACCAAGATATATCACTATTTATATTGCTATCAGAGAGAGAAAAAGTAAAAACTTGATATTCTATATCTTGTATAAAATCAGGAAAATTTCTTTTTATAGTTTGTGAATTTCCAACTTGAAGCACAATACACGCATTTCCCACTTGATTTTCTCGCTTCTTCTCGTTATCTATGTTGTCCACGTATACAAGAAATGATGATTCATCAATGTCGTTTCCTTGTTTGTGATGAAATGTCTCTAAATCTCAACATTCTCGCCTATTTTCCTGCAAAGCGTTAAAATTTTCTTTATAATAATTATAGTTTTCCAACTATTTTGGTATATCGGTTGATTTTTTAATATTTCCAACTTCACTAGGGAAAAACATTTTTCTCGTTAACAATCCCTTTCTTTTAGTAGTTATAACTTCCTTTGTTAACAGAATCATTCTATTTATGGCCAAACTTACCACAATTAAAAAAATTCACACTCAATTTCACTGTGATCTATTGTATCATGAATTCTACACTCGGTGACTCTTCCAAAAGTAAAAAAACTCAAAGGTTGCAGTTTCTACTTAAATATTTTCCAAAGTTTTTCAACTTCCATAGTTAAAACTAGCTTGCATTCAATTTCTCATTTACAAGCTCCTTACCTAACTCATAATTAGTTTTTTGAAACATAATTCTCCAATTCCAAGGAATGATACCTAAAATATTAAAGAGAGGCCCTCCTTCTAGTGCCAGTTCCTATTGATGAGGATTTTACTCACAGCAAACAGGGTGAATAAATTCTTCACAGACAAGACCACAAAGAGCCTATCCTTCTTAAAAGATATGGAACAAAGACAACCTAAAGGGGAATTTTGCATTACAGGGAAAAGATTGGCTTCTGTTGTAATACCCTGCCACGCAACCCCAAATTTATGGCACAATTTTTTTCTAAAGTAACTAATATTCAACACTTGAAATGAAACTATACATGTACAACATATGACAAACTCCCTTGGGGATACATGATTGCATTACATTATGAATCAACATCTATTACATTACATGAAAGATAAGCATCTACCAGGAACCAAAAATAATAACATGGATATGGACATTGTATTTATAACATGAATATACATCACTCAAGGATTGCATCAATTCAATGTTGCTTGCCATCATGAATGGGGAAAGTACAATATCATGGAATAGCATCAAAACTAGATCCAACACTGGTATAGCTCTAGAGTCACAGTAATTGGTACAAATCTACACAACTCGATCATTGTCTGGAGACCCAATGGGGTGCATAGCATGTTCCACCTGACCACATGGACCCGAAGACCCACCCCCCATTCTATAGGAGATGAGAAGGAGGACCTCAACTAAAACCATCAAGTGAAGCAAGGATTACAACACTCCACAACATGAGCAACAATAACACAAGAAAACATCCAACACGTGAAACATTCAACACAAGAAAACATCCACTCAAGAAACATCTGCTTCTAGAGGAGCAAAGGAAACATAACAAAGAATCAACAACACATGACAACATCTGCTTCCACAGGATCAAGAACAACAAGAGGGAAACAACAACATACAAGGTTGTTAAAGGGTGGAGTGTCATCGCATAGGTAGTCATGGGTTACCCTGGCGTAACCTTCCTAGGTTGTTGGCCTCCATCTTGGGTTACCCTGGTAACCTCTACCAGCCACTAGACCCCCATGCTCGCTATGCGGGATCAGCATAACTTGTAAAATTACTATGTAGAGGCAAGTAGTTGATCTTTCCATTCTAGGCCTTCCCACTCATCCCAAGCCTAAACGAGCACTTGGGCCCATGAGTGAGGCTACATTATCTGAATTAATGTGTGAATCTACCCAAACCCCCTAATTAATTAAGAACTATCACTTAATTAAACTCACAATGGGTTATCCTACACCAGCCACTTTGGGCATCGGCCCCCACTAAGAGCCACTCCCCCAACTAACAATAAAATCCCATAAACACAAATGGGGCAAGCCAACTTGCACAAACTACAAAACCATATAAATATGCACATAAAACAAGGCAAGCAACAACTCACGCAAGATCTCCATTAAAACCATTTCCACCGTGCAAGGCTCAAACCCACGTAAACACAATCCAAGTGTAAAGGTCAACCATCATCAAATAACAAAATCATGAGACCACCCACTTATAGGTGAAACAACATAAAACTCAAATAAATACTCCAGGCTTGATATGGGTTATCCAAGGTGGATCCTCCTAGGTCGCAGGCCCCCATACCAAAACTTGCAAGTAAAAACCATACTTCCTTCTATCCTCTAAAAGACTAACAAATTATCAAAACAAAGGTTTCCACATAAAAGTGGCAACAAAAACATAATCTCAAAAGAATTTTATGTTACACAGTCACAAATCAACAAGTGTAGAATCACAAATGGCAACATCTCAAAGAGATCTCCAACTCCATCAAACTAACATGATCAACTACAATTACCAATTGTAAATCAGCCAATAGGGCATCTAAGGGAGACCTCAATTTTCTCCACACACGATACCCTAACAAACTAACAATTTGGCTAATGAACAACTTGAACCAACTCAACAATCACAACGAAACTGGAAGCCAACACCTTTAAAAGATTAACAATTTCATACAAAGTTGAACACAATGACCAATATCAAAGTCAATCAATAGTACAACCGAGAGAGACATGACTGGACATCAAACAAGCATTAACATTTTAGCCATGATCTCAAACCAAGATTGCAAATGAGAACGACATTAAAATAAGCTATCTACTAGTTCAAACTAAAATATTATATATCGATATGGCAAGAAAACTCTATCATCCACGATGCAATCATCCCAAAACCCTAGTATGAGAGTTTCACTTTACAATATTGTTGTAAGGGTTATACGAAAGTAAATTTCACAAAGAAAAATCCATTAAGCAATCAAGATCATAATCAACCAACAAAAAGGTATCATACTTTGTTTATTTAATTAAAGCCTTCCATTTAATGATAAGACAATCTACTGTGACCTCTCAAATTCAAATAAGAACTAAGAAATAAAGCAAATCTTCTAATGAACTAATGTTTCTAATTTCATTACTTACTATAATCATCTAACTTAAAACAAGAGAACATTCCACAACATCTATAACTGATGTGTATATATATATATATATATACGTTGTTTTATTAAATCAATTTCACTATAAACTCCTCTACTTGTTAATCTAATAAAATCAACAACTTACTAAGACAAAGTATTTTTTTCCTATCACTTTACTTCCAATACATGTATACATTTATATTAGTACATCTTATAATAGGAAAGCTAATCAAAATATGCTAATGTGATCTAAACTTGTTTGCATACATTTATTGATACCCTCATATGTATCTATATTAGAAAAGAAAAGAAAACTATATTTCTAAAATAATGAGACCTAAGGTTATTAACTTCATATATAAATATTTCCAATACAATACATCAATCCTAAGGCAAATTTAAGCTTCTACCATGTTATCTTACTATTATTTTGAAAAGCATAATAAGTACATACGATTATGTTATCTCAACTTATTCTTTTGAGAGGCCCATTGCCTCCGCAACCATTGCAATCACTTGTTGACAGGGAATGCAACTCATAAGCTTTTATACACAATACTAGCCTTTTCTACTTTCTAAATCATTCTTTACTTATATTTGAATAAACCATTGCACTTAGTCTATACCCAATTAAATAATCTTTTTATTGATAACTTAACCAAATATAATTATATAATTAAACAACATTTTATTTCATCTCCCATCAATCCTAACCTGTCTTGACTCATCATAGACTCATTCCATAGAATGACAATACAGCTAACTAAATCTCCTCTCTCTATATAGTAGGGAATAGTTTGATTATATATATATATATCAAATATCAAACATATTTCAATTAACAAGATAAACTTTTATTTACGTGCATATATTTCTATATGCATATAAATATGCTACAGAATAGTGAATGCTTACTTGAAATGTCAAGGTAAGAGGAAATTTCAATGTGGAAAAAGTAGTTTGAAGGTTCTGATTGCTACACTGCAACTAAATTCATCTCCAAGATTGTTGCAAGAAAATTTGTTCTAAGAAATGTGAACAAAAACTGTCATTTAAACAGGTATAGAAATCTAGTGAAGAATATTGATGGTGCTAACTGAAACAATCTAAAATATTAGGCTCACACTATAGTAATGTACTATTGTATGTTTTCAGAATTCTCTCTCCTCCCATTTTCCCCACAAAATCCTCCACTATCCACAATTCCCTCATTTTACTCATTAATAACTTCCAAATAAAATGCACAAAGCATAAATGGAAGATGAGGACACTTAGACAAAGCATCTCAGCTCTCTCTCCAGAACGACTCTAGAGATGCCCAAATATAGAGTTTCATTTTGGTTACAAAGAATCTTCAAAAGCATTATGTTTCTATTTCCCAAAAAAAATTTAAGCGCATCCTATATTTAGTTCTACCAAAATCTGCCAAATTTGATGCATTATCTTCAGAATTTAATAGTCGTTTCCCATTAATTGCTATTTATTACATATAATTGCTCAATTTGCAATTTTTATTTATTTTAATATTTCATTGTAATTGTGATTATCTACAATATATTTTTATTTATTTAACTTTATACTTATTTTATTATAACTCCCAATAATAAGCAAGTATTTATTATTTTCTTTATTAACTAATGAACTTAATTTATTTAAAATTATTTAGTACCCAATTTTAATTAATTAACCGATTAAACAAAACCATTCAAAATATTACAACAAACAACGAACTCACAAACAAATAATTACTCAAACACCCTGAAGGGCCAATACTGAGGGCACTACATTCGTTCAATCCCAAGTCTCTGATAACCAGGTCATGGTTGCACTAGGGTCACTCTTAGGTACTGATGTGATATTGTTGTTAATCTCAAAGGGACTATGGTTATTCTTCAATATTTTAGGTGTAAATTCCAAATTGAAACAATGAGTTCAAACATCATGAAACCAAAAGATTTGCCATAACATTTCATGAACAATCACAAATTATTTTCTATCACTTAAGTAGATTTAACATTAAGCATTTAGCACCTTTATGGAAAACAAAATATTTTCAATAAAATTCCTTCCATTCATTTAAATTTTGGAATACTTTCAAATATTTAAACTTCTATTCTAAAATAAAGCACAAAAATAGTGAAAATTAAAAAAAAATCTCGGTTATTCTCCATGGATGCCCCAAAGAATTAATTAAAATGGAGCAAATTGCTTTATACTTCACCAAATTGCTTCATAGCTACATATAAAATGGTGAAAGCTTTTAAAGAGAGGGGTTTCGTTTCTAGACACCGAGTAGGTTCTGTATGCACCCTTAAATGGCGTAGCATAAAGTCTTGTTTGGCTAAACTAACAAAACCAACTACAAAAGAACTGAGATAGGTAGCTATCTAACAAGCTCTGATATTAATTAATGTATACGGGCATACAAATTTTTATGCCACAATGGTTCAGAAAATAGGAAAAAAGAACAAAACTTAAAAGAAGTTTATGCTCCAACATCCACAAATTCTAAATTTAAAATAAAAATGAGGATCCTCTAGCCTTTTATAGAACACAAGGCTCAGACAAGATAAGACAGATACATGAGAGGAAATCCAAGGGACCAATCTCATCAAGGCACATGGAATATTATGACCAATAGGAGAATTGTAATTGAAGTCAATGGAAGTCAACTCCAATCACACATTGAAGCTCTTTGGGTGTTGCTCTTGAATCTTCGCTAGGATGATACTTCAAATCATGATAATGTGTAGGGACTTCCCATACAATAAAAATGAAAAGGTGGAATTTTCGCCCTCTACACATTGCTTGGCTCTGGTTCTATCACTCTTAGGAATGGGCTCTCCCAAGAATAGACATTTGTTTCCACCATATGTGAAATACCGAGATCCCTAACATTCTGGTGGACTCAAAGCCCTTGGCATTATAATCTCCCAGAGTAATCGAACCGGACTGAAAATTATTCCATCCATGATTCAAGTTTTTCTGACCATCCATACCTGAACTTTGCATCATAATCTACATCTCTTGCAATCACAAATTCCATACATTAAATCCCTTAAAAAAATATTTATAACATCTCATGTAAATAAAACCATTATTCCAATGTTAGTACAAAAATCTCATAACCAACATGCCTTTCAAAAGCATGCCATGAATCCTCACACATATATCAGATTACCAAGATCATTAGATAATTTTAAAGTTTTAACATTTCGCTTCACATTGCAGCCTGGTACTTGGTACTCGATATTCAACTTTACCCACTTACTTTCCCGAATCTCAGTTATACTGGAACTCCATCTTATCAAAACGCTTCATATCGGACCGCTTCATACCAGTCTGAAGCCTTCTATTTGAACTTGCATTACCTTTTTCCTTTTCCACGTTTCCAGTACCCAGTACCTAGTGCTCAAAACACTTACATTACGGAGTACTTTTTTACTATCAAAGATTTTATCCTTTCACTTCTGGTGATCTTCCAATTTGCTAGCTCCTGCCATAAAAGTTATATATTTTTCACTTGGGTCTTCACGTCTTTTCAATATTGGGGCATGTTGTGAGACCACACAACAGTAATTTTGATAATTAAAAATAAATGTTTTTATAATTAAACGTTATGATAAAATAAGATTAAAATGTGAAGTTGAAGCAAGTAAATAAAATATTATAACGGAAAGTTGCAATTAATAAATAGTAATAAATGGGAAGAAATAAGGTGCTAAATGAAAAGGAAGGTTTCTTGTGTACGAATCTAAATTTAGTATCGACAGTTACAACCATTAATGAAATTAATTATTTTCTAAAAATAAACTTTCATGGAACGCCTTTTGGGGGGATTCTGGAGATTTTTATGGGATTTATTTGGGGATTTTTAGGGATTCCTGTTCAATGAATTTGGGTTGATTTTATGTAAATTTCTTGGGGGCTCTTAGCCTCTAGGGAGGACGCCATTTTCTATTTTGTGGGTGTTGCATGGATTTACAGCTTACAAGCCTATCGTATCCTCACCTTTTCAAGCTATGATATCAATATCAATTTGGATCAACTCACAAAGAAAACTTAGCTATCATTTCATAGTCATCTCGAAGGGAAACCTTTCTTTATTTTGTAGCCGCTATGCCGTTATTACCATTCCCTGATTCGGTGAACATTTTTTCTTGATACCATTGTTACCTCACCCACATGCTATACCTGAGTAAGACTTGGGAGAGTTGGGGGCATTTCATTTACATGTCATGTGATATGTATTTTCATTTTACATGCAGTAGCAATGGCGAATCGTTTAATCCATGTGGTCTTCTTAGAACGTCCTTTCCCACTCGAGGTATGGAAGGCACCGATATTCTTTTTCTGGGAGAAAACACAAAAATGGAAAAGGCAACGGTAAGAAGGAGGTGATCGAAGGATTTCAGGAAGGAGAGAATGCTCTGCAACACATCTATTCTTTAGAAACATCGCAGAAGTAAGGCTTAGTTGAAAACGTTGGAATACTTGTTAATCTTCCTTCAATAAAATGACTTCACTGTTAGCTACGGTGCATAATAAGAATAATTGAGTACAAGCTTAGGTAGGCCCCACAATGAAACCTTTGATAAATAGTTGAAGGTTGAATTTTGTTTGAGCCACAAATAAGGATGAGAAGATGAAAGCATATTTTAAAACCTCATACAATAGGAAATATGATAATGTTTTGTGTCAATAATGTATATTAGCTAGATCTTGCTTATCCAAGTAGTGACTGTAAAATGTTGTAGTTCACAAGCTCTTAGAATTCATTATTAGAGTTTCCTTTTTGATGTCTAATCTGCAACATAGTAGTTGCACTAACTTCAATTTTATTACCCTAAATGCATAACAGGACCTATCATCGAGGTATGTGTAGGATCATGATGGGCCAAAAAGTGGTGATATTATGGTTATGTGTAGGGTATGTGGCTAACGACTTTTTTTTACCCAAAATTGATTAAATGAAAAGGGTTTTTAAAGGAGATTCTCAACTTTCCACCAATATAAATTATGCTTTACTTTGAATTAAATAAATAATTATTATTCATTTTCTATTTGAATTATGACTAAAGTCCCGATTGATAGGTTGATTGAAAAACATCTATAGCTTTCAAAGGTATCAAATTTTTGAATCCAAAACGTGTGTCACATTCTATGCTTTGCATATTATAAGAATAAAAAGGAAAAATTGAATTTCATGAAATTTTGACCAAGTTATGGTCAAACATACAAGTTTTTATATTTTTAAAAGTTAAAATAAAAAATAATAATTAAATATTTACTTGGAATAAAATTACAAAAAATATGCATCACATTGAAAGTCCTCTACTTATATATAAAATCTTATAAAAAATATTATCATTTTATTGTGGTTAGGGTGGTCGACAGACACCTACTTCTTATTTTTCTTGAAATTTAAGTACTACATTAAAATTTCAAATTTTCACCAAATAGATTTTTTTTTTTAAAATAAACCTAGTAGTTGAGAAACTACCTTCAATTTTCTACAAATTCTATTTTTACATATTTTTGAAATTATAATATAGATAACTTATTCAAATTTTTACGTCAAGGTGCCTAACTCTAATTTTTCTGATTTTTTTGCCACTTAAGGGCCTGGTTTTTCCATGATGATCCTGCACATACCCATCAAATGGATTCCATTCAAAACCTTATTTGCTCTGTATAATTTAAATGAAAGGCACTCAATGTTTCTATTATATAGATATTAAATATACATGTTAGTTTCTTGGAGATTCGAATATTATATGTAGATATTAATAGAGTTTATTATGTGTGGAGATCGATTCCTACACATTCCTTTAGGTAGCCTAAGTTCGGTCCAATATAATTCGATGGATAATGCTATGTTAAATATTCTTGAATTCTATATTTTTCTTTGGGTTAAATAGAGATAGCTAATGCATGCATTCTATGCTTGTGATTCAAAATATAGGCATTTGATTTATTTTCTTATCATTTAGAAATTTAAGTGTTGAACTTGAGTTATGTTAGTGTTTAATATGAATGGCCTTCAAATTATATACATTGCTTTGGAAAAATTAGAATGTGTAGAATTTGGTAGATATTATTTAAGTTTGTTTATACCATCCTCTGCCTGAGGTGATTAAGAATGAAATCAGAGTTTTGAGTCTCAATTTGATCGAAACCCATTGGCATGAATTAGATAAGTTTTCCTTTGAATTGCTCGATTAACTGTTCCATCTTCTTTGGATGTAAATCTGCCTTGAATGTTGCCTTGTTGAGATACACATTTCATTAATAATACCATGTATTATATTTGGCAACCAATGCATGTATTGTGGATTTTAATCAATCTTTGATAAGCATCCAATTTGTTCTCTTTGCTGACCTTTCCACACCCTTGAAGTCTCATGATGTATATAGGAGAATGGGATTGTCATGTTATTATCTAAGATCCCTCTTAATTATAATATTGCTTGAGTAGCAAATCTCTAAGAAACAATTTGTTGAACCATAGATGGTTTAAGAAAAATTTAAGAGTATGTATAAATATATGCATATGTATATATGTAAGGGGCTCACAATAATACCCCAAAAGATAACTATTCTGATGTTTGAATGAAAGTTTAGTGGAATCCCTTCTAGTTGATATTTTCAATGTGCGCTACGAGGATGGCATTTATTGTTGGAAATATGTGTCTCAATCATCACAGGCTATAACCTCTACTGGGGCAAAGTCGATGTGACATCCATGAAGTCTAGCCGACTAGCAGTTTTGAATCTTGTTGAACAGATCAGGTCATTGTGACCTCGCAAGAGTCTTGCTGAGCACTTTTGCTTTGGAACCTATCATTGTGATAAGAAGCAGTCATTGTGAAATCTTACCACGTGGAGATCTCTAGCTGACAGGCCATTCTATCACATATCGGGATAACCTACGGTGGCTCGGTGAGAAGTCTTATCGAGATATTAAAGTCTCACCGACAGTATGTTACATGTTGTGGTCTTCGACGTATCTTATATTCTATCAGTAAGAAGTCTTACCGATGTGCAAATGTCTCACCAACAGAGGTTCAAGTGTTGGTCATTAGAGTAACACAAAGGATCTCGGGGAGATCTCTTAGCGACTGAAGAATGTTATATCGATAGCATATGGCTGTCGGGGTAACCCAAATGGTCTCGGGAAGAAGTCCCAGCGAATGATGAAGGTCTTGCCGACGGGAACACATATGGAGTCTTCGCGGTAACATAAAAGATCACAGTGAGAACTCTTAGTGATAGACAAGAGTCTTGCCGACTACTAGTGTGCTCGGTATGCCTTGTGAGAGCTCAGAGTAAAGTCTTAGTAAAGGACGTGTGTCCTAGCGACTATTGTTTGGTGATCGGTATAACATGTGACTTCGGTATCATCTTCCGAAAAAATCGATGAGTCTCGCCGGCTGGTGGATGCTTCAATGTAACATAAGGATACTCGGTGGAAGGTCTTGGCAAGAGTGGTATGTCTCGCCGATAGAATACTGAAGTCGATGCAACATGTGAAGCTCGGTAAAATGTCTTGTTGATGGAAACGGCTCTTGTCGATATCGATATGAAGCTGTTGGCATCGGGGAGACACAGTCAGTGTCTTGCCGACATGCCAACATAGATTGAAGTTGTTTGATTGAGTGATACTTTCCTATGTCGCGTCACGTGGACCAATAGGAGAAGCTAAATCTGAACAGTTAGAAGATAGTTCGTTGTGACAGTTATGTGAGGAAGTTCAATGGATAGGGAACACCATGAATATAGTTTGTAGTTGCAATGCTCAATGGTTAGATGGTTGGTTCAATCAATAGGTGTGTGAACAATTTGAATTGTATCAGAGTGAATTCTATTTTGTGAAGACTGTAACGTGAAGGTTCCTGTACAAGATTGATCATAGTGAAAGTTGTTGTAATATGACATCAGAAAGATAAGTCGGAACTCTTGTATGTAATCCTTATTACTATAATACAAAGTGACTTCTCTTGGTGTGGTGGGTTTTTCTCCCGTAAGGGTTTTCCCATGTATATCTGGTGTTCATTTGTGTTTGTCTAATTCTCTATTTCTAATATTTATTTCAAAGTGCATCTTAATTGGACTGTAGTTGAAAAATTAAAAGTATATCTGCATTCTTCCCTGAGTCTTTGATGTTAGGAGAGTTGTTTCCGCATCTAATTTTCCTTACAAGTGGTATTAGAGCCTGGCCAATTGTGTTATCCTTGTGCGTGTGTTGGGTTTTTGTGTCAATTTTTGTTCAGTGGGAGTCTTGTAGAAGTTTTTTAATTTCTAATTACAGATTGAGATGGCTAGGACATCAGGAAATTTTGAAATAGAGAAGTTCAATGGCAACAATTTTGAGTTGTGAAAACTCAAAATGGATGATCTTTTAGTGTATTGTGATATGTGGCTTGTTGTGTCTGGAACTAAACCTACAGGCATGAAGCAAGAAGATTGAGACCTTGCAGATAGAAATTCTAAGGGGTTGATAAGGCTTTGTTTCGCAGACTTGGTTCTTCTCAATGTGCATGAAGAGAAGACTGCATCTTCCTTGTGGAAGAGACTGGCGTCTATTTATCAAGGGAAATCTTTGGTGAATAAACTATTCCTGAGGAAGAAGTTGTACTCGTTGAGAACGCAAGAAGGAGGGTTTGTAGTTGATCATTTGAACGCATTTAACATGTTGATTACAAAATTAACTTTTGTTGGTGTAAAGACTGATGAAGAGGATCGTTGTATGTTGATACTGTGTTCTTTTCCAGATTCATGGGATCACCTGGTGATGGCTATTGGGAGTACAACATCCAATTTCAAGATGGAAGATGTTGTTGCATCTTTGCTGTCAGAAGAGATGAGAAGGAAATCTTCTGAGATGGCTAAGGAAGCTCTTGCTGTCAAAGGAAGATCGAAAGAGAAAGGCAAGAAGAAGGACAAGAAGTCCAAATCGAAATCAGAGGGGTGATCAAAGTCTCCTGGAAAGAATTCCAAGGTGAAGTACTGGAACTGTGGGCAACCTGGTCATGTCTGGAAGGATTGTAAAGAGGAGAAGAAGAAGAAGAAGAAGTATTCTTCTGACAATGACTCTTCTCATAATGATGCAAATGCCTTCATTGCAGCCTTGGCTACACAGGAATTAGATGATGTTTGGCTAATTGATTCTGGAGCATATTTCCACATGACATCTCATAGAGACTGGTTCACGAAGTATGAAGAATATGATGGTGGAAAGGTGTACTTGGCAAGTGATTCAACTTTGGAGATAGTTGGCCATGGAAAATTCAGAATCCAAATTCCTGATGGCAGAGTAAAGGGAATAAATAATGTAATGCATATACTAGGTCTGACTTGAAACTTACTTTCTGTAAGTATGCTGAATGATATTGGAGTACAAGTCATGTTCTCTGGAAATGGCTACAAGATGACTAGAGGCTCTATGGTGCTGGCTAGAGGTGCTCGAATTGGTGCCCTGTACAAGCTGTATGCACAGGTTGTTCAATGTAACAGTGTCTCTATAAAGTCACATAAAGCTACTCATGGAGGTAAAGAGGGAAATATCCCTAATTATGTAAACTATATGGAAGTAAAACTTCCTGCAGAGAAGACTATGCTTTGGCATCATAGGAGAAAAAGGTTTGAAAAACAAAAACCTAGTTGAGGGGCTTGAATATTGTAATCTTGAATTTGAATTCTGTGAGCATTGTATATATGGAAAGTAGCACCATGTTTTTTTTTTATTCCAGTCCTCATAAATCTTCTGGTTTGCTAGATTATATTCATTCAGATGTATTTGGTCCAGTGGATGTTCCTTCTTTGTCTAAATCAAGATACTATGTGTCGTTCATTGATGATTATTCAAGAAGAGAATTTGTTTATTTTTTGAAAAGTAAATCAGAAGTGTTCAGTCGATTTAAGGAATTTAAGAATCTTGTTGAAAATCATATTGGTAGAAAAATAAAATGCTTAAGGACTGATAATGGTGGTGAATTTTGTTCTGATGAGTTTGAAAGATACTGTAAAGACCATGGGATTAAAAGACATAAGACTACACATTATACTTCACAACAAAATGGAGCTGCAGAAAGGTTCAATAGGATAGTGATGGAGAGAGCACGAAGTATGTTGAGTAGTGCTGGCTTGGAGGAGAAGTTTTGGGCTGAGGCTATTGCTACTGCATGTTACTTGATTAATTGTTCTTGAAATTATGCTCTTGTTGAGAAAACATATTTGGAAGCGTGGTCTGGTAAGAAGCCCTCTCTTAGACATATTCATGTTTTTGGCTGTGAGGCATATGCTTATGTGTTGTATGAGAAGAGATCTAAATTAGAGAACAAAGCTGTCAAATGTATTTTTATTGGCTATAGTGTTGGCATAAAAGGATACAAGCTTTGGAATCCTGATACAGAAAAGGTTGTATACAACAGAAGCATAATCTTTCATGAGTTGAAACCTTCTAATTTGGATCTACAGTTAGAGACAAAGTCAAAAAACAATAAGGATGTAGCTTTAATTCCTCCTACACTAGAGACAGAGGAATTGAAAATTCAAAATGTACCTGAAACTGAGGAGAGCTCAAGTAGTTCTGCTAGTTCTGAAGAAGAAGAAGAACCTCAGCCTTAGCCTCATCAAGTGAGGAGGTCAACTCGTGAAAGAAAGCAACTTGATAGGTATGGGTTCTCTTTAATTGATACTACTTGTGCCTATGCTTTGATTTCTAGCATTGATGAGCCTAGGACTGTAAAAGAGGCATTTAAGATGTCTGATTCAGACTCTTGGTTGGAAGCCATGAATGAAGAAATGGCATCATTAGAAAAAAAATGAAACTTGGAATTTGGTGCCCTTGCCTAAAGGCAGAAAGGTTGTTGGCTGCAAATGGGTATTTAAAAAGAAGATTGGTCTAGATGGCAGTGTGGAAAAATATAAGGCGAGGTTGGTTGTGAAGGGTTATTCCCAGGTAGAGGGAATTGATTATGGGGAAATATTTTCTCCTGTAGCTAAGCTGACATCTATCAGATTTCTTTTGTCACTTGTAGCAGTGTATGACTTAGAGGTCGAGCAGATGGATGTGAAGACAACATTTCTTCATGGTGATCTTGAAGAAGAAATCTATATGTCCCAACCTGAGCACTTTGTTGAAAAAGGTAAAGAGAAACCGGTTTGCAAGTTAAAAAAGTCTCTGTATGGGTTAAAGCAGTCACCTAGAATGTGGTATTATAAATTTGATACTTTTGTATTGTCTTTGGGATTTGTGAGATCAAAGTATGATCATTGTGTTTATTATAAAGGTTAAAGTGATCAAGTTCTTATTATTGCTCTCTATGTTGATGATAAGTTGTTCACAGGCAATAGTAAGCTAATGATTTCTGATCTTAAGTCTCAGTTGTCTGCTAAGTTCGAAATGAAAGATCTTGGTGCAGTAAGGTATATTCTGGGGATGGAGATAACCAAGGATAGGAATAGTAGAAATCTTTGGCTCAATCAAAGTAAGTATATCAAGACTGTTCTAGAGAGATTTTGCATGAATGATTGCAAGCAGCTAGTTGTTCCAGTCTTATAGGGAATGAAGCTATCTGTTGAAGACTGTCCAAAATCTCCTACTGAGATGGAGGACATGACCAGTGTACCCTATGCTAGTGTGGTTGGCAGTATAATGTATGCAATGGTCTATACAAGGCTAGACATTTCCCAAGCAGTGGGAGTTCTTAGTCATTTTATGGCTAATCCTGGAAGAATACATTGGGATGCTGTGAAGAGAGTGTTTAGATATTTGAAGGGTACTTCAGATTTTACTTTGTGTTACCATGGGAACTTGGTTGAATCATAGAGGACTCTCAGCATTCGTGGATATGTATATTCTGATTGGGCAGGGGACATTGACGGCAAGAGGTCCACCTGTGGATACATTTTCATGTTAAATGGTGGTGTAGTGAGTTGGATGAGTAAGCGGCAGGCTGTAGTCACTTTGTCCACTACAGAGGCTGAATACATGGCATCTACTCATGCTTGTAAAGAAGTAGTTTGGTTAAAACATTTGTGTTCTAACATTGGTTTTGATGCAGGGAAAATAACTATTTTTTGTGACAGTCAGAGTGCAATTTGTCTGGAAAAGAATCCTACTTTCCATGTCAGGACAAAACATATAGACGTACAGTACCACTTTGTACGAGATATGGTGGAGGATGGAAAGGTCAGTTTGGAAAAGGTTGATACTCTGGAGAATGTTGCAGATGTATTGACGAAGCCAGTGAGCACAGACAAGTTGAGGTAGTGTTCCAGTTCAATGGGCCTTAGTGCCCATGATTTTCAGTAGGTTCGTTGTGCTCTGGAGGTGCCTGTGTGATCTTCGTCAAGTGGGAGATTGTTGGAAATATGTGTCTCAATCATCATAGGTTGTAACCTCTGCTGGGGCAAAGTCAGTGTGACATCCATGAAGTCTGGCCGACTAGCAGTTTTGAATCTTGTTGAACAGATCAGGTTGTTGTGACCTTGCAAGAGTCTTGCCGAATGCTTTTACTTTGGAACCGATCACTGTGACAAGAAGTAGTCATTGTGGCATCTTACCATGAGGAGATCTCTGGCTGATAGGCCATTCTATCACATATCGGGATAACCTACGGTGGCTCGGTGAGAAGTCTTATTGAGATATTAAAGTCTCACCGACAGTATGTTACATGTTGTGGTCTTCGGCGTATCTTATATTCTATCGGTAAGAAGTCTTACCAATGTGAAAATGTCTCACCGACGGAGGTTCAAGTGTTGGTCATCGGAGTAACACAAAGGATCTCGAGGAGATCTCTTAGTGACTAAAGAATGTTATACCGATAGCATATGGCTGTCGGGGCAACCCAAATGGTCTCGAGAAGAAGTCCCAGCAAACGATGAAGGTCTTACCAATGGGAACACATATGGAGTCTTCGCGATAACATAAAAGATCTTGGTGAGAACTCTTAGCAATAGACAAGAGTCTTGCCGACTACTAGTGTGCTCGGTATTACTTGTGAGAGCTTGAAGTAAAGTCTTAGTGAAGGACATATGTCCTGGCAACTATTGTTTGGCGATCGGTATAACATGTGACTTCGGTATCATCTCCTGGAAAAAGTGATGAGTCTCGCCGACTGGTGGATGCCTCGATGTAACGTAAGGAGACTCGGTGGAAGGTCTTGGCGAGAGTGGTATGTCTCGCCGATAGAAAACTGAAGTAGATGCAACATGTGAAGCTCAGTAAAATGTCTTGCTGCTAGAAACAGCTCTTGCCGATATCAATATGAAGTTGTTTGCATTGGGGAGACACGGTCAGTGTCTCACCAACATGCCAACACAAATTGAAGTCGTTTGACTAAGTGAGACTTTCCTATGTGGCATCTCATGGACCAATAGGAGAAGCTGAATCTGAACAGTTAGAAGATAGTTCATTGTGACAGTTCTGTGAGGAAGTTCAACGGACAGGGAATGCCATGAATATAGTTTGCAATTGTAGATGCTTGATGATTAGATGGTTAGATGGTTGGTTCGATCAATAGGTGTGTGAACAATTCAAATTGTATCAGAGTGAATTCTATTCTGTGAAGATTGTAACGTGAAGGTTCCTGTACAAGATTGATCATAGTGAAAGTTGTTGTAATATGACATTAGAAAGATAAGTCAGAACTCTTGTATGTAATCCTTATTACTGTAATACAAAGTGACTTCTCTTGGTGTGGTGGGTTTTTCTCCCGTAAGGATTTTCCCATGTATATCCGGTGTTCATCTGTGTTTTTCTAATTCTCTATTTCTGATATTTATTTCAAAGTGCATCTTAATTGGACTGTAGTTGAAAAATTAAAAGTATATATGCATTCTTCCCTAAGTCTTTGACATTAGGAGAGTTGTTTCCGCATCTAATTTTCCTTACATTTATGTTAATGCTAGAAGGAAATGTTTAATCTGTGACCAATAAAAATATTTAACCGTTAAATAGAAAGACTAGAGTCCTTCTTGCCAAGTATTATGGTATAAAAATGCCTACTTTTGTAGCATTGTCTACATGAGATTCTTTAAAAGACCATTCTCTTATAACCATTAATCTACCACAATCAACAACTAACAAGTTGAATTCATAGTATTTTTATTTAACTTTGGTGATAAAATCTTTAATTTAAAGATAGTTCCTTAAGGGAGATCACCAAATTTTCCAAATTCTATATTTAAGTTTTCAAAGATAATTATGTATCTAGAACTAATTAAGTCTCATAATTACACCCAAGGGTCTACTTTTATGTCAAGTATATTACTTTAAAATAGAACTCTCACTTATATAATTTTAAATATTATGTATCTATAAATAAATTATTTATATATGATTAAGTGAAAATTAGTGAATTGAAATAATGTTGTGTTATTGAGAATATTTATATGGTTCTGATGTAATGAATAATTGTTTATGTCTTTCAATGTATGGATTGAGCGTTTTCATTTTTATTTCAAGGGGGGGAGTTATTTCCAAGTTATTTAGAGTTGGTTTCCAGAGGCCTAGAAAGGGGGTATTTATTGTGTGAATGACTCTTGTGACTATTTTATTTTGAAAGTGGTTGTATAAGAGAGAATTTGCACCCTAGGCACAATTCCCCTTTTTTCCTTTATACACTTTACAAAACCAAAGTCGGAGGCTTAAATTTACTTAAGCCTGCTACTTGTGGTCCATGTGGAGCCTATTTTTTGTCGGTGGAGGCGTTTATGTTGGGGATTCCTGCGCAACTCACAAACATCCACGTGGCGCGCTTACGTCCCTAGAAAATTCTTGTGGCTGAGCCAATAGAGGCGTTACTCTTCCATTTGGCAGCAAGTCATAATGCCTCCTTTGGCCAACTGACCCAAATATGGCCATTTTCATCCTCATTCCTTGATATTCACTCTTCCATTTTGTATTCTAACTTTACACAACTTCCCTTGAACTCTTGAACAGACTAAGCTCTCATACTCTCACTCTCACAAGCTCACTTTCACTCACTTCCAAGCATTCCAAGCATTCCATTGCAGTAACATCACACTCCATCAACTCAGTAGAGCATGTTTGGGACCATGCCATTTGTAGGATAGACTTGAGTTCCTCTCATTTCTTCCCCAAGCAGCCTTGAGTGCTCTTGGTAGAGGTGGTAAGCTTCCCTCTCTTCTCTCATTTGGTGAGTAGCATAATATTGTTTTGTAGTGCTTTTTTCTTTCCTTATCCATTGCTTCTTTATCTTGTTCTTTTGGTTTTCTATGGCAGTGGAAACACCTAAATGGGGGTCTAACTGAGGCAGGCCCCTATACAGCCCCCCCAACATTTTATCTCTTATTGTGTGTAGGTGAACGCACTTTGTGGAGCTAGCTAGCGAATAGGCTCTTCTACGAGATCGTCTTCATCACCTTGGCTCTGGTATATCTATTTTATCACCTTCGTTTGTATTTCTTTTACTTCATAGTATTGTTTTGTTCTATTAGAAGTTGTTAAGCTAGGTCATTAGTCATTTTAATGAGTTCAACCTTGTCTTGGTTATTTTTTGATCATACAGACGATAGCACACCTTTGAGATGTCAGTGCACCGCGCTAACATCCTTGGGAAGAGAGCTCCTTGAGGCTCAGAGTTGGACCTAAAAACTGACTCACCTAGCCCCACCTTAAAACTTGGGATTGACAAGTGGTCGTAGGATCATTATCATCCCCATACTCTAAACATTGCACTTAGTTGAGGTAAGTTAGGGTAGCCTCTTGCATCTTGACCCTCCGTGACCTGGGGTCTTGCATGTGGTGGTCCCCCTCTCTTACATTTTTGCTGAACCTGACGTGAACCAATGTCTATTCATATGTCGTGTTAAGGCTTCCCTCGATTACCTCGTGATTGTTGTGTTCTCAAGTGTTGTGAAGGTTTATGAGCATCACAACTCAATCCACAACTTTTGGGCATATCATAAGGAGAAGTGTACGACACCTCCCAATGGATAGAATGAAGGTCTCCCTTGGTCTCTCTACAGGTTTCTTCTCTGATCCCATCATTAGTTTGGTTATGTAGGAGCAAGTGTTGAGGGGTGAGATAGGATTCACTGACGAAACTGATCACATCCCCAGTCCTCCTACATCTCCCATGCCATCATCGGTGGATGAGCACGAGGTTGTTCAAATCCCTGTTGAATATGGGTCCGCCCTTACAAAGGGGTTGGAGGATCTTGAAAACCATTTGAAAAGAAACCCAAAGATGGCTAGAGCCACTCGAGTTGTTGGTGAACTAAAACATATGATGGATAAAGATCGAATAGGCGTAAATCTTCTAAGTAGTCTCTTCGGTATCGCCAAAGCATTCGCCCCTTCTAGCAACTCTAGTTTTGCACAAGGATTCACCTTTGAAGAACATGAGAGACAGCTAGGAGTATCAATGCCTCCCACCTCTGTCTACATGGTTGATGTGGTCCCTTCCATTAGTATCCCTTCCATCCCTAATCAACCAGAAACTATCAAGGTGAATAAGGTCTTGTTGGGCTTTAGCTTTACCCCTTCTGTCACCTCTGGTGGTGGATGTCTTGGCAGAATAGGTGGTGGAGGCTTTGGTAGTGGCTGTGGATTCGGTAGCAGAGGTGGTGCTAGCGGGGGTGGTTCCAGCGGAGGTCGTGGTGGTGGTTCTAGCAGTGGCCCTACTGATGGAGATGCCTCTGGTAGTGGCTCTGGCGGAAGTCACACCGGTGGTAGTTCTAGAGGTAGAATTGAAGGTGGATCTGGAGGAGGTTCCTCTGGCCCTTTATCTTCTAACGACCATATTCTAAACACTCTACTTTAGAATATGGGTAAGATGTAGAGTCAGTTAGCAAGCCTTTTCCAGGCCTTTTCCCAACCTATTTTCCAGCCCTTCTTCTGACATAGCCTGTTGTTGGTTTCCATCTTGAACACTCCCTTCCCTTAGGGAATGGAGATTCCTAAATTTGATAAGTTTGGTGGTAAGGGGGATCCGTAGACACGTGTGTTTTCCTTTAACGCCCTTTGCACCAACTTCTTCCATCATGATGCCTTGATGGCTAAACTATTTCCCCAATCCCTCAAGGACACAACACTCGAGTGGTACTATTCCTTTCCTGATAATTCTATTTTCTTGTTCGACCTACTTGTTAATCAATTCCTTAGACAATTCTAGTCAAAAATCAGGCCAAAAATGACCTTTTTGGATCTCGTCCAATGTAAGCAAGGAGACCATGAGAAGACTACTAATTTTATAGCACGTTATCAAGTGCTTCTTTCATGAATATCATATCAGCTGCCCAATTTTGGCATGCAGAAGGTGTTCATAGGGAACTTACAAAGGCCTTAGCAAGAAAATTTTTCCCTTATGAAATACCCTTCTTTCGTGCATTTGTGTGCAGTCTTACAAGAATACCAATAGACGGTTGCTCAATTTGGGGGATCCTCCCTGTGCTCTCATTCTAAAGGAAAGTCCATCGTATCAATCTATGGGAAAGGAAAAGTTGTTGCGAATGTAGTAGCCGTTGTCGATGACAACGGCCTCAAATGCAACCAAAAATTCATGAAGTTTTATGAATCTTACACTTTCATCTTGCGAAAGTTGTTGGAGGATAAGATCATAACTTTGCCTCCCCCTAAGCTTGTTAGGGAACCCTATCCTAATTTCTATGATGGGAGCACCTATTGTCAATACCATCATGTTAACGGACATGATATCAAACATTGTATGCGGTTGCGTCATGAGATACAAGACCGCATCGAGGACGGTAGCATTTGTCTCGATAGGAATAAACAAAACACTAACAAATCAGTGGTGAAAGCTAATAGTGAATTGCAGATATACACAGACCCATTTCCGTCACATTCTGCCAACATGATTATCGATCCTGCTAATTTTGTTCCTCAACCCGAGGCCTATGTAAACATGGTCACAGTAAATTCTATTGTTCCACCCACACTTAGTTTGCCGGATATTACATTTACAACACAAGATCTACCCTTAAACAATAAGCCTTCACCTCTTTACATTCCCACTCACGTTAATGGTAACATTGTGACTGGAGTCTTGATAGACCCCATGAGCGATATGAATGTTATTACTGAAGAAACATTAGTATTGAACTCATTGAAAAAAGAAAAGTATGGAGAAATAAAATATACCATCTGTACCCAGAATGGTATGAATCTTAAACCTTATGGCTCGATCACTTTGTCTATTCTAGTTGGACCTAGGACTGTTAACATGGTCTTCGACGTTATTCAGGAGTTGGACCTATTCAGAGTGAAGCTAGGCATTCCTTGGTTGGCTTCCATGAATGGGGTCACATTCGTTATTCATAAGTGTCTAAATTTTTCCCATGAGGGTTTCGTGCATGTAATTCATGACACTGGATATTATCCTTTGGTATCTCATGGCGGATATTCACTAGATCACTTTTGGCCCTCCTCGGTTGGTATGCTTCCTCCGAGAACAGACCTACTTTACAAGAACTATGTGAAGTACAAAACTAGGGGCAAGGAGGAGCCAAAGCTGACCCTTCTTGCAATGGAAAAATTGGTCACCTCCTCTTCCTGAGATGAGAAGGAGTCCACGCTCATGACTACTCCTTCTCCAAGAGAGAAAGAGAAGTCCACACTGACCCCTTCTCCCCGCAAAGGTAAAGAGAAAGTTATACCATCTACTCCCTCTTCCTTGAAGAAAGAGGAGAAGCCCATAATGGCTCCCTCTCCTTCTCATAAAGGTAAAGAGAAAATTAACTTTTCCCGAATTTCCCCATCCTATCCCCTTTCTTGGGAAGAGTACTAGATGAGCAAGCTCGGTGTCTACCCTCTGATTCCAATGATTCCTCCTTGGTGTAGGCCCAATATTGGAATTGCGAACCTTCCTAATGAATATCTAGGGCCATTGTACTACTTATACAATAGAAAGAAAGGTTCTCACAGAGGATTCAATCTGAGGCCTCCTACTGCTCTTGCTCCTAAGGCAGTGAGCAGAAAGAGGCTTGTTGTCGAGGCTCTTGAGTCGGCTCCTCTTGTCACTCCTCAACCTGATCCTATACAAGAACCTGTTCCTCTTCCTGAAATGACCATAGTGGACGTTCCTATGGTCAAGAAGGAACCTCACGTCCCTTCGCAAGCTCTAGCTTCTAACTCCAAGAGTTGGAGAAACCACCTTGCACGTAAGCGCAAGCACCGGTGAAAGGATTTCCTGGCCAAGCAAGTTGCCTCACAGCAGAAGGCTTTCCTACAACATCTCCTTCCTTCCTTCCCACTGTTTGTCTTCAGCCTGATCCACTCCTAGCTTCCGTTGCGAGCACAAACGTACCTAACCCTAAACAGGTATAGGTGTTTATTGCTCCTTCAATAGAGCTGCCTTTGCTGATGTTCATCCCAGATATTCATCCCTTCCCTAAGCCTGTGGACATGGTTAATGCTTTGGTCATGTCCGTTGTAGTTCTATCCTCCTCTTCCTTTGCACCCCTAGCTTCGTTTGTGGGGAGTTCATCTCCTCCCACAAAGAAAGAGGTGGAGGTTGGTCCTTCTAGTAACAAAGGGAATAAGAGGAGTAAACCTTCCTCACAAGGTGGTCCTGTGTTGACTTGTTTCATCCTTGTAGCAGAACCAGTCTCGGCTTCTCCTGAGTTCGTCACCGCTCCCAAGTCATTCGGCAAGCTTAGCAGAGAATCTCAGGCACAGACTGCATTTTCCACTGAGGATAAGCATGATGCTCATGTGGGATGCATGTTTAATTTCATGGACAAAGTCCCAGCCCTGTCGGTGATCTTCTCAAAATTGTTGACTTTGACTCCACAGGAGCTCGGTGGAGAGGACGTTGAGGGGCCCTCTTCCTTGGCCCTTTTTATGGGAGGGTCAGGTTCTCCTCCTCTTAACATTCCACCCTTGTAGGCTCATCCTCTTTCCCCTTATGAGGATCTAGATTGGGAAGTGGACAACCTCTTGGCCGATCAGTGTTAGGAGGAGGTCCCCTTTTCTTGATCTTGTGTGTTTGTGTTTTTTGATGTGTTCCCCTGTACTCATGCTATGTGCACCTAGATGACCCTTATCACCCCTATTAGTGCTTGGATATAGGTGTTTTTTTTGTGTCGTGAACCTTCTTCTATTTTTACCATCATTCTTCCATGTTTGTGCTTGATTTTTGATAAATTGGGGATGATGCAAAGCGTTGGGGGCATTTAGGCTTCCCTTCCATGTTGACCCAATTTTTTATTTTTACTTTGTTTTCCATGCATTCTTCCTAATCTGGTTGGGGATTGATGATCTTTCTCCTTGCATTGTGGTTACCTATTATTATATGAGCTTGGACAGATCTGACCCCACTAAACCAGATCCCCCTGTTTCTTTTGTTTGTATTTTAATTTTTGCTTTCCCTTTATCTTTCTCTCTTCTTTGTTTGAGTTGTCCATTTTATGTATAGCAACTCTCTTCTTTAACACTTCAATTTTTAGAAAATGAATTTGTTGCTAATGAATCTTTTCTTGAAAGTATTCACAACAATTATTTCCTTAGAATTGCATTCTCAACTTGGAGCCCTAATGGAACGTGTTTCCTTCATCACGGGTTCATAAAGAAAGGACTTGAAGACCTTCCACTAAAGTTGGAACTGCTTTGACTTCCCCTCGCATCGGGGCATGGCCTTCCTTTTGAATTCCTTGATGAATTGAACATCTTTTGAAAGGATTCCTTGATGAAGAATCACTCTAAGGTGAACAGTCACTTTTGAATTGTGTGTCCCTTGAGTGGACCCCCCTTTCTTCTTCATGGCAGGCTCCTTAGGGACCCTTTCTTCAAAATCCTTTGTAACGAATGGACTCCTTCACATCTAGCCTAGGGGAAGCCCGACTAGACTTGTTACATTCGCTTCTTTGCGTCTAGCTTGGGGGTAGCCTGACTAGACCTTACTTTTCAAATAGTGCATTGCTTGAGTGGACCCCTCTCCTTTTGAAGGGTTCCCAAGGGAGCCCTTTGAATTTTTTATGGTCTCTACAACTAGCCACTTTTAGACACATTCTATCTACTGGTAGACATGTCACTACTTTAGACATGTTCTATTTGCGGGAAGACACATTGCCACTTTAGACATGGTCTATCTGGAGGTATACATGTCACCGATTTAGACATACTCTAGATCTACTGGTAGTCGTGTCACCACTTTAGACATGTCACTACTTCAGACATGCTCTATCTATAAGTAGACATGTCGTCGCTTCAGACATGTTCTATCTGTGGGTAGACGTGTCACCACTTCCTGACTCTACGAAGTTTGCTTCCTTGGGGCTTCCTCCATGCAAGAGATCTTGGGCGTTTCCTCCTTGCAGTTTCATGGGCCTATAAGGCACTTTGTTCCAACTTCATAGTTCTGAGCAGCTATGAGGTCCTTCACATTTCCTGCACCTTCGGGTATGCCAGACTGAGTACTGCTTCCTCGACGGTCCAGGTATACTTTTCTAGCCCTACTCTCTTCTTGATCTACTTTATCAAGAACTCATCAATACTCGTGCTCGCTAAAGTGGGGGCAAAATGTATAAGAGAAAATTTGAACCCTAGGTACAATTCCCCTTTTTTCCTTTATACTCTTTAGAAAACCAAAGTCGAAGGCTTAAATTTACTTAAGCCCGCTATTGGAGGTCCATGTCGAGCCTATTTTGTGTTTCGGTGGAGGCATTTCTATCAAGGACACCCACACAACATGTAGACATTCACATGGCATGCTTACATCCCTAGAAGATTCCTCTGGCTAAGCCAGTAGAGGCGTTACTCTTCCCATTGGCAACGGAGTCGTAATGCCTCCTTCGGCCAACCGACCCGAATATGGTCATTTTCATCCTCATTCCTTGATATTCACTCTTCCATTTTGCATTCCAACTCTACACAACTTCACTTGAACTCTTGAACAAACTAATCTCTCATACTCTTACTCTCACAAGCTCACTTTCACTCACTTCCAAGTATTCCAAGCATTCCATTGCAGCAACATCACACTCCATCAACTTGGTAGAGCACGTTTGGGACCACACCATTTGCAGCAAAGACTTGAGTTCCTCTCATTTCTCCCCCAAGCAGCCTTGAGTGCTCTTGGTGGAGGTGGTAAGCTTCCCTCTCCTCTCCTCTATCATTTGGTGAGTAGCATAAAATTATTTTGTAGTGCTTTTTGCTTTCCTTACACATTGCTTCTTTATCTCATTCTTTTGGTTGTTCATGATGGTGGAAACACCTAAACAGGGGTCTAACTGAGGCAGGCCCCTATATAGCCCCCCAACATTTTCTCTCTTGTTGTGTGTAGGTGAATGCGCTTTGTGGTGCTAGCTGGTGAATAGGCTCTTCCATGAGATCGTCTTCGTCACCTTGGCTCTGGTATATCTATTTTATCTCCTTCATTTGTATTTATCTTACTTCATAGTATTGTTTTATTCTCTTAGAAGTTGTTAAGATAGGTTGTTAGTCATTTTAACGAGTTCAACCTTGTATTAGCTATTGTCTGACCGTATGGACGACAGTGCACCTTTGAGATGTAGTGCGCTGCACTAACATCCAGATTTTGCACTGACGTCCTCAGGAAAAGAGCTCCCTAAGGCGCAGAGTTGGACCTAAAAACTAACTCACCTAGCGCCACCTTAAAACTCAGGATTGACAAGTGGTCATAGGATCATTCTCATCCCCATATTGTAAACATTGCACTTAGCTAAGGTAAGTTAGGGCAACCTCTTGCATCATGACCCTTCATGACTTGGGGTCTTGCATCTGGTGGTCCCCCTCTCTTATAGTGATTTAGCTATGTTCTAGATTATATGATTTCAATGAAATGTAAACCTTAAGGGGTGATGCCTCATATCCTTGTATGGATAATTAGTGCAATTATGTTAAATGTGCAAATAAAGTCTCTCATGGATGCAGTGTTTGGTTGATTTTATTATTGATTATTCTGTTTGATTCAAACATTGTGTTGTTATTGGTTAATGTTCTTGGGGAGGAGTCTTTTATGCTAAAATCCAAGGGTGGTCTTCTAGAGGCTTGGGGAAAAGTAACTTGTATGTGGATTTCATGATTGTTTCCTTTTGAAGCATCTTGTTTATGGATTCTATGATTGTTCATCTTGGAAAGGATTGATTATTTCCTTGAGATGTGTGCAAGTGGGTCTATTCCCTGCACTATTTATACATTCTTGTGATTTTGATATGTGAGTGAGATGGTAAATCCCTTGCTTGATTAGTAGGGTCTACTAGTTGTAATTAGGGGGAGTGGCTCTTAATGGGGGCCGACGTCTAGTGAGAGACTGTTAGGGTAACCCATTGGAGAGTTTCTTAATTCAGAGATAACCTAATTAATGAATTGTGCGGATGGGTAATTTTGACATAAACAAGATAATTTGGAATGCCTCACCCATGTCTGTAGTGCTCATTTAGGCTAAGGATGGGTTGAGAAGGCCTGGTTGGAAATACCAACTTCCTTGTCCTCACAAAAGGAATTTTGGTTTCACATGTGTCACCCTATGGGGCTGGCATCTAATGAGATACTGTCAGGGTAACCATAGATGGGGGGCAGCATCTAGTGAGAGATTGTTAGGGTAACCCATGCCAAGACCATGAGATGACACTCTTCCCTATTGCAGTCTAGCATTCCCTAGTTGTATGTTCTCCTTTTGATGTGTGTGTGCCTCTGGAAGTGAAGTCAGTGTTGTAAGTGATTAATTTTTTTGTGATTTTCATGTTGTTTTATGTTGTGCTAGAGTCTTGTATATCCCTCGTATATATTAGCCTGTTTTCTTCTTGACTATTTTCTTGTAGTGGACCTTATGTTATCTCCTAGCATAGGGGGTGGACCTTAGGGTTCCACATGGTCAAGAGGTTTGTGATTTTTCCTCCATTGGGGTTCCCTTGTTGTTCGTGTGTGTGGAGGTTGTTCCTTGTGTAGCAGATACTAGATCTTGTACCAGTTTGAGGAGACAATTACTATGTATATGTATATGACATGCATTCTATTTGTACCATATATTGTAAAGTTGATGTATTTTTCCCATTTAGATTTGTTAAACCTTATTGTAAACAGTGTATTGATGTAACTATTATGATGTACTCTCATGAAATGGAACTTGTAAAAAATTGTTAGTTGTTTATAAAAGATCTTTAATGTTGTTTATCTGTTGTCATGTTCATATTTACAGTTGTGTTAGTAATGCAGTCATGGAACCTTAGAGGACTTAGTTTAGTTTACATGTTATGTTAAAAGTTATGTAGTTCACTGTTATTTCTTTTTTAAAAAAATCCAATATTGTAGCTTAGATTTGTTGTCCTCTAGGATTCCATGGCGAGGAATTACATGAAGAGAGCCTAGTTGAACTGGAATCATTGCACAAAGAGATTGTTAGAGAAAAGGGGATCTAGAACGATGGAAAACTTTCTTGGGAATTCATTCTCAAGGAATTAGAAGGTGCCTCCAATTCCAGTTAAAAAATTTTATTTCAGATTTTTTTTTGGCACACCCTTTATCATTGATGTCAAATGGGGAGACGTTTTGGTGTAGAAGAATTTTTGAAATTTTAAAGTTTTGCAGTTTTGAAGTTGTGATGTATATTTGAAAGGGGGAGCTCGCACAATTTGGTTTTATAGTTTTGAACTTAGTCTTTTTTAAGATCACATTTTAGCACATTTTTCCATTAATGACAAAGGGGGAGATTGTTGGAAGAATGAAGAAGAAACCCTCTGGTGTGTTGTCATTGATGCCAACATTGTTTGGTGACATTTTTGTCTAATCTGATAAACAGTGTTTATGTTACCTTGATCCTATAATTTGATCTGGAATCGCTCATAGTAAGATATCATCCTATGTGATTTTAGTATGTTATTCAAAACTGTTAAGTGCATCTGTGAATAATTTTTCATCAATTTTGGTTGAATGGGCGGAAAGATATGTTTGATAGAAGATCGACATACAGTTTTCTTCTCAGATTTGTGCAAAGTGGTATGAGCCTTCCTATGGCCAAAATGGATAAGTGGTATGAAGATTAAGTAGATATTATAGAGATCCTTTTTAGGTCTGTTCTAACCTAATTTATGCCTTTCACATTTTGGTTTGAGTACGAAAGAATTTTTGTTGAGCCGACAAGCTATTTTTGAACTATGTATACATCTAATTAGGTCAACCTAATTGATGTGTAAGGATATAATAGCATATATATATGAAACATTTTTTTTGTACTAATGACATGACATATGTGTGATATGTGACAAGTAATGTTTGATAGTTTGTGAACTTGTAAACCAATGCAAAATTTTGTATTCCAAAGCTTAATTGGAACTAAACTTAGCACATGAAAGGTGTACTCCATCAATTCAATTTTTGGAAGTGAGCCACACTCCATTTTTGTAATCATTTCAAGTTGTGAGCCTTTCAAGGATAGCGTGTCCTGGCAGTGTGCCCTTGTAATATCTTATGACTGGTGTAGACATGCAAAACTGACATCATGCATCTAAATCTAACTAATTAACATCAAATTCTTCTATTAATCAAATAAAGCAATTTATTAGATTAAATTCCTCCTTTAATTAAATAAATCAACTTTATTTAATTTAATCCTCACATGTACCTCTTTGATTAAATAAATCAATTTTATTTAATCAAATCCTAACATCCCTCTTTTAATTAAATAATTCACTTTATTTAATTAATCTCTAAGGTCATCCATTTAAATTAAATAAATTCATCTTTATTTGATTTAACACTAACATCATTCTCTTTGATTAAATAAATCAAATCTTTATTTAATTAAATCTAAAATCATTTTTGATGAGTATAGAATCAATCCACTATTTTTACCTTATAATTTCCATTTTATCTATATCCTTGTCCCTAATCTTGTCACCATTTGATGAAGGAACCTTAATATTTAATAAAATAAGGAAAGAGGTTGGGATTGATAATTTACTAAAAATCATGATAAATTTGATTGTTTTGTGGCAGGAGATGGTTCGAAAGGAAGTTGAAGGTTTTTACAAACGTGAGGACCTCAGGAATCTAATGAAGTGAAATTTGCAAAAAGATGTTTAGACACTTTATTTTAGTTAAAGTTGTTTAGTTTCATGCTAAAATCGGCCTGCGGCCTTTTATCAATCTAAAGACTCTTGTTTGTGAGTGGCCGAAAGGCCGAATGAACAAACACACCTATATGATGTTTTTAGTATAATCAAATGATATATATATGCATGATGAAAACATAATATCAAGAGACATAATTGAGAAATCAGATCCGCGTACTAGAAAGACCGACATGTTCTTTTGTATCAGTCATTTTTATTAGATGAGAATTAGTGTGGAGTAGATTGGTGTTTTGTGACTTCCATCATTCAATAATCGGCAAAGGCAGGGCCCACTTCCTTGGTTATTGGTGATTTCAGCATTGGATTTATATGCATGGTAATGTGTGTTTTATAGTCATTTGATTAATTTGATTTATGTGATTAAGTGATTGGTTACTATTTCTGAATTGATTCGTTCATTGCAACTGTGTAATTCATTTTGTCTTAATTCTATTGTTTGGATCCTTGTTAATTCATTCAATATTTGTTGGTATGTATGTTTAATCGGATTAATGACTGCCAGTGTAAAAATAGTTTAGTATCATAGAACGGAATCGTAAAAAGCTAAACATGGAAACGTGAGATATTCTATTATAGCCAACATCCTTGATTATGTTTCTGTCATACTTTTTATTTTGCTTTATAGAATTTTATTTCTCTTTTGTTTTATGTTAGTGATCTGCTTTTGTTGCAGAATTATCTCTTTATAGGTTCCTGTCACATTTTGTGACAGGAAGTCTGCCAGTTGGAATTTTGCTTGAACACAGATTTCATTAGTATGCATTCATGACCCCTTGGTTTCTAAAATGCAGCTCTTCGGCATACTGCCACAACACATTTCAAAAGCTTACATTCCCATATTGACACTTTAGGATAAACTAAGGAAACCATTTCCAAGAACTTAAATTAAGCCTATTTCAAAATAAATTAAACACCACAATTTAGTCCAATCAATTTTCTTCTCATTTTGATTTATTTTAATCCTAAAATCTAATTCAAAATTCAAAATCACCTAATCTTCACTTAAATTAAGCAAACCATGATTAATCCTAATCCTAATCACTCCAATCCTCTAGATTTCACAACTTGCACAATAAATCAATTTATTTGATTTATTATTTCTTCTATTATCATTAAAAAGGCATCAAAGAGGGAATATTCCCCAAATTTGAATTTTCCCTTCCAAGTGTCTTGTCCTCCAACATGGCATTAACTCCTCTTACATTGTCTCTTACATTTCTCCCACTTGGCATTTAAGACTCTTTCTTCTCCCTCCAACAATCCAACCTTCAAATTTCAAATTTGAAACTAATAGCATTTATCATGCACAATAACCAAAATGTGCACAACCTTCCTCCATTGACACGTTGACAAGTGGCATCTTGTCATTGGCTCATGTTTTGTCCCACATCCTCCATGTTTTGCATTCTTCCATCCTTCTTTGTTATAAATAGAGGCCTCCTCTATTGTATTAATCCTCCATAATCTTCTCCACAATCTCAGTCATTTGAATCCACATCCATCATCCAGGAGCTTATCAAGGATTGGCAAAGGTCTTCTTTCCACATCAAAGAAGCACCAATCTACTATGGGATAGGGTTTGATCATGTTTTAATGTGCTTTCATTTAGTTGTTTTTGTTCTATTTATCTAGTTTGCATATTTTAACATGATTGAATATTTCATAGGTATTTTTAATTTATGGTGTTTAAATGACTAACATGCTAATGTGTGTTAAATTTTAAAAAAATTGTAGATTATTAAACATCTACATTTGGTGCTAGGAGGGAAAATCTCAAGTTCTAATCACGTTTTTTAACAAAATTTCATGCTTTTTTCTATTTTTTGGTGTCTACAGTAAA
The DNA here is from genome assembly GCA_007258455.2 of Sequoia sempervirens. Classification (NCBI taxonomy): domain Eukaryota; kingdom Viridiplantae; phylum Streptophyta; class Pinopsida; order Cupressales; family Cupressaceae; genus Sequoia; species Sequoia sempervirens. The sequence continues at coordinate 288,522,298 of VDFB02353493.1, read as the reverse complement.
TTGCGCCGCTATCAATCTAACGGCACCATACAACATTGCTAGCATCCCATTGGCGCCATATAGGGATGCTTCAAACTCCAAACTCCACCACTACAACCTTCTCACCTAGAAATTCAAAATTCTAAACTACGACACTGGTTCAATTCTCAAGCATGGGATTTTTCAAACTGCAAACAGTGTCGTTGATCAAAACTGTGTCACTATTACACTCTTTGTCTTGCTGCAAAGCACCGCTTGTAGACATAGCGGGGCTATACAACGCCGCTAACTTTCTCAAATAGCTGCAATGCATATGTGGGTTGTGTCGCTAGGGTGGAGTAAAAAGTCAAATTTCAATTTTTTTTGACTTGTGCTTTTTTTCTTTTGGTCATTTGGAGTTACTAACTGGTTTTCTGCCTTTTTCCTTGAATTAATCAATTTTTAGGTGGGAGCAAGGAAGAAGCAAAGAGGAAATTTGAAGTATAACATTGTTTTTTCATTATACCAAGTGTCTTTAGACACTTTTGGAAGTAATTCCAAACTTAATAATTTTACCTCTTCAAGCTTCTAGGACACACTAATTTTCAATTTGGGATTAAAACGAACAAGGAAAAAGGTTAAAAAGAACTTTAAACAAATTTACTACATTTGGTTTAAGGTTAAAAATTGAACAAACAACTTTCATCTTTTGTTTTGGTGCTATAAAACGAATCAAATCATTGCTTTGAGGATTTAAAATGAACATGTGCGTCTTTGTTTTGTAATCACTTACTCAAAATAATATCATCAAAAGATATATGTGCTTCTCTCGCACCTCATGGCGATCTTGAGAATCAAAAGGCTTTTGGTGACATTAAGTTGTGTAAGTGATTGCCTCCGCATTTCATTTGGGATTAAAAATTGACAAATATTGTGAGTGTGAGTGGAACATATCACATTTTTTCTCTCTTTGTTTCTCAACAAAGATTGATCGAACTACAGATGTTTTTGCTCACTTTTGTATTATCTTAGAGGGCCTTCCTTGTGGAAAAAATTAATCACCCAAGGGAAATACCCAACTGACAACACACTAAAACCAAGCGACTTCCAACCGGTATATAAGTGTGAGTACTTGAGGAAAGGCAAGTATCATGAGGATTATTCTGATGAGAAGGGTAGCACGCCACATGGATGGTCTCCCATGAACGGAATGCCCACATTAAAAACCTTGTTTAGAAAAAGCCAAAATCCTTGATCTATTTGTTGGTGCAAGAATGGTCATTTTGAAGCCACCCCACAATTTTATAGCTTTTAGTAGAAATGGAAAGTATGCCATGAGAAATTCATGGGTATTGATGCTTGGCTAACTCGAGAAGTGAGTCATCTAACCATTCGCTAAAATTAGGCATAGCTAGACTTGTCCAAGTGGGGATTCAACAAATATAGTCTTTCATATCCATAGGGTTGTGCATGTTTTTGGAAACAAAACACTTTGCTTGATTGTAAACATTGAGAAAACAAACATTCAACATTGTCATCAAATTTCAAACCCTTTAGGAAGAAAATATCTTTGACAAAATTTAATTGCTATTGCTTTCCCTAAGGATTCTATCCTTAGAGGTTTCTAAGCATTTGAATTTATATCTCAATTTGCTTGCTAAAGTCAACAATAGGTAACTTTTTCCTTGATTTTATTGAAGTTCCACATAATGTACTTTGTGGGATGAGAAGAAGTTAAGACATTAGACATCTAGTCCAAAACCTAATCAAGAATTTTTTGTGGTAAAAGGAAGTCATTAAGCAAAGCTAAGAACAATTGAACCCCACACATGTCTCAAATGATTTCACACAAAACCAAAATGTGGAAACCAAAGTCAAAATCTCTTAGTCCAAAAGATCATCAAAAGCGTCTCTCAACGCTCTATGAATTCAAACAAAGATTGCTTTTCAAATTTTATAAAAGAGCTTCAAGAAACAATCCCAATTTGTACTCATTTTATTATTGTCAAAATCTGAGACATTTTCAACAATTTGAGCATCTTGCTTAGAGTAAAGCATGTTCTTCAAAACTGTGGTCTTGTAAACAAGAGTCTTTTTAGGTACACATAGGATCAAATTCAACCTTCATCCATCTTTCAAACATCAAATCAAAATCATCTCACCAAAAACTCTTGAAAATCTTGAAACCATCCTTTAAGCTATACTTTTTGGAAAAACTCCATGAATCAAAACATCAAAACATTTTGTTTGGCTAAGTATGTGTAGATGTATCCTTCTCCATATGCTTAGTTGAATTATCATCAAAATCTTCTTTGTTTGGTTAGGTGTGGGTAGATGCATCCTTCTCCCTACACTTAGTCAAATTATCATCTTATGAATAGGTTTATCCCATAGATAACATCCAACATCTTGGGATCTATTTGTTCATTATCCAAAATCAATGCAATCCAAAACCAAATCATGGTCAAAATCAAAATCCAAGAATCCAAACAGTCCCAAAAGTCTAGCATCCCCCTCAAAATCTTCTAAGAGTTTAATCATCCATATCATCCATCTTTCGTACATTTTACCATCACACCTTTGATCCTTAATCATCCTATATCTTCTCTTTTGAGCCTCATTTTATGGTTCAAAAAAGGTCAAAACACAAGAAGAACATGGAATATAAACTTGATTCATACATCATGAGCAATCTAAATCAACCAAACTATCAAAGCTTTACAAAACCAATGGATTATCAAAACTCGCATTTATACAATCCATCCATGGGATCATTATCTCCTACAAACCTCAATGGTACAACAAATGTGAGTATACCCAGTCAAAATTTTGGAACACCTTTCCCAATGGTAGATTTAAATCAAAGACCAAACCTACAAATCTATCAACTGAACAATCAATGCATGAGTCTTCAACAAAAAAATATTATCCCCCCAAATCCATACATTTCAAATGTGAATATACCAAGTACAAGCTTACCAAAAATGAACATTTCAAATCCACACTTGGTAAACTTTGGGATAGAAATGTTTGTGAATCATACAAATGTTGTTCAAATTCCAAACAAAATGTTAACGACTCCATGTATTGATCCAAGTCAAGGTAACACCATGCAAAATAAAAGTTACCTAAATCAAGAAAATGTGATTCCCAACCACAACAATGTTTAATTTCAACCTATAATGCTAAATTTGAACATCATCCGAAATCATAACATTGTCCAAAATCAATTTGTCCATGATCCCATACAAACACCACAAGTACACATTCCAAATCTGCTTGAACAAAAGAATCATCTATATAAAGGGAGTCAATCAAAATCAAGATCAAATTTTGCGAGATCAAATTGCTCCACTTACCAAAATAGTTGATTCATTGCACCAAGAGAAATCTCCACTCCAAAATCAATACACCCTTCCATTGGTTAAACAATTTCATCAAAGCATTGAGTTGTGTCAACAACCACATCAAGAACAATATCTCCAATATCAAGAAGTTGGATATCAAGATCAACAACATCAACAACAAACCCAACCTCCACATCTCGAAGATCAATCACCACATCTGAAAAATCAATCACCACATCTCCAAAATCAATCACCACAAGGTCAATTTAAAGTACAAGTCTCACAGGGTAACAAACGAAAATACACACCACTTGGGAAACTAATCGAATCAGTCATGCAATAGTTGGTGTAGGACAATCTCATTAAAATACCTATCTATGAGAACTATCAAGAACCCTTAGTGAAACCGCCATGGTACAATGAAAATAACCTTTTTGATTTTCACAAAAATAAAGGGACACACAACATCAAATTGTATTCGACTCAAAAATCTCATCCAATATCTTATTGATCAAAAAATAATAACTATTAGGGACAGCGATGAAGATTCAACCACTGGTGATAGCATTGACAATCTCCCCACCACAATTGTTGAAAACAATGATCAATATCTATCCATCAATGAGCACATTGAAGATATTTCTACCTCATCTAAAGATCAAATCAACATATATCAAGAGTCACTTTTCAATCATGATCAAAATCCACCAACAATACCCAACAATGATCCAATTCAAGAAATGTCAACATCACTTGACCCTACGGTTGAAGACATTGACAATCTCTTCACCACAACTATTGAAAACAATGTTCAAAATCTCTCCATTAATGAGCACATTGAAGATATTTCTAACCATCCGATGATCAACTCACCATACATTAAGAGCCACTTTTTAGTGATCTATTTCAATGAGTGTTATAATTATTTGATCCCATTGACATAATCTATGATCCATTGACCAATGATCATATTGAAAATGTCTCTACATTACCTTATGAGTTAGAGGACATATCTCAAGAATTTATTCCAATGATGATCAACATCTATCACCAAAATCTAGCAATGATCCTTTCCAAGACATATTGACATCCTTTGACCTCATGGTTACAAATACTGAAGGAATCCTCAACTCAACATTTCATCCAAGTCCACTCAGAGATCAAGAGGATATTGAGCTGCTTCCCATGTCTAATGATGACATCCAAGAACCCTTTATAAGCAATCCATCCTTTGAAATTGACCCATGTGAAGAACTTGATCCAAAGCATGTCAAAAGCAATTCTGAAATCATTCAAGATCAAGAATTTGTATCTCCAAGATACTACAATGATCTAATGGACACTCTCCTATCTATACAAGATGTCATAAATGATGATCACATCAACATAGCACATACTCTATCTACCCATGAGATGATTTCTTTGGATGGACACATAGATGATCTTCATTCAAAACAAGATTCCTTTACTCCTGACATTATTACACAAAAAGAGAAAGTTATTGATTCCTACAGTCAAACTGAATTATCAACAACAGAATTAGATATATCCCAAATTCAGACTGAGGACATTATGTATGAAGATATCCAGTATTATCCACTCAAGGAAATAGGTCAAACAGAACAGGATTTTTCAGAGTTAGCATAGCAGCAAATTGAAATAATGTCATTTGTAGTGGTTATTTATCAGAGAATTCCTACCAAACAAGACATCTCAAAATAGGCAGAATCAAGGAACAAAGATGCTACTACCACCATACTAGAGGCAACTTTGTCTCAAGCAAACATCAACCTGGAGAGCGTGAAGAATCCTTATGATGAAACTGATGCCAATACTACAACCAACCACATCATGAATCTTCATCCACCCATCACCCCATCCACAAATTGGGACCAACATTAAAAGAAGGATGTAAATCAAAGCAAGAAAAACCTCATCAAAGGAAAAGAAGTACTAAAGCATGAAGGAAAAATCAAATACACATGGATACCAAAAAATACAAAGAAAGATTATCCCTATCAAACTCCATTAGTCAAAGAAACTATGGGGAAAAATCAAAAATGGAAAATTATCCATCATAGATATCCACAAAGGAAAAAGCAAGCTTCTCAAGCAACATACAAAGTGTATCAAGCAGTTGGTCCTAATTCCATGCACACTTCCATAACCACCCATCATTGCTCATCTTCCCAAGTTTGGAGAGTCAAAGGTTCCAAACTATCAACCAGTCCATCTCCTATTCCTAAACACACAACACATCCACGCCTCCATGCATGATATCCAATTCTCACATTGACCATGTATTGGCAGCCACCCTTCATCATAAGGATTCAAAAGGCACTCTATCGCAATGTGTGCACAAAGACAAAGTTAACTCCGGCATCAACAAAGCAAATCAGGAATCTCAAAAGTTGTATTCAAGTGCACGTATCTTGGCAAAGTAGCTTCTTCAAGCAGGATATCGATGGCACATTATGATAGGGGAATCTACATCAACACCACAAGGTGATTCAACATGAGCTTAAAATCTTTCAAAAAAATTAAAAAAATTAAAAAATATGAAAATCCAAAAAAAATCAAAAAAATGATTGAAAAAAGTAAAGAAAAAAATTGTCCTCTAATGAAAACCACTATGGCGGCGCTTTGGACACGTACCATGCTGAAAACCTAAAAAATAGGCATCATGTGTAGAATTGAGCATCTACATGCACTAGTTCAGGAGGAATCATCTCATCCCATCCATAATAAATCCAACATTCCATCCATCTCAACCATAATAAATCCATTCATCCATGAACCATTTATCCAATCCATTTGCATATATTTGCATCCATAGTCCAAGTTATCTTGATCCTGATGAAGTTTGGTGCACACTTTACACTTGCTTATATGGGTCATTTTCATTGGTCCTATCCTACCCAATATTATCTAAGCCATGAAGCATTATCCAAATGAGCATCCTTTGTTGGAACACCTTATCTTATCTCAAGATAATCCATATCCCTCCATCCATACATCTATCCAAACATCCATCCATGACATTCCATACATTGCTAGACATTGGGAGCAGATATTTACATCTTCCTTCAAGAATAAATCTTGATCTATATCCTTCAACTTATGTGGTGATTTGAACATTGGAAAATGTAAAATCAAATTGGGCCAAACACTTGTGAGAAAAAAAATCCAAATCACTAGCCCATGGTGTATTTTGACAACAAGACGGTCCTTATCAAGCTTTACCTTTCATCAAACATCAATCCAAACAATCAATATCAGTCGTATCTAATTTGCACGTCAACATCACATCAAATCATTCAAAATAATTTTGTTCCAAAATCAAGCTTCAAAATCCTAATCAATCAAATCCAGTTAATCCATCATCAGGGTATCCTTCCCAATCCTTGTGTTGCTTAACACTATCTTGGAATTGTTGTGTATCCTCAACAATGTTATCATCATCAATCTTGATTAATCAAAGCCAATCAATCCCTCATCATCTTGGGATATCCATCATAATCTTTGGGTTGCTTAACACTATCCTTTCATTGTTGTGTATCCTCAACAATGTTATCATCATCAATCCATCAATCTGATCAATCAACCCTAGCTTTGTTTTCAACAAAATCCCAAAACAGAGCACTGATATCATCACACATATCTAAATCATCAAAACCAAGAAAATCCAAAAACATCCAAATCATATCAAAATCCAAAACACTCATAAAAACATAAAACACCAAAAAAATGCTATTTGAACTATGTTGTCTCTCAGCTTAAACGTAGTCAAGGCTAATCTTTGATCAACCCCCAAGACACAAAATCCAAAAACATTCATAAAATCTCATAAAACCCCAAAACATTTGTAAAATCTTGAAAAAACCAGAAACAACCTCAAAACATTTCAAAAACATCAAAAACATCCAAATATTTGAAAAAATCCATTTGTCTCATCTCGCTTTCATCCACAATAAACATCACTCACAATAAATCAATCATCACCCTCAACCTTTGGTGAAACAGTCAAAAACAAGTCTAGTAGTTCAAAAGTGAAGACTCAAAGCGTCAAGGTCTCAAGTCTAGGTCAGCAGGTAAACAAGTTGGTCAACTCTTTGTGTCAATATCCTATCATCCAATCAATCATCTGATATCATCATGTCCTAGGATGCATCCTTCCTACAATGGACATCAACATCAAGCATCATCGTAGTTTAGTCTTGGCTAGCAGTATTGAATAACATTAGCTTGTTTGTTTACTTTATCTTTGTCTTTTGACTTATCTTTTTACGCTCATTTCGATGACCTCTCGATGATGTCCCAAATGAAGGAATTTAGAGAGAAAGGAATGGAGCAATGATCATTATCTTTTTATCTGTTGTGCTTGTTGGATATTCTTCTAATATAACCTTGGTTATATGTACTTTGTTTAGGTGTAGGGAGGATGTTTCGGATATCTTGTTGACCACATAGAAAGGCTTTCCTTTCTATATTTTGGTCTGAGATGTTTGGAATATCCGAAATGCATTTTGAATAAGGTTTCATATGCCAGGTGTGAACAAGAGTACTCCTATCTGATTGCTAAGTCAAAGTCCATCACACTAGGTGCAACGCCATCCTGGTTCTTTATCCCTTGATGCATCCTACCTATGTGTGTTATCAAACATAAGGTAAGTAGCCCTTTTAAAGTCCCAATTCCTAATAAGCAAATCATCAATCTATCATCATCTCTAATAAAGTTGGCTTGTTGAATCCTCTTGTCATCATCTCATTTCTTCTTTCCCATGCTAACATCATGCCATGACAGTTAATCATCATCACCAATGCATCCATCCTGCATCCACAAACCATCATACTACACATCATATAATATCATATAAGAAACACTAATCATCTCAAATGCATGTTCATCATTATAATATAGATTTGTTAGTCTAAGCATCTTAAAACTATCTCATTTGCATCATCATCATAACCATCCATATGTCATCTTGAACCTCTTTGTCACGAGAGCAACCTTTAAATCAAAATTTTCACTTGATATCTCAAAGGGGCAGTGTACCAGTATACTTCTTTCCACTGGGGCATCCGAAAAAATCAAAAAAATTTGGAATTTTGATCCTGGCAAGGTTATTCTTTAAACCAGTGCAGCAAGTGTGTTGCTTCAAAGAGGGGGGAAATGTAGACATACAAAATTGACATCATGCATCTAAATCTAACTAATTAACATCAAATTCTTCTTTTAATAAAATAAAGCAATTTATTCGATTAAATTCCTCCTTTAATTAAATAAATTAACTTTGTTTAATTTAATCCTCACATACCTCTTTGATTAAATAAATCAATTTTATTTAATCAAATCCTAACATCCCTCTTTTAATTAAATAATTCACTTGATTTAATTAATCTCTAAATTCATCCATTTAAATTAAATAAATTCATCTTTATGTGATTTAAAACTAACATCATCCTCTTTGATTAAATAAATCAAATCTTTATTTAATTAAATCTAAAATCATTTTCTTCTCATTTTGATTTATTTTAATCCTAAAATCTAAGTCAAAAGTCAAAATCACCTAATCTTCACTTAAATTAATCAAACCATGATTAATCCTAATCCTAATCACTCCAATCCTCTAGATTTCACAACTTGCACAATAAATCAATTTATTTGATTTATTATTTCTTCTATTATCATTAAAAAGGTATCAAAGAGGGAATATTCCCCAAATTTGAATTTTCCCTTCCAAGTGTCTTGTCCTCGAACATGGCATTAACTCCTCTTACATTGTCTCTTACATGTCTCCCACTTGGCATTTAAGACTCTTTCTTCTCCTTTCAACAAGCCAACTTTCAAATTTCAAATTTGAAACTAATAGCATTTATCATGCACAATAACCAAAATATGCACAACCTTCCTCCATTGACATGTTGAGAAGTGGCATCTTGTCATTGGCTCGTGTTTTCTCCCACATCCTCCATGTTTTGCATTCTTCCATCCTTCTTTGTTATAAATAGAGGCCTCCTGTAAGGAAAACTAGATGCGGAAAACAATTCTCCTAACGTCAATACCTCAGGAAAGAATGCAGAAGTACTTTTAATTTTTCAATTATAGTCAAATTGAGATGTACTATGAGATAAATTATAGAAATAGAGTATTTAGACAAACACACATGAACACCAGATATACGTGGGAAAACCCTTACGGGAGAAAAACCCACCACACCAAGAGAAATCACTTTGTATTACAATAATCAAAGTTACATACAATTCCAAACTTATCTTTCTGGTGTCATTAAACAGCAGCATTCATCATGTACATTCTTCGAACAGAAAACTTCCAGGTTACAACCTTTATAGATTTTTAATCCTTCACTGATACAGTTTGAATTCTTCACACTTCACTGTTGATCGAACTACAATCCAAAAACATCAAAACATTTGTAACTTCTAACTATAACCATGGTGTTCCCTGACTGTCGAGCTGCCTCTCAAAACCGTCACAACGAACAAACTCCCAACGGTTCCAATTCGGCTCTTCTGATTCGTTCACGTGATGCCACATCGGAAGTCATACTCAGTCAGCAAAATTTGTATTGCATTGGAATCTTGGTGAGACACTAATTGTTTCTCGCCGATGCCACATTGAATTCATATCGATGTCGCCAAGAGTTACCGTAGTCGCCAGGATGTTCTATCAAGCTACAAGAGTTTCACCGAATTACCAAGAAGTCATCCTGACCTATCACTTTCGCCAGAAGGTCATAGCGAAACACTAAAGTTACACCGAAGTCCCCAAGCCTACCAAGCACCAAGTAGAAGTTGGCAAGACTTACTCCTATCGCCAAGAGTTCATACCGATCTTCATATGCTACTCCGAAGTGTTCACCTGTTGCCAAAACATTTTTCCATTGCCAAGAGAACTTACCGATTGCTTTAAGCTATACCAAAGGCTTCCAACACAATGAGTTGTCGGTGAGACATTTAAGTCTTGATAAGACTTCTCACCAAGCCTGCCGAGTCACTCCAATGATTACCTTAGACTCTCTGTTGGTAAGACATTTGTATATCACCTAGACTTCATAATGAAGCCTTAGTGCTACACCAATAACTCCCAAGTGTTTCCCTGTCGGCATAGCTTTCTTCTATCGCTAATACCTTTCTCTGAGTTCATTAATATATACTGAAGATTCCAACTTAAGTCTTAGTCACTAAGACATATCCACTTCGGTAGGACATCTTACCAAAGTCACTTCCTTCGGCTAAGTCTCTCCGATAAAACACAGTCGGCATAACATTTGATTTCGTGGTGACTTCTCACCGAGCCATAATAAGTTACCCCGAGGACATCAATTCATATGCTGTCAGCAAGAGAACAACACTTCGCTGAGACATCTTAGCAAGAACCATAAGCTTCACCAAAGATCACAGTCGCTAAGAGTTACGCCGATAAACAAATGAGTGGCCTTTCGGCCAAAGCTCTGCCAAGTGCTATGAGGTCACAACAAACACACCTTGCTACAGCAATAGCTACACAGTAAACCTTTCGGCAAGACTTGTTCAAGGTCACAGCGACCTGTTCAGAATTGGATAAAACAAACTGCTAGTCAGCCAGACAATCAGAATGTCACACCGACATTGCTCTAAAGGAGGTTTCAGTCTATAATGTTTGAGGCACTTTTTCCAACAATCTCCCACTTGACGAAGATCATTCAGACACCTCCAAAGCATGCAAATAATTACTTTACTGAAAAACATGGGCACTAAGGCCCATTGAACTGGTACACCACCTGAACTTGTCTGTGCTCACCGGATTCGTCAATGCATCTGCAACATTCTCCAGAGTATCAACCTTTTCCAAATTGACCTTTCCATCCTCAACCATATCTTGTAAAAAGTGGTATTGCACATCAATATGTTTCGTCCTAGCATGGAAAGTTGGATTCTTTGCCAGACAAATAGCACTCTGACTGTCACATAAGATTGTTATTTCCCCTGCATCAAAACCAATGTTATAACACAAACGTTTCAACCATACAACTTCTTTACAAGCATGAGTAGCTACCATGTATTCAGCCTATGTAGTGGACAAAGCGACTACAACCTACCACTTGCTCATCCAACTCACTGCACCACCATTCAACATGAAAAAATATCCAATGGTGGATCTTCTGCTGTCAATATCCCTTGTCCAATCAGAGTCTACATAACCACGAATGCTGAGAGTCCTCTGTGATTCAACTGAATTACCATGGTAACATAATGTAAAATGTGAAGTTCCCTTCAAATACCTAAACACCCTCTTCACAGCATCCCAATGTATTCTTCCTGGACTAGCCATAAATCGACTAAGTACTCCCACTGCTTGGGAAATGTCTTGTCTTGTATAGACCATTGCATACATGAGATTGCCTACAGCACTAGCATAGGGCACACTGGTCATGTCCTCCATCTCAGTAGGAGATTTTGGACAATCCTCAACAGGTAGCTTCATTCCCTGCATGACTGGAACAACTAACTATTTGCAATCATTCATACAAAATCTCTCTAGAACAATCTTTATATACTTACTTTGACTGAGCCAAAGCTTTCTATTCTTCCTATCCCTGGTTATCTCCATCCCCAGAATATACCTTGTTGCACCAAGATCCTTCATTTCAAACTTAGCAAACAACTGAGACTTAAGATCATAAATCATTAGCTTGCTAGTTCCTATGAATAGCATATCGTCAACATAAAGAGCAATAACAAGCACTCGATCACTTTCAGCTTTATAGTATACACAGTGATCAGATTTTGATCTCACAAAACCTAAAGATAATACATAGGTATCAAATTTTTGGTACCACATTCTAGGTGACTGTTTTAACCCATACAGAGACTTCTTTAATTTGCATACTAGTTTTTCTTTACCTTTCTTAACAAAGTGCTCGAGCTGGGACATATAGATTTCTTCTTCAAGATCACCATGAAGAAATGTTGTCTTCACATCCATCTGTTCAACCTCTAAGTCATAAGCTGCTGCAAGTGACAATAGAAATCTAATGGACGTTAGCTTTGCTACAAGAGAAAAGATTTCCCCATAGTCAATTCCCTCTACTTGGGAATAACCGTTTGCAACCAGTTGTGCTTTGTATTTTTCTACATTTCCATTTAGACCAATCTTTTTCTTAAATATCCATTTACAGCCCACAAGTTTTCTGCCTTTAGGCAAGGGCACCAGACTCCAGGTTTCATTTTTATCTAATGACGCCATTTCTTCCTCCATGGCTTCCAACCAAGAATCTGAATCAGACATTTTAATTGCTTCATTTACAGTCCTAGGCTCATCAGTGCTAGAAATCAAGGCATAGGCACAAGTAGAATCAATTAATGAGAACCCATACCTATCTGGTTGTTTCCTTTCTTGAGTTGACCTTCTCACTGGCTGAGGCTAAGGTTCATCTTCTTCAGAGCTTTCAGAACTGCTTGAGCTCTCCTCAGTTTCAGGTACGTTTTGAATCTTCAATTCCTCTTTCTCTGGTGTAGGAGGAATTACTGCTACATCCTTACTGTTTTCTAACTTTGTCTCTAACTGTAGATCCAAGGTGGAAGGTTTCAGCTCACGGAAGATTACACTTCTGTTGTATACAACTTTCTCTGTAATAGTATTCCAAAGCTTGTATCCTTTAATGTTAGCACTATAGCCAATAAAAATACACTTAACAACCTTGTTGTCCAACTTAGATCTTTTTACATCCGGCACATGAACATATGCTTCACAACCAAAGACTCTAATATGTCTAAGAGAGGGCTTCTTACCAAACCATGCTTCCATAGGTGTCTTTTCAACAAGAGCAGAGTTTGGAGACTGATTAACCAAGTAACATGCAGTAGCAGTAGCTTCAGCCTAGAAATTTTCCTCCAAACCACCACTACTAAGCATACTTCGTGCTCTCTCCATCACTGTCCTAGTGAACCTTTCTGCAACTCCATTCTGCTGTGGAGTGTAAGGTGTAGTCTTGTGTCTTTTGATTCCATGGTCTTTATGGTATCTTTCAAATTCATCAGAACAGAATTCACTGCCATTATCAGTCCTTAACCATTTTATTGTTTTACCAATCTGATTTTCAACAAGATTTTTAAACTCCTTAAATCGACTAAACACTTCTGATTTACTTTTCAAAAAATATATAAATGCTCTTCTTGAATAATCATCAATGAACAACACATAATATCTTGATTTAGACAAAGAAGGAACATCTACAGGACCAAACACATCCGAATGAATATAGTCTAACAAACCAAAAGTTTTATGAGGACTGTCATAAAATGAAACACGATGCTGCTTTCCATATATACAGTGTTCACAGAATTCAAATTTTAGATTACAATCTTCAAGCCCCTCAACCAAGTTTTTGTTCTTCAAGGTTTTTAAACCTTTTTCTCCTATGTGGCCTAACCTACGATGCTAAAGCATAGTCTTTTCTGCAAGAAGTTTTACTTCTGTAGAGTTTACATAATTAGGGACAATTCCCTCTTTACCTCCATGAGCAGATTTTAGTGACTTCGAAGAGACACTGTTACAATGAACATCTTGTGCATCCAGCTTGTACAGGGTACCAATTCAAGCACCTCTAGCGAGCACCATTGAACCTCTAGTCATCTTGCAGCCACTCCTCAAGAACAAGACTTGTACTCCGATATCATTTAGCTTACTAACAGAAAGTAAATTCTGAGCCAGACCTGGTATGTGCATAACATCATTGATCCCCTTTATTCTGCCATCAGGGAATTGGATTCTGACTCTTCCATGGCCAACAATTTCCAAGGTTGAATCACTTGACAAGTACACCTTTCCACCATTGTATTATTCATACTTTGTAAACCATTCTCTATGAGATGTCATGTGGAACGATGCTCCAGAATCGATCAACCAGACATCATCTGATGCCTGAGTAGCCAAGGCTGCAATGAAGGCGTCACCATCACTATGAGAAGAACCATTATCGGAAGATCCTTTCTTCTTCTTTTTTCTCCTCTTTACGATCCTTTCAGACATGACCAAGTTTCCCACAGTTCCAGCACTTCACCTTGGACTTCTTTCCAGGAGACTTTGATCTCCCCTCTGATTTCAATTTGGACTTCTTGTCCTTCTTCTTGCCTTTATCCTTTGACCTTCCTCTGATAGCAAGAGCCGCCTTCGCCATCTTAGAAGATTTTCTTCTCATTTCTTCTGACAGCAAAGAACCAATAATATCTTCCATTTTGAAACTGGATGTTGTACTCCCAATAGCCATCACTAGATGATCCCATGAGTCTGGCAAAGAACATAACAGAATCATATAGCAATCTTCTTGTTCAATGTTTACACCAAAAGATGTTAATTGTGTGAGCAGCATGTTGAATGCATTCAAATGATCAGCTACAGACCCTCCTTCCTGCATTCTCAAAGAGTAAAGCTTCTTTCTCAAGAATAGCTTATTCACCAAAGATTTCCCCTGATAAATAGACACCAGTCTCTTCCACAAGAGAGAAGCAGACTTCTCTTCATGCACATTGAGAAGAACTGAGTCTACCAAACAGAGCCTTATCAGCCCCTTCGCTTTCCTATCTACAAGGTCCCATTCTTCTTGCTTCATGCATGTAGGTTTAGTTCCGGACACAGCAAGCCAAAGGTCTCAATCTACTAAGAGATTCTCCATCTTGAGTTTCCACAATTCAAAGTTACTGCCATTGAATTTCTCTATTTCAATCTTCCCAGATGAACTAGACATCTTAATCTGTAAATAGAAATAACAATCTCTACAAAACTCCCACTGAACAGTATTGACACAAAAAACCCAATGTACCCCCAAGGATAACACAACTGGCCAGGCTCTGATACCACTTGTAAGGAAAACTAGATGCGGAAAACAATTCTCCTAACATCAATACCTCAGGAAAGAATGCAGAAGTACTTTTAATTTTTCAATTACAGTCAAATTGAGATGTACTATGAGACAGATTACAGAAACAGAGTATTTAGACAAACACACATGAACACTAGATATACGTGGGAAAACCCTTACAGGAGAAAAACCCACCACACCAAGAGAAATCACTTTGTATTACAGTAATCAAAGCTACATACAATTCCAAACTTATCTTTCTGGTGTCATTAAATAGTAGCATTCATCATGTACATTCTTCGAATAGAAAACTTCCAAGTTACAACCTTTACAGATTTTTAATCCTTCACTGATACAATTTGAATTCTTCACACTTCACTGTTGATTGAACTACAATCAAAAAACATCAAAACATCTATAACTTCTGACTATAACCATGGCGTTCCCTGACTGTCGAGCTACCTCTCAAAACCATCGCAACAAACAGAATCCCAACGGTTCCAATTTGGCTCTTCTGATTCGTCCACGTGATGCCACATCGGAAGTCATACTCGTTCAATAGAATTCGTATTGCATTGGCATCTCGGTGAGACACTAACTGTGTCTCGCCAATGCCACATTGAATTCATATCGATGTTGCCAAGAGTTACCGTAGTTGCTAGGATGTTCTATCAAGCTACAAGAGTTTCACCGAATTACCAAGCAGTCATCCTAACTTATCGCTTTTTCCAGAAGGTTATAGTGAAACACTAAAGTTACACCGAAGTCCCCAAGCCTACCGAGCACCAAGTGGAAGTCGACAAGACTTACTCCTATCGCCAAGAGTTCATACCGATCTTCATATGATACTCCAAAGTGTTCACCTGTCACCAAAACATTTGTCCATCGCCAAGAGAACTTACCGATTGCTTTAAGTTATACCGAAGGCTTCCAACACAATGAGTTGTCAGCGAGACATTTAAGTCTCGATAAGACTTCTCACCAAGCCTGCCGAGTCACTTCGATGATCTACCTTAGACTCTCTGTCGGTAAGACATTTGTATATCGCCCAAACTTCATAACGAAGCCTTAGTGCTACACCGATAACTCCCAAGTGTTTCCCTATCAGCATATATTTCTTCTACCTTTCTCCGAGTTCATTAAGATATACCAAAGATTCCAACTTAATTCTTAGTCACTAAGACATATCCAATTCAGTAGGACATCTTACCGAAGTCACTTCCTTCGGCTAAGTGTCTCCGATAAAACACAGTTGGCATAACATTTGATTTCGCGGTGACTTCTCATCGAGCCATAATAAGTTACCCCGAGGACATCAATTCATATGTTGTCGGCAAGAGAACAACACTTCGCTGAGACATCTTAGCGAGAACCATAAGCTTCACCAAAGATCACAGTCGCTAAGAGTTACACCGATAAACGAATGAATGGCCTTTCGGCCAAAGCTCTCCCGAGCGCTATGAGGTCACAACAAACACACCTTGCTACAGTGATAGCTACATAGTAAACCTTTCGGCAATACTTCTTCAAGGTCACAGCGACCTATTCAAAATTGGATAAAACAAATTGCTAGTCGGCCAGACAATCAGAATGTCACACCGACATTGCTCTAAAGGAGGTTTCAGTCTATAATGTTTGAGGCACTTTTTCCAACACCTCCTCTATTGTATTAATCCTCCACAATCTCAGTCATTTGAATCCACATCCATCATCCAAGAGCTTATCAAGGATTGGGAAAGGGCTTCTTTCCATATCAAAGAAGCACCAATCTACTATGGGATAGGTTTTGATCATGTTTTCATGTGCTTTCATTTAGTTGTTTTTGTTCTATTTATCCAGTTTGAATATTTTAACATGATTGAATATTTCATAGGGATGTTTAATTTATGGTGTTTTAAATGACTAACTTGCTAATGTGTGTTAAAGTTTAAACATTTTGCAGATTATTAGACATCTACAACTGGTTATAATATATTGTGAGCTAATCCTCACCGTATTTTTTCCCATTTTTGGTTTTCCACATAAAAATTATGGTGTTTATGTGTTGTGTGGTGTTATGATCTCTTTCATATCTTTACTTTCAATTTTAGTTAGATGTGCTATAATATTTGGGTGGTCAATAGTTGAATTATTTAGTAGAATATTGATTCACCCCCCTGTAAGTATTCTAGGTATTCAACATGGTATTCATGTCTTGTGTGTGTTTTGGATTTCTTATGCTCTCATTCCTTATAATTGTTAAGTATGATTTAAAAATTGGATGGTTAGTAATTGGATGGCTTAATAGAATACTGGTTCACCCCCCTCTTAGAATTTTGTGTGTTCAAAAATTGGTATCAAAGCTTGGTTCCTTGGAAGAAGCTTAACCACTTTGGGAAGATCTTGGAATTTGAACACATGGATTAAAAAGTGATTTCTTCTATCAAATACATAGAAGAATATTGTACATTTGACAAATATGGAAAACTCAAAGTTTCTCTTGAAGACCTTGACAAAATTGAAGTTGAAAACAAATATCTAAAGGAAAATATTAAAGAAGCAATGACTACATCAAAAAATTGAGAGAGCAAATCAAGAAATTTAGAGAAACACATAAGGAGGTCAATGAGCAATTGAAACAAGAAAATGAGAATATCATAGGGTTAAAATTGCAAGTGGAAGAAAAGAAAATAATTAAGGAATTTCTAAATGCAATTGTAAAAAGAAAGACTAATGAGTGCACAAGGCTTGAACAAGAAGTGGTAAATATGAAATCAGATCTAGAAAAAGCAAAAATTCATGAGGAAAAATTCAATACAAGTTCTACAATGCTTGGTGAGTTAATTGCAAGACAAAAAGCATCCAAATACAAAGGTGGTTTAGGACTTGAAAAAAGAGAAAGCTCAAAATCAAATCAGATACCTAATGCAGAGAAGACTAGAGATAAGAACAGTAGTGGCAAGTTTAGAAATCAAAGAAACAATGCTAGAAGACCCCCCATTAGACAACCAAATGCTCAAAGGTACCCATATTTTAATGGAATTTTTTATTTTGCAATAAATTTGGACATAGAGCAAGGGAATGTAGAAAAAAAATGAATTAGAATGTTCCATCCTTTACTGGTCAATTCTTTACATCCAAGATATTTAAGCATGGAGCAAATGAATGTAGAGGTCAAATGATGAATGCATACAACAGTGGTAGAATGATTCGATCTTTCAATGGTTGTTGCTATACATATTATGGATTTGGACACAAAGCTAATCAAGGTAGATTTAGAATGAATGAAAGGAATAATGCTCAGGTAAATATCATATGAAACAACTGCAATAGACTTGGACATATTGCTAGATTTTGCAAAAATTCAAGGACAATCCAGCAAAGAGAAATAAACCAGTTAAAAAGATTGATCCAACTAAAGTAAAGAAGGAAATGGAAAATATTTGGAGAAAGAAAGAATAACTTGAGAACAAGGAAGAATCAAAGAATAGAAATGAATTTGTACCACCCTCTGGTGTAGATAATTCCTCTAAGAATTGAATCTAGGCACTGGCTTTGGGGGAGAAATAACAAAAAAATATCTGATATGAGATTTCCTGGCTTGGAATGATGATATGAGATAGATATGGATAGTATGGATCTTTTGAAGAAGACTCCAGAAGAAAATATGCAAATGCGAAGATTTGTGAAGCAATTTAAGGTTTTCTATTACATAAAGAAGGTTTTTACTAGCTTTACTGTTTGATGAATTAAATGAAAATTTAGGGTAGAATTGAAGGAATTATATACCTCTCCCTTATTTATTTCATTCACCTTTATGCATTTGGAGCAAGTAGTGCAAATTGAAGTGAGTTCAAGAGTTCAAAGGCAATTTGAGAAGCCGAGCATTTGAACCCTAAATCTAGTTGAGCAGGAAAAAGGTATTTATCATTGTCCAAAGTTGAATTAGAATTTTTTTATTGAAGCATTTGAATTTAGTAGAGTTGGAAACACCTACAGTGGTAAATGTGAGTGAGAAACCCCAACAAAAATTCAAGAAATAACCCATGAAAGGGTTTGAGAATGACCCACTTGGTGCATTTTTTAGTATTATGTAATGAAATAACTTGCACAATAGAAGAAGATGATATGAAATATGATGCAAATACTTGATAATAACTAAGAATAACAAGCCACTTCGAGGGGGGAAACCTCCAAATATCTCCATTGAGAACACAATTCACAATATGATGATGAAATAAGACTCACAACCTCCTATATATGCCTATTTATCCCTAGGATATCACCTAGGCCGACTTAGACACCCCTATATAATACCTAGGCCGACCTAACCAACTAAATAATAATATAATAATGATAACATGACTTAATTAGGAGTTAAAATAGCCACAAGCTGACTATTCATAAATTGATGTACACAAATATTAAGGGTGTAGCATGCCCCCCTTCTAAGAAGCATTGTCCTCAATGCTAATCAAGTGTGGATTCTTTTGAATGAACTCCTCATCCTCCCATGTGGCATCTTCAATCGGTAAAGTCTTCCATTGGATGAGATATTCAATGAGAACTCTATTCCTCAACTTCTTTGTGTGTGTTTGAAAAATGCACTCTAGTTCCAAAATGATTCTTCCTTCTTCATTGAGCTCTGGTAGTGTTGTTTGAGTTGGAATATTATGCCCAATTACCTTTTTCGAACAAGAGACATGAAAAATTGGATGTATCTTTGTTGTTGGTGAAAACTCTAGCTTGTAGGAAACACTACTGATCTTTTGCATGATTTGGTATGGCCCATAATACCTTGGAGACAACTTATTATTCTTTTTTAGTTGCTTCAGTGATATTTTCTTATAAGGCTACAATCTCAAGAAGACCCAATCCCCAACTTCAAAAACTTATTTCACTACAATTTTGGTCCACCTGTTGTTTCATTCAATTTTGTCTCATGGCTAAATTCTCCTTGAGTCTTGAAAGTACCTATTGTTGATGAAGCAAGTGGTCCTCTACTTCCTGAACTCTTAGTGACACCTTTAATGATGATGTCATGGAAGGAGGATGATATCCATAAAGTGCCAAAAATGGAGACATTTTTTATGAGCTATGAAAAGAAGTGTTATACCACCATTCTGCAAGTGGTAGCCAATCTACCCATTGAGACTATTTATCTGAAGTGAAACAACATAGATATCCTTCCAAACACTTATTAACAACCTTATTTTTCCCATCTAATTAAGGGTGGTATGAAGAGCTATGAGCCAATTGAGTACCCAAATATGAGAATAAATCTTTCCAAAAGTGATTAGTGAAGATAGGATCACGATCACTGACAATAACCTTAGGTATACCATGTAACTTTTGGATATTCTCCAAAAAAAAAAATCACTGAACTTGTTGTAAAAGGATGTGATAATGTAATGAAATGTGCATATTTAGTGAGGCTATCAACTACTACCATGATGACATTATGACCTTTATATTTTGGAAGCCCTGTGATGAAGTCCATGGATACCTCTTCCCAACATTGGCTAGGAATAGATAAGGGCTACAAGATACCTAGTGTACTCTTAATTGTCTCCCCTTTATTCCTTTGACAAACCAAACATTCAGCCACAAATTTTTGAACATCACCTTTTAGCCCTTCCCAAAAAAATCTTGCTTGACTTGATGATATGTCTTCAGAAATATTGAATGGCAACCAACTGGAGACTCATGCAGTTCTGTGAGAATCTTGTGTTTAAGAGTGGAATTCTAATAGAGATACAAATGCTCTTTATACCAAAGAGTATCTCCCTTCCAACAAAACTTCTCTGAACTACTAGGATCACTTTTTAATTGTTGGATGATATTACTTATTGCAACATCATTTTGCCACTCTACTTTGGCTTCTTCCACCCAATTTTCTTGTAATATTGAAAGGGCACACAATAAGGCTTCATCTTTCTCATATGTCCTAGAAAGTGCATCTACCACAATATTTTCCTTCCCTTTCTTATATACAATCTCAAAGCCATATCCTAACATCTTAGTGACCCATTTTTGTTGCTCTTCAAAAGATAATCTTTGTTCCAAAAAATATTTTAGGCTATTGTTGGCCTCCTTTAATGGTTTAATAACTAAGCCTTTAGAGTTGTAACTTAGAGATTGGACATCTACACAAAGTATCTATCTCACTCATCATGAATGTTCATTTCATTTTTCAACCCAAGAACGTAAACTTGAAATGGGCCAGCGTTGTATGTGCACTAGGACTCTACTACAATCATCCATAATCTAGGAAATAAATAGTGTTGGAAATAAAATGTTGGAAGGAAATCAACTTAAACACTAAGCATAAATCAACATTTGCACTAAGAATTAACAACTAGACTAGAAATGAAAGATAGAAATGGAAATCTCAACAAACATATAGGAAACTACTCTGTTTATGTTGGCTACGGGAACAGTCACAGAACAGAATTTTAGTGTTTGTACGATTACTAAAATTGAAACTAACTACTAAACAGAAAATAACTTTTAAAACTAAACAAATGGAATTCTCACCAAGTGGGCCCCCTTGGGTGAGTCTCCCCTAAACTAACTCAAATATAGCAACTCAAAATATCATATTATTTCATGAAAGCATGAGTACAACATCTCAACAACATGACTATATTACTAAAACTGGAAAATGCGAATACAAACTTAGAATATCCAACCTTATCAAAAGGGGCATCTGACCATTATTTAGAGAGAGAAAAACTATTGATTAACCCTAACTACCTAGGCAATCAACTCCATCAAAATAGGAGGATGCCACTTATTGAAAGCATAGAAAAAGATGGAGGAAGTCATGCATGCGCTAAATTGGTCAAAGCAACTTACTCCAACGGGAATCTAGCACAACACGCTCCCTATATTTGCTCAACAAAAAATATGACCATTAAAAATGTAGTTACATTCTTTTATTCAAATTAGAAATTTCCCTTCATGAGATTTTTCCCGCCTTTGGCCTCTTAATGATCATCTTCTTGAATTTCTTGGTAACTGGCCAGTTGGCAAGAGTTTCTCCCACTTGGTAGGCTTTGTTGACATCAGCATTTTAGTGTAAACCTACATAATACATTAGCACACACAAACAATTGCATATCTATAACTACCTTAGTAACATTCATTCAACCACTTGTAAAATCAGCATAGATAATTCACATAGCATGATAATGTCATTAAAAGTCACAAGGATAAACTTATGCCCAAGGTCTATGGTTTTAAGGAAAATATCAACAATCAAGTGTCAAAGTCTATGATAGCAACAACAAATATATCTAATGAACCCTATCAAAATTGAGCTATTAATTGGGCTCATCATTCCCCCCAACCTAATGTTTTTTTGGCCCTCCAACAGAAGGAGCGCTATTCCTTTTCCTAGTAAATGCCCTGAAGTCACCAACTGCCAACTGTCCCACATCAGTCTCTGTAGTGTTTGGATTAGGATCTTAGTAGAATCATTGTTTGTTCTCCAGTTTGTTCCATCTTTCCCTTTATGCAACTATTTCATACTGGTAAAACTTGTAATCTGGCATAGGCCACAATAGTGTAGGTGGATGAAATGTTAATTGAAGCCAAAATTGTTGTTTCAACCTTACAATTTCTATGTATCTATCAACTCGTTTGCATGTCGCAACATAGCTCTGTAAAGAGTGGGGTTCAACTTGTTTCAACTCATCTAGCAAACTAATCCACCTCTATGCTTGGTGTTGTTTTTTCTTCCATTTTCTTCTTGGCCTTCCCCTTTCTCAATTATTCTTCTTTCATTTGTGCTTCCTCTCTCCTAAGGGAAACCCTAGTTCGAATTGGGGTTTTGGGAAGAATATTAACATCAAATTTTGAGGATGAACTTTCCTCATCTGAATATTCTGACTCAAAAGAACCAATTTCTATAGCTTGCTCAACTGCAAGAGGGTTTAAACTAGGGTTTACACCAAAGGTTGATACTTCAAGAGTGGTTTCAATAGCCCTCTCTTCCCTACTAACCCTATGAGGTTGAGACTAACCTCTAGGACATACATTTTTTGGTCTAAATTGATCAATGTTTACAAATTCCTCCCATGTAATATCAGACACCTCTTGGAGAGATTTCTCTACTAACAATTTTATTAAACAATGGTGAGAGATAGAATTATCCCCACCTTTTTTTGTTTTGACCGCCATGATAGCAAGGAGGTGATATAGCACATTGGGCACGTTCATTCTTCTTCCATGCCTCATGTGGTTCAGGAGCTTGAAGTGTATAGAATGGAGGAATGACTGGTGACTCACAAGTGATATACTAAAAAATGTGGATGGCTACTTATTTCCATGGCTCTGGTAGTGTTCTATTTGTACCTTGGTTATCCACAACTAATGGAGGGTCACTGGGTTCAGTAAATTCAACCCTGGCTAACCTTGCATCTTTGGTAGTAGGGTATGGCTCTCCATCAGTAGGTAAACCCATGACCTCTACAATTCTCTCCCCAGTAGCGATCACCTCTAACCCTTTTACCATTGATTTCCCCTCAAAGAGTGTCTGTGCAAATTCTATCACAATGTCCTCATTGTAGTTGTCAAGTTTTAGAAAATAATATAGCCATCCACAATTCTTGAAATCTGCTAGAGAAGGTGCATCCTGCATTACCACATCATGAACCATGGGTTCATTCCTAATTAGTTGTCCTCCCATTATTTCAACTGCTCGCAATCAAACAAGCACTCTACTAAATTTCCTTTTCTTGCAATCTCTTTCTAAAAACCCCAATTTCTTCTTCCTATAATTCTTTTGTAGTGTTGACGGCAATGTCATGTAGCTCACTAATTTACCTTTTTTCGGTGACGTTTAAGATTATGACTAGGCAATAAAGGTTCATAAATGAAGGGTATCATCAAGAAAATGACATTTCACACTTGCAAGCCATCATTTCAATTTATCATTCAAATTGGATTATTTCAAATTTTCTGATATGGATGACACATGGACTTGTGAGTTGACACTCCCCCCAACCTAAATTACAACATGTGTTTAAATAGGATGGGTAGTAATTATGATTGAACAAGGCAAAGTACAATTTTATGCTATGTGAAATATCCACATTAAATTACAGTAATTAAAGAAATGCACTAAAGCTAATTAAGATATAACAAATTGTCATGTACATACTTGAAAACATGGAGTATCTTTGCAAAGAATGTGGAGAAAGTACCAGTTTCCTTTAAAAAGTATAGTTGAGCAATTAATGTAGTGGTGATGGAATGAAGTGATGGCAAAGTGGAGTGATGGTGGAGTTATGAAAGAGAGAGAAGATGGATATGGATGGGGGGATGGGTAGATTAATGAAAAGGTGGATTCCCACAAAAGCGGAAATCTTTATTATGAAGTGATTGCATGTGTACTTGGATTAGTCAGAAGGAGGGACACTAGGTCCGCTTCCTTCAGTTGCAAGAAGTTCAGAGGTTGGGTGTTGATTAAATTGTTGCATGAATTCTTCCTTGGAAGTTGGTTTATGATATAATCTTAGACGGTGGTCATTGACCAAAAGTTTGAATCTAGCAGGGTCAATGGTTGTGAGTTGTACAACACCATTGGGAAATACTTATGCAACTTCATACGGTCCCAACCATCTAGTCTATAACTTACCTACATTATTTTGATACCTGGAGTCATAAAGGAGTGTGCAATCACCAGGCTGGAACTGCTTTTCCTTTATGTACTTGTCATGCCATTTGACCCATTGGTTTTGTACTACCTCTGTATGATGAAGGGCTATCTTTCTCATCTCATCCAAACCATTTAGCTACATAATTTTGTCCTTTTGTGCCTCAGATATGTCCATCCCAAGATCTAGTGCAATCCTAAGAGTCTTATGCTCAAATTTAATGGGTATCATAGTTGTCTTCCCATACAGTAATTCAAAAGGAGTGAAACATGTGCTTGTTCTCCAAGTGGTCCTATAGGCCCAGACAGCTTCTGGCAGCCTATTTTCCCAATCCTTCCTGTGCATAGCCACTGTTTTGGTCAGAATTGCCTCAATTTTCATGTTGGTCACCTCAGATTGGTTGTTGGCCTAAGGGTGATAAGGGGTAGACTTCCTATGCCTCACATTATACTCATTAACTAGTGTTGTGACAAGAGCTGATGTAAATTGAGCTCCTTGATCAATAACTATCTCCCTTGGGACCCCATAACGAGTGAAGATTTCCTCATAAATAAATTTTGCAACCTTATTATCTCTGGCATACTTCATAGCTTTAACCTCAACCCACTTGGTCACATAGTTAGTTTAACCAAGATGTAGGATTTTCCATTTGATGGAGGATCAATGGGGCCTACAAAATCAAGTCCCCATTTATCAAATGGAGTGATGACTACCTAGGGATAAAGAGGCATCTCATTATATTTAGTTGGTCGGCCCATCCTCTGACATCTATCACACTTCCTAGTATACTTTCATGCATCCTTGTGAAGTGTGGGCCAGTAATATCTTGTATTAATAATCTTCATTGATGTCCTCTTGGCTAAAAAATGCCCTCCATAGGGTTCATTGTGACATGCATGCAATATATAATATGTCCCATCTTCCCTTACACATCTCCCATGACATGGTCTAGTCCAGTGTAGAATAAACATCATGTAATCCATGAAAAAGGAAAGGTTTTCTCAATGAGTACCCTTCTCTCTTTTTGAGAGAAATGAGGAGGAACTCTCCCTATAACTATGTAATTGGCTATGTCAACATACCAATGTGTATGCACATTGATGAAAAACAAATGTTCATCAGGGAAAGAGTCATCAATGCCTTGAGTATCCTCTAATGTAGTCAATATGGAGAGAAAGTCTGCTACAACATTTTCCTTTCCTGGTTTGTCAAAAATGATGATGTCAAATTCCTGCATCAGCAAAAACCACCTTGCTAGCCTACCTAAAATCAAGGGCTTATTCATGAGGTATCTTATTGTTGCATGGTCTGTATGAATAAAAATACGATACCCTGTTATGTAGTCCTTGAATTTGTTAAAGGCATAGATGACTGCCAACATTTCCTTTTTTGTCATTGTGTAATTAAATTCAGCTCCCTGTAGGTTTTTGTTGACAAAGTAGATTGCATTCTCAATTGTTCCTTCTTTCTATCCTAAGACAACTCCTATAGCATAGTTTGATGCATCTATATGGATGTGAAAAGGAAGCTCCCAATTAGGGCCTTTAAGTACAGGAGCATGGGTTAAAGCTACTTTTAAATCAGAGAATGCCTTGTCACAGTCCTCCATCCACTGGAATTCAACATCTTTAGTTAGAAGATTGTACACTAGTGCTACCATTTTTCTGAAATATTTGATGAAACACCTATAGTACCTTGCATGTCCCAAGAAACTTCTAACATCTTTTTGTTTTGCAGGAATAGGAAGATTGGTAATCACCTCAATATTGGTTGGGTCTACTTGAATTCCTTTTTGAGAGATGTAGTGCCCAAGGAATACTCCTTCCTACACCATGATGAAACACTTCTCACTATTCAAGGATAGATTATGGTCCTCACATCTTTGTAAAACCTTCCTTAGATTCTCTAGTGCTTTTGCAAAATCAGCACCATAGATAGTAAAATCAGCCATATAAATCTCCATGCAATCATGTGAGATGTCTGAAAATATACTAATGATTGCCCTTTAAAAAGTTACAGGTGCATTACACAAACCAAATGGAAGTACTAAGTAGGCATAAGTCCCCTATGGATAGGTAAAGGTGGTATTCTCTTTATCCTCTGGTGCAATTTGTAACTAGATATAGCCACTGAATCCATCTAGAAAAGAAAAATATTGTTTTCCTACAAGTGATTCCAGTACTTGGTCTATGAAAGGAAGGGGAAATGATCCTTTTTGTTGGCAAAGTTTAGTTCTCTATAATCAACACAAACTCTCCATTTACCTCCCTTTTTAGGCACAATTACCAATGGGGACACCCACTGGCTGTTTGAGATGGGGTAAATAAATACTGCATCCAATAATTTTTGTAGTTCCCCTTTTACAATCTCCCTCAATGCAAGGTTGATTCTCCTTTGTGGCTGCATTACCGGTGTACAGTCATCTCTTATGTATATCCTATGAGTACAGAGTTTAGGATCTAATCCTTATGTGTCATGGTAGTCCCATGCAAATGCATGTTGGTGGGTCTTCAACAAGTTTTTCAAGGAAAACTATTGCTCTTGATTCAACTTGCTATTGATATTCAGATGTTTCCCTTCTAACACTTGCACTTGTGTGGTTAACTCAATCATAGTTGTTTCACTAATGCTTGACATTTTTAGTTCATGTGGCAGCAATGTATGAAGCATATCAGTTGTTACAAGAAATTCAATTGTAGGAAGAGCGGGCAGAAGTGTCTTAACTGAACTTGCAGAACCAAATTCATGAGTAGATGACTCTTCATGCACTTCACAATGGTTCTGAATTATGTGGGACATCACTTCATCTTCTTCCTGAAGCTGCATGAAATAACTTTTTCCTAACATCATGAGTTGTGCCACTAAATTGACTTCCTTGGCCTCTTCTCCAACATGTGGCCATATGGTGTTATCCATATCATGAGATGGTTCAGAAGGAGGGTAGAGAATAAGTTTTTTGGTGCTTTTCCCATTAGAAATAGTCGTGTCCCCTAACTGGAAACCAATGTAGGCATTTGCTATGGCTAACCATGGCCTACCTAGAATAATAGGATACCCGCCTAGTGTAGCTTTAGGAGAAAGGATCATAAAATTTGTTTGGTACTCCCAAGAGTCTAGAGTTACCACCAGGTCTTCTACTATACCATCAAGTTTAACAGTGGAACTATCAGCAAGCTGTAGGATAGTAGGAGTAGATCTCATGTTCGCAACATTTAGTTGCTACAGGATATCCTTAGTCATCACATTTATTGCTGCTCCTAAATCAATTAGAGCATTCCTTATTTGGATTCCATTTATGACAACTCCTACCACAGGACTACCTGGATCAGTGTACTTAGGAACTATAACTTTTCCAAGCATGATATTTTCCAACTGTCTGACCACATGAACTATGGTGGGGTATTTTTTTTTCCTCCCTAGATTTTTGAGGCATGATTCTTTGATTTCTTTTCCATATATGGGGACATCTTTTATGGATTGAAACAAAGGCATCTTAACACATATGTCAATGGCACCAAAAATGTTGGCCTCCTTTAATGGTTTAATAACTAATCCTTTAGAGTTGTGACTTAAAGATTGGGCATTTGCACTAAGTAGCTATCTCACTCATCATGAAGGTGCATTTCATTTTTCAACCCAAGGCCGTAAACTTGAAATGGTTCAGCACTATATGTGCACTACAACTCTACCGCAGTCATCCATAAACTAGGAAAGAAACAATGCTAGAAGGAAATCAACTTAAACACTAAGCATAAAATATCTACACTAAGCATTAACAACTGGACTGGAAATGAAATATAGAAATAGAAATATTAGCAAACAGATAGGAAACTACTATGTCTGCCTTAGCTGCAGGAACAGTCACAGAACATAATTTCAATGGCTAAAATTGAAACTAACTACTGAACAGAAAATAACTTTTAAACTAACTAGGTGAAATTCTCACCAAGTGGTCCCCCTTGGGTGAGTCTCCCCTAAACTAACTCAAATGCAACAACTCATAATATCATATTATTTCTTGAAAGCATCAGTACAACATCTCAGTGATATGACTGTATTACTAAAACTGGAAAATGTGAATACAAACTCAAAATATCCAACCTTATCAAAAGGGGCATCTGACCATTATTTATAGAGAGAAAAACTATTGATTAACCCTAACTACATAGGTAGTTGACTCCATCAAAATAGAAGGATGCCACTTATTGAAAGCATAGAAAAAGATGGAGGAAGTTATGCATGCACTAAATTGGTCAAAGCAAACTTGCTCCAATGGGAATCTAGCACAACACACTCCCTATATTTTCTCAACAAACAAATATGATCATTAAAAGGAAGTTACATTCTTTTATTTGAATTAGGAATTTCCCTCCATGATATTTTTCCCACCTTTGACCTCTTAATGATCATCTTCTTGACTTTCTTGGTAACTGACCAGCTGGCAAGAGTTTCTCCCACTTGGTAGGCTTTGTTGATATTAGCATTTTAGTGTAAACCTGCATAATACATTAGCATGCACAAATAATTTAATATCTATAACTACCTTAGTAGCATTCATTCAACCACTTGTAAAATCAACATAGATAATTCACATAGCATGATAATGTCATTAAAAGTCACAAGGATAAACTTATGCCCAAGCTCTATGGTTTTAAGGTAAACAAGAATTAAGTGTCAAAGTCTATGATAGAAGCAAAAAATATATATAATGAACCCTATCAAAATTGAGTCATTAATTGGGCTCATCAACTATCATGATCTATCTTAACCTTGAAGTGTCTACCCATTAGATAAGGCCTCCATTGTTTAACTACATGAAGGATCGCTAGCATTTCCTTCTCATAAATAGGTTTTGGTTCATTCTTACCCTTTAATTGATGACTCTCAAAAGAAATTGGTCAACCTTCTTGCATTAGAACAACTCATATCCCATTTCCAAAATCATCACATTCCACAATGAATTCCTTGGTGAAGTCGGGAGTGGAAAGCACTGGAGTTGTACACATAGGGTCCTTCAATCTCTCAAATGTTGCATTAGCAGACTCATTCTAATGAAAAGAATCCTTCTTCAATAGAGTGGTGAGGGGTACTGCTATACGACCACAATTCTTCACAAATATTTTGTAGTACCCTGTCAATCCCAAGAAACCCCTCAATTTCTTAATGGTTTTTGGAATAGGCCATTCCATGATAGCCATAATTTTGTTAGGGTCCACCTTTACTCCATGTGAAACTATGTGTCCCAAATACTCCACCTCCTTAAGACCAAAAGAAAACTTGGATGGCTTAGCATAGAGTTGATGATCTTTGATTATTTTTAATGCTTGATCTACATCCTGCAAATGTTCTTCCCAAGTCTTGCTATAAATCAATATATCATCAAAGAACACTAACACAAACTTTCTCAGGAACTTCTTAAAAATGGAATTCGTCAAACTTTGGAATGTAGATGGTGCATTGGTAAGACCAAATGGCATCACCATAAATTCATAATGACCTTCATGCATCTGAAATGTTGTCTTACAAATATCTTCCTCCTTAATTTGAATTTGGTGATAACCAGATCAAAGATCTAACTTGGTAAAATGCATAGCTCTATTCAATTCATCTAGCAAATCATCAATGACTGGAATAGGAAACTTATCTTTAATGGTGTACATGTTGACAACTCTATAATCCAGACACATGTGCCATGGTTCATCCTTCTTACGTATCATCACCATAGGCGAGGAGTAAGCACTTTGGCTATGCCTGATAATTCATGCCTCTAGCATCTCCTCAACATTTTTTTTATCTCACTTTTTTGTATGTGTGGGTACCTATAAGGTCTGATGTTTGGTGGTTGGCTCCCTGGAACTAGTTGTATGGCATGATCATGATCCCTCTTAGGAGGAAGTCCTTTAGGCATATCTCCAAGAACAACTAAGTGATGATCAATTTTTACTTGTAAATCTGGATGAGTAGGCACATTAGATTGAGAGATGTCTAATGAACATAGCTCAGCCACAAATCCATCCACTCCTTTCTTAAGAAACTTTTGCATTTGATGAGAGCTTATCATCTATGGGGACTTTTCCTTCAACCCCCTTAGCTCTACTACCCTTCCTTTTGATTTAAATCTCATGAATATTTCTTGGAAGTTCATCTCAATTGTTCCCAATGTAGTAATCCATTGTACTCCCAAAATAATATTTGTTGCACCCATGGATATCACATACATTGGGGTATCAAGTTGATAATATCCCATGGATAATTTAATGCTATGACACTTCCCTGAACAACTAACTGTACCACCATCTGCAATAAAAATATGAAACTCTAGAGTTGGATATATAAAACAATTTAGACGAGTAGCCAACTTTTTGTTAATGAAATTATGAGTACTGCCTGATTTGATCAACACAGTTACTTTCTACTTCTTTAAGAACCCCACTACCTTGAGAGTTTGTGGAGCACTGAAACCTGAGAGTGCATGACATGAAATGATTGGTTAAGAATCATGTAATTCCTCATTTGACTCCCTTTCATCCTCTAATATGGGTTCCTCCTCTTCTTCCTCACTTGGACCTTCAATATAAAACAATTTATTTTCACTACATTTATGTCCTCTACTATATTTTCTATCACAGTTGAAACACAACCCATTTTCTCTTTTCTCCTCAATTTGTGGTGGAGTCAACGTAGTAGGTTGGGGAAGAGAATGTGTTGAATATATCCTTTCTCTCTTGTCACATTAGCCCCTTGCTTCTTAGGAATCAAATACTTCTCCTCTACCCTGTGTGCTAAGATAAAAGACTCATTTATAGAGCTAGGACTAAACATGCATACCTCATGTTGAATGTGATCCTTGAGACCCCCCAAGAATAAATCATTCAAGTTCTCCTCTATAATTATATCCACTCTTAAGGATAGATTTTGGAATTGATAAATATAATCCTTAACTTATCTTATTTGTTGAAGTTTAGCAAGCTGGTTGAAGAAGTTGTATGTCACGCTATTGCTATATTGTGCTTGGAGTTCCTCTATAAAAATTGACCATGAGATGGTGAGACCCTTTTTCCTTCGATGAGTACAAAGCCAATGATACCAAATGAATTGATCTGGTTCTAGATATAGGGAAGCCATTGTGACCTTTTATCCATTTGGGATTTGATGTACTTCAAAAAAATTATCCATTTGGTTTATCCATGTTAGAGGATCCTTGCCATCAAACTTGTGCATATCCACCTTTGGAAAAAAATTCCTAGATCCCATAGGAGTATTAAAATTTGTGTCAATATTAGTTGACTTGGAAGTTTCACTTTGGTTGCTTGAGAACTCCTTTCTTGGTTCATTCATATAGGCACTTAACATGCTTCGTATATCTGATATATCTCCTCTTAGGCCACACATATCTATCTTCATTGAGGAAAAGTCTTCCCTAACCTTACTAATTTCCTCATTAGAATTGATATCCTCTATTGTTACCCCATCCTTATCAGGAGTCTTCCCCAAAGTGACAAACATTTTGTTTGCCCCTTGTTGCAGGCCCCGTCATGATGGGAACCAATAATTCTAAAATAAATCACACAAATGAAACTTAAATTCTCTGAAATTTTTACTGTAACTTACTAGGGCCAAAATACCTCTCACCAAAAAAAAAATCCAAGAAATATGTAGATTTGTACCCTTGAGAGTGTTATTTTTGGAAACCTTAATTGTCCAATAACTTTCTTATTTCTACTCCAATTTCTCAAAAAAAAAATTTGTAAGCTCCTTTGGTATGTCTTAAAAACTCAATAAAAATTAGGCTCCAATTAGACAAGATGTGAGAGATATGCAAATTCTAAATAAATTGTGTAGAAACCCTAATTCTACAATAATTCACTCAATTCTACTCCAATTCCTGTGAAATCTAGAGTATAGCTTCTTTAATATGTTCTTAAAAAACCTTTTAAAAGTCAGAAAAAAAAATCGCTAAAATATGAAAGATATGCTCTTCCCAAAATCACCTCCAATATTGAGAAAAAAACCTTGCCTCTATAGTGCCAAGATCATGCTCTGATACCACTTGTAATGAAATAACTTGCACAATAGAAGAAGATGATATGAAATATGATGCAAATACTTGATAATAACTAATAATAACAAGCAACTTTGAGGGGGAAAACCTCCAAATATCTCCAATGAGAACACAATTCACAATATGATGATGAAATAAGACTCACAACCTCCTATATATACCTATTTATCCCTAGGATATCACCTAGGCCAACTTAGATGCCACTATATAAGACCTAGGCCAACCTAACCAACTAAATAATAATATAATAATGATAACATGACTTAATTAGGAGTTAAGATAGCCACAATCTGACTATTCATAACTCGATGTACACAAATATTAAGGGCATAGCATATTCCATATAGGGTTTTTCCTATAGAGGATGTTAGGGCATACATCCACGCAAAGATGGAAGAATACAACCATAAAAAACTCATATGATCCTATGATATGACACAACTGGACTGCATAATGACTAGTATCCCTAAGTATGAAAACCTAGTAAAGAAGAAACTAGATGTCTAGCAGATTTTTCCATGCTTCGGCTATGACAATGATCTTAAGTATGCAAGAATATCATTAAGAAAAGTGCATGATAAATTCTTATGGACTGATATGCCTAGATTGATAACTAAGGAAGTCATAATAGCATATTACTAGGATATGCCAACTGACTGGAGATAATTTTAGTATCAAACCTAAGTATGAAAACCTAGTAAAGAAGAAACTAGATGTCTAGCAGATTTTTCCATGCTTCGGCTATGACAATGATCTTAAGTATGCAAGAATATCATTAAGAAAAGTGCATGATAAATTCTTATGGACTGATATGCCTAGATTGATAACTAAGGAAGTCATAAAGCATATTACTAGACATTGTGACACTGGACCTGTACCTGTGTTGAAATCTTTAAATAACAAGGATGTAATAGAGCTAACAAGAGCCACATTTGATCAAAGGGCTCTCACTATGAACACCATATGGAATCTTGTGGGTAAGATATGAAACTATGGTCATTGGATACAATATATACTATAAAAATAGAGAGATTTTTTGTCTGCTATAGCAATTTATTAGCTCATGAAATGGTAGAAAATGGAAAGTACTATGATTTGTGTGAGTTACTCCAGAAATAACTTTCTAACAATTTGAAGCAAACTAAAGATAATGAATATCCTTTCAAATTTGGTTATTTGACAGTTTGTTCTATTTTTTGAAGGAGCTTCCAAGAAGAAGCAATATTAGATGGAGTAGAAGCAAGCCTATGTCCCATCAAATATTTGAACACCTATACAGCATTGGTGATATGAAAGCTCAATATGAGGAACTTACTGCTTTCTTCATAGTATTTTAGAAGAGAATGCATGAACGGGAAGGATCCCTAAGTTTGTAGTGGAAAAATATCGAGATGATATCATATTTTTTGTTAAAACTGATGAATGCATCATTGAAGCTATGGAACCCAGAATGGTCTGGATTCAGCCACTTGGATATGAGATCTTTGAAAAATGAAGCAAATGGTTATGTTGGTATCTTATTGAAAAGTCATAAGGATCCTACACAAGAAAGGCATGGAACATATGAGGAGAAATCTATGAAAGTGCACATGGAACTTAACAAGAATGAAATAGAGAAGAAGGTGAAAAAAGTGGTACATGATTACTTCAAGGACAAAGGAATCACAAATGAAGAAATACAAAAAATTAAATCAATTACAAAGGAAGAAGCAAGCACAACAAGTGGTACCACCAAACTTAGAAGATCAAGAAGAATTGCTTCCACTATTCCCCCTAGTGCTCAACAAGCCTCTAGATTAGTTTCTACCTCCAACAAAACAAAGAGAATGGAGACCAGTGCTCTGATAATAGAAAAACTTGAGGTGGAAGAGGTCACAAGGCCTGGAAAGAGAAAGAAAACTACTCTAGAAGCCTCTACTACTACTACATCAAAATGAATAAAAGAAAAAGCTAGGAGAGAAAAGGACTTGAGTTTACAATCTAAAGAAGAAGAGGAAGAGGATGAAGATTCTTTGGAAACCTTTAAAAGAAGTGGTGTTATTTCAAAGAAAAAAAGAATAAATATTTTTGATACTTTTGATGAAGAATAAGTTGAGAAGGAAAAAGAATCCTTTTGGGTACATGTACATAAGCAGGTAAAGGAAAGGAAGAAAAAGAAGACATATATGGAAAGAAGGCTCAGTCTAATGAAGTTGGACTAATTATTCAAAGGTATGTTACATCATGAGATGTTGGAAGAAATAATTTCTTTGCATGAAAAATAAAATGGGGAGAATAGAGCCACAATAATAGAAGCAATCATCAAATTCATTGTCACAATGGAGATAGATATGGGGAACATTAGGAAGTAAGTTCCTGATATTGTGTGGAAACTCTTGTTGGAAAGAAGAAAAGACAAAAAAGAAAGGGAAGAGAAGCTCAAATCAGATGTTGTGGAGAAAATTGGATTTTCTCTATCTAATGCTAACAAGGCCACACTAGCCCGAGTACTCAGTGGAGAATCAAATCAAAACAAAGGATCACACTTCTAATGGGAAGAGAACAAGATCAATTTGAGAAAATGTAGAAGGAAATAGAAGAAATGGTTATTGATATTACACAAAAGTATGAGATGATTCCCATTGCCTCTACCAGCAAGGGATAAGATCTGTAAGATGAAAACATAGGTGCTACTGATACAAAAGAAAATTTGGATAATATTCCTCTAGATATAGATGAACCAATGTAAGAGATTGCTGAAGAAAATGCAAAGGATGATACTCCTATTCCTATGGTAACTTAGGAGACTATAGATCAAGGCCAAACAGAGATATTTGTTCCTCCAATAGATATAGAATAGAACACCAATGAAGGTAAGAAGCATGATATAGTCAATGAGCAAAGGCATGAGGATGAAAAGAATTGGGAAGGAGAGAATGATGGTGAAATGGAAGGAGAATGACATAAAAAATGAAGATAATGGGAAAGAAAAGGACAAGGATGAAGGAGATGAAGAAAAATATAAAGATAAGATCTCTGGTGAAAAAGAAGAAAAGGCAGAAGAAGTTTTTGATACCAGAAAGAATGAAGAGGCAGAGAAGTTTGAGGATTTACCTAAGCCCTCCGGTGAATCCTCCTCTGGAAAAGATACCTCCTATACACAAATTGAAGCTAAGCGATGTATTTAATGCATCTACAAGAAAATAAATCATTGATACATATCAAAAGAGAAATGAATTAATAGATGAAGTTGTAAAATCCTTATAGGAGATCATTCTAGGAACTAATGTTGATACATTCTGTAGTGGAAAATTTCAAGCTGTTGTTTGATTCCTTTAAGGAATATGCCTCTAGATTAAAAATACAAGCAAAAACAAAGGTTGATTCAAGGATTAAAGAGACTTGAAGCTGATGGATATCATAGAAAAATGTGCATCTACACATATAAAAGTTGAAGAATGCTTGAAGGAAGTACTGGTCTGCGAGGGTGATACAAAAGCATTGTTTTTGTATTGCATGAAGTGGGAAGATGTCACACAAGGGATAAAAGATTAATTAGACTTGATTGAGTCTCAAATAGCTAATGCATCAAAAGCTTATGATTTGGAATTGGACATAGATGATAAGATTTGGAATTCCCTAATGGACTTGCATGACAGATTCTTCATTTTGCAGAGCCAAAAGGAAAATATTATCAAGTAGCTTGTGAAGCTAAGGGACTTAGTAAAAATAGAGCACAAACAAATCGCAAGTGCCCTCGCTAGTTTTGATAGAGTTTCAAAGATAAATCTTACACCCAGTACTATAGATGAAGGAGAGGAAACATTGATAGAGCTTAAGTCTCTACGCAGAGTGTTTTTTGCAGTGAAGAAGAGTTGGGAAGAAGGAAAATCTGCTTGGCAAGCCATTCTTCAGAAGCTTCAGGGGTCAACATCTTCGGAATGACCATTTTCATTTCTATATACCTTTTAATTTTTTATGTTTTAAATTTTTTTGTACATATGCAGATGTATTAGGAGTTTTTGGTTAGCTTCATAAGGGCGAGCTAGTTCAATTTTTACATATGTCTTGAGGGGAGCAACCTTTTCCCTTGATGTCAAAGGGGGGGAGATACTTGTAGAGAGATACTTGTGGAGAAATGTTTTTTTTTGGAACATGTTGCCATCAATGACAAAGGGGGAGATTGTTGAAAGAATGAAGAAGGTTGTCATTAATGAGTTTTCATTAGTGTCAATCAAATTAGTACGAAGGATGTTTTATTTTATAAAAGGGATTTTGGCTAAGTTTCTACACTAGAAACTTCAACACACAGTGCCCTCTGGTATTTTGGTTCGCATTTTTTTTCCCTGACAGATCTACTTATGCGGTTTTGGTATGTTATTCATGGATGTCATTGGCATCTTATTTCAAAATTTCAATTATTTTGGATAAGTGGTTCAAAATTTGCAAGTAATAGAAATTTGACAAATATGGTTTACATAGTTTTTTATGTACTAGCTATTAACCTAACTGTTCCACATTCCTTCACAGATTTTAGTTAGTCATTGTGGTTTTGGGGGAATATTTTTCAAGTGTCAGTACATTGCATTTTCCAGTTGGCGTGACATTTTGTGGTCCACATATCCTATGGTGATGATCAGTTGGATTATCTTACTTTTTAGTTTTATGCCTGGCCAACTTGAGGTATGCAAAGAGTTATGAAGATTAAATGTGTTGTGAATGGAAAAGGGAGTTGTTATGGTTCCATGCCGACCTGTATTGCTTGTTTTTTTTGCACGAAGGAAATTTTGGTTTGAATTGGGTGTCAACAAGGCATGTTTTGTATAATTTAAGGTTGCATCTAATTAAACCAACCTAATTGATTTTTATGATGGAGTTCAATATATATAAGGTTGATTTGAGTTGAGGAAGATAAGGAATTTAATGTATACATGATCCAAATGCAAGCAGTAATGCGAAGTTTTACAGAATTGTGCGAATAAGTTGTGAGTATTGAGAAAAGGTGTGTGAATATAGAGCAGAGCAGCGACTTGTAATTTGAGTTGATTAGAGTGTGTTATGAGCTTCAAAGGAACTAAATCTAGCATATGTTAGATGCACTTTTCTCAATTCAAATTATGGTTGTGAAGCCACCTCTTTGTATCTTTATTTTCTCTATGAACAGTGAGTCCTCTTGGTAGTGAGCCTTTTGGTAATATCTTATAATCAATTATAACATATTGTGAGTTAATCCTCACTGTGTTTTTTCCTGTCTTGGTTTTTCCATGTAAAAATCCTGGTGTTCTTGTATTGTGTGTGTTATGAATTGCTTATTCTCTCATTCTTTATAATTGTTAAGTATGCTTTGAAAATTGGATGGTTAGTAATTGGATGGTTTAATAGAATACTAATTCACCCCCCTCTTAGTATTTTTTGTGTTCAACACTTGCCACCCCATGGATCTTGCATGAAAAGAGGTATTAACAAAAAATATAAATAATTATATTTTTTATATATTTATATAATTATACTATTTAAGTATATTAATAATCATATATAGAAACTCAAATACATAAGTATAAATGATATTTATATATACAAATATATAGAGATGCATTCATATATACATTTAAATACATATATATGCTTATATATTTTTAAATAGGTATGCCTATATATATTTATACCTTCATAGGAATTTGTGTTTTGTTCAAATGCATTTTTTTTCCATATGTTTATTCTAGTGTATATTCTTTACTTTTCACATTTATGGCTTCTTAATATAGTTTTTGTTTTCCAAAATTTATTTTCTTTATTGAACCATCATTTTTTCCTTGAACCATGTGCAACCTTCCTCCCTTCCCCCTCTCTTTTTATTCTATCTTGGTCTGAACTAACCACTTTTCCTCTAGTAGCTCTCTATCATCTTGATGATGGATCATGGAGTGTGATCCAAAAAATTGATGCAAAAAATTCTCACACAATCTAATATAGAAATAGAAATGATCAAGATGTCAACGAATATTCTACTAGTGTACATCAACATTACATGTTGCATGTATAGGAATAGGGAATGCCTAAGGAAGGTACAATTTATGGTGGCAATAACTAAGGGTGGAAGACCTAGTGGAGGCATGAATTTGTTGAGGTGTAAATGGGGAGGCACCATTTAAGGGCATTAGCAAACAAATGCAACAAGTCTAGATGAATCTTAGCCTTTCATAATTCATTTCAAGCCAAATAAAATCCTATCCTAACTTTCTCAAGCCTCCCAGACACAATAGTGCAACCTAAAAAGATGGATAGAGTCTCAAAAATTAGCTCACACCTAAAATCCAAATAATTGCAATCTCTTTAAAATTGAAAAACTTAGAGACTATCCTAGACATTATGGATTTCTAATTATGTGTTAGAATATGCAAAAATAAATATTAGTGTAGATTAGAAACTCAATTCATATTCTTATCAATGACTCAAGAATCAAACTAGTAGAATAAAGACAACTTTCAATAACAAGAAAGATAAGCAAAAGATTGCAAGACAAGAAATGATTCAACACAATATACATTAAACCAAAAGCTCATACATAAATGAATAAACATGCAAGATGAGTAGATACATAAATAGAGAAGAGAAGAGACAAATACAACAAAAATAAAAGAACTCCAACTAGCCAAAAATAGGAAAGAGTTACACTCATGGAAGATATCATCTACCCTCATAATGACCTACTCACTAATATTTACGCAAGTTAAACAACTTTGTAAGAACATATATAAAATCCAACTAAGAAAAATAAAAAGCTTACACTAATGAAATGTATGAAAACATATGTGAACAAACATAAGATAAGATCAAATGTATAAAATGATGACATAATAATAATGAGATATTTTTTAAAGTGAGTAACCAAGATTTAAATCACACTCCATATTAAAATGATCTACCTAAGAAGGATATTATGATCAAGCTAAGGCTAAAAAAATTATCTTTAATTATTATTATTTTAAAATCAAATTTATAAAAATATGTGTGAATGAAAATGGATGAAAAACTTTGAGAAAAAAACAACGGAAGGTTAATGGTTGCTGCAAGATTCCTTCAGGTTTAGTTGATTCGTAGGATAAAATAGGTTTTCCTTTAAGAAAATAGTGCCATTTATCAAATCCTTTGTTCTAACGATTGACCAATGATAATTTAAAATGTTTGTGCATTTATTTTCATATGTCAAGATGGCCGAGTTGGTCTAAGGCGCCAGTTTCAGGTACTGGTCTGAAAGGGCATGGGTTCGAATCCCATTCTTGACAAAGCTTAAAGTTCTAATTTTTAATTTACGTCATTTCATTATCTTATTATATGCTTTTCACATTATTAAATAATATGGATTTGGGAGGCTTTTAAACAAGAATATGTACATGTGTGGGTGAATGAGACGAAATATTAATCTATTCAATAGAAATAATATATTTTAATTAAAGGATGTTTATGTATGGTATAAATACAAAAATAATTAAATATAGTTTTTAAGAAAGGAATAAAGAATTTTTAAGTATTTATAAAAATAAAAAAATTTAAATAAAATGATATTATGAGTTGTAGGTAATCAGTTATTTTTGTCATAATATTTTTCAATTGTCATTAATTATGTTGTATAATAGAAGTTCAAAAATATCTTCTTCAATAATATAAGGATGTCACACAATTTTCTTCTTCTAAAATGTTAGTTACAAAATTATTCTACCTATCAAACATCTACTAATATGGCATATTGTGTCCCTATTAGTTATACATGAAAGGTACTTATACATCCAAAAATTCAATAATATCACATGCTCAATGGACTTGTACTCACTAGCCCTACTCTTATACAAAAAATGATATCCACCAATATGACATATGGTGTCCCTATGATTCATGGAAAAGAGCTCATAAATCCAAACTTTCAATTATATTGCATGCCCAATGGCCTTGTAATCCCTAGCCCTTATGACATATGGATAATGATATATGTAAACCAAGGTGACCACTCCCAAGCTACATGTCTCCCCCTCCTTTTGGACCTATTTGCATACCCATAATAGTAGAAGGGGTGTCACTCCATCTAACTTACTACACACAATCCATATGAACATAAACATGATTACTACCTTACATATGTTTTAAATACTCATTTCAAAATGTGTGGACTTTGTAAATAACATAGAAATTTACCTCAAGTTGTCTATATGTATGACCCTCCAAGGGTTATCTATTTCTATAAGCACAATAATAGCATTCAAATGCATACTCTACCTCTTAATCACTCAAATTCTAATGGAATGTGTTCAATTTGATATCTCAACTATTGACATTAGTAATAGTCCACATCAATGGGTACCCAACACATCCATGTAATACCCCCAAACCCCAACCCCCCCATTATACCCTAATCCTAAATTAAGATAAAATGATATCAAACATAATGAGAGTGAACAAAATATTTATATAAAAGTAATACCAAATAGAATATTATTTAGTGGTGTGGTTGACCCTAATTTAGAAAGAAAGGTATGTAAAGAGTATAAAGAAGATCCAAGACTTCAAATAGATATATCTCTAGCTATACATTATCATAATCATGATCAATATGTTTTGGGATGTAATAAGATTTGGTGGATGAGCAATTGATGCTACCAACTATTTTTTCCCCATCTTGAGGTTTTCCAAACTAAAAATATGGTGTTTATGTTGAATCTTTTCTTAATTCTATATTTTAATTTTTGTTTGCATGACTTTATATCCTCTTGATTTTTATTTAAAATTAATTATCAAGCATAGCCATGAGAACAAACTACAACCACTCCTTTTCAAATCCTTAAGTTTCCCCTATCAAATCGTAAATTGGGAGGTTATGCACCTACAATCCTCAACAAATAAAAATGTTACTAAATCATTCTTATGGCTATACATTTGCATCTATGAAGCTTATCACTTGGCATGTATGATAATGAGTGATACTTCCATGTTGAAAAAAAACATTCCATAAAGGAAAATGACTCAAATATATGAAATAATAAGGTGTGAAGACATGTACCCAAATTTTCTTGGGTACAAGAAGGATATGGTGTGATCCATTATGAAAACATGTACAATCCTAAGAGCTACAAAATAGCCAATTTTTAAAACTATGAAAATTAATCTATTAGTGTCATAAAATTTGTTATTACATTACAAATTTAAATTTCTTTCTCTTTATTAATTAGATCTATGATTGCAATAATATGTCTATTACATGAAATTTGAGGACTAATTTTGGACTAATTTATGACATCCTAATGCTCTATTCCTTTTCAGATTTTCTCTTTTGGACTTCCTCCATTCAACATCACATTTTGGCATGAGTTCCTCCTAAACTCTAAATTCTAATAGTCCCATATATTTTTGCTAGTTTCTTTGTAACCTATTGAGATAGACTAAAAATCCACTTGGACAATGAAAAAGCCCTGACATGATAGATAAGTGTTGATAACTAACACTAATGATTTTTTCACTAC
Organism: Sequoia sempervirens; assembly: GCA_007258455.2. Lineage (NCBI taxonomy): Eukaryota > Viridiplantae > Streptophyta > Pinopsida > Cupressales > Cupressaceae > Sequoia > Sequoia sempervirens. The sequence goes on along the minus strand of VDFB02353493.1, from coordinate 288,479,932 downwards.
CCAAATTGATTTTAGAATAACATTGGCATGTGATTTGAGAAACTTTTCTTGGTGAATGACTATATAAGTGGCACCAAGATTTCATTTATGACCAATTTGGTAACTTCATCCTATCAAAAAAGTCTTGAAATCACTTATTTTCACAAAAGAAACATATATTTAATGCAAAAGAATGTCATGACCAAAAAAACTTTAATGTAATGAATTTTATCTTGTAGAGAGAGAATTTTCACACAATTTCAAATTATTTTCACCGTGAACCTCAAATATTCTTTGGCTATTTCATGCACAAATTTGGATGCAACTAGTGTGAAATTTATTAGCAAGTTTTTATGGAAAAAACCTAGTAGTGATTGGCATGTTCTTCTAACTCAAAGGGTGTGATTTCATGATTCTACAATGTGTCTCTCTATGCTTACACTAATCAATTATGGTGATTAATATCTTTGAACCCTAACTCTCATTTCATCTCAAAGTCATTATTTTTGTTGGTGTAGGTTTTTATTTTCCTAGTGGGTTAATTTATTTTTCCTTAGTCCTAGTTTTTTCCTACACTTAATTAAGGTTGCTTAGTATAATAAAGTGAGTTTATAACTAGGAGATAAGTGATGTGGTGTCCCCTTCCTTAAAGGGTGGAACACTTTCCACTTTTTTTTGTCATCTCCACTTTTGGTGGTTAATTCCTATTGGTTGGATTTGCCACCTCCATCATCTCCTTATTCTATATAAACTCACTACCTGTCTTGTATTCATATATACTCTTGCATTCTTGCATTGTCACATACTTTGACATATATGTACCTTGATGCATGCAATCATTATTCTATAGATTTTCTTTGAGCTCCTAATGTAATCCTATCATCTTGACATTTGCACATCGAGCTTGGAATCTCAGGTCTGTAATTATGTTATTTCATTTATAGTTTTATAGCTTATCTCTCTTATAGAAGATCATGGTTATTCAATCTATTTCAGATTTATAACGTGGTATCAAAGCTTGGATTTTGAAATTTTTGAGTACTTAGATTCATAATTAAGAGATTGGAGTTTTTTGTATGATCTTGTAAATTCTTGTATGCTCTTCTCTTCCATTTCAAACAATTTGGAGAATCATAAAGGAATTATGAAGATCTATTAATCATATATTTGCATGTGTGTTTTTGGTGAGATCTAGTGATTGTAGCTATTTTGGCTATAATGGCAGCATTTTTTACTATTACATTACATTTAGAAGGCTTGAGAAAGTCAGATTTTGCTTTTTTTTCACTCAATTTGGCCACCATATGACACAGTAGCAAAAAAGGGTTTGAAGCTCAGATTTGGTGAACAACTTTTTGCAAGAGTATTTTAAGCCTGGACAGACCTTTGCATTGCACTCAGATGGTCCAAACACCCCTATTTTCATATAAAATTTGACCATTTTAGATGAATTTAATTTTTGGCAATTTTTTATTTTGTTAGGGGGGGTCATCCCTGTAGGCTAAATTCAATCATTTAAAAAAAAACATTTTTCACCATGGTGTCCATTTTTGGAAAACAAGATATTGTAGGAAAGCTAGAGATGAGCACTTTCCATCTACATAGGTATTGAAAAGAAACTTTTCCATTTTCTACTAGATATTGTAGGTTGAAGTTGCATTTTTTCTTCAGCATGCCATAACTTTCACCCTAAAGCTTTGTTTTTCAGAAAAAAATAGGCCCATTGGAAAGATATTGAAGATAAATACACAACTATAAGGCTATTTTTTCTAGATTTTATCTTAGGTTCATTTTGTATCAGAATTTGTAATTTTGGTTATTTTGAGTCTATTGAGCATTGTATATTGGAAAAGGCTTTGTAAATGCACAAATCATAAAGTTTCAACATTGTAATATCTTGATGGGGTGATTTTCTGAGACTAGTGGAATGGGAGGGTGTCTCTCGATGTCTCTTTTTGCATTCACTTAAAGTTTCTTTTTTGTATCAATCTTGGGGAGATTATACAAATAATTTGTAATCACAAACTAAGATAAAGTTCCATTTATGGGGAGTTAAGCGTCTCTTAAAAATTATTTCCATCCTTCTATTGTCAAGCTAACTTTAGAGAACTATTTATCTAGGAAACAAGGGATAAAGAATCATTTCCTTGAACAGGATCTACTACCCAATCTCCTTGGACTTGTTCTTGAGCCAAGTGACTATAATTAGAAGAATGCATGGTTTAACAATGATGACATGGTCTATGGACTAATATGTCTTACCATATCTGAGGATATTCTACATCATGTAGAGAACGTTCAGTGCCCTTTCACTGCTTGGACCATCATCTAGTAATTGTATTGAGACATTGGATCTTCATTTGAAAGTGATGTTTCCTTGGAGAACCAAACTATTATGGATAATACTAAGACTTATGGTGCCCCATCTTGTGTGGACACATATGGTGTGGATGATCAATTCATTGATACTCCATCTCAATCACATGTTGAAAATTTAGATTCTAGAGATGCTTCTTTGAGAGCCTCCAATGATACATTGTGATATTATCATTTATGTCTTTTGGATTCAATCAATTGGGACCAATTTCTACTAGACATCTCTTGTTTGTTTGTAGAGTCCCTCATTTCAGATCTAGATGACACTATTGAGGGCATACATCTTCTCTTTGAGGACCACTCTTTTGTCCTTGCATGTATTGCTACTTCAGAGTTCAGTGTTGCTTCTTTGAAAGCTTCCAATGACTTATTGTAGTTGGGCATCCATAGTCTTCTTGATTCAACTTTGTGGGATGATCTCTTGATAAGTATTTTAGACTTGTTTATGGAGACACATATTTTAGATTTAAAGGACACATTTGATGGGTTATCTCTCCTCTTTGATAACATTCATTGCACAATTTTTCTCAAACCATCATTTTCTTTGGATTATTCTCTACATCATTCTCTAGTATATTTTGATTTGGCATCTTCAACAGTGTGGCCTAGAACACTTGATTTGATTGTGAGAGCCTTCAGTATCAACATGGGGTCACTTGAGCCAAGTTTAGAGACTCCATACATCTTTATTTTTCTTCATATACATTTCTTTCAAGAGTGGGGAGATAGCTTGCACACACCTTTGGTTTTGTTTCTTCCTAAGGGGAGGAACGTTGTTCAATGATCATGGACCATCTTCTACATTCAATTTCTAGCATCTACCATTGGATCTCTTTGGGGGGGATTCTTTGTCCTTCCACTTCATTTCTCTCACTATTATGGGAGGTGTACTTCCTTTTTGTGGGATGGGGCTTCTTCTTCTTTGAAGGGTAATTTTATATGTATATGGGTATCTAACATGGCTTCATTTTCCAGGACCCATCATCTTTTACATCCTCCTAAGCTATGCTTAAGGGGGGTGTTAGTGTAGGATTTTATTTTCCTAGTGGGTTAATTTATTTTCCCTTAGTCCTAGGTTTTTCCTACACTTAATTAAGCTTTCTTAGGATAATAAAGTGAGTTTATAACTAAGAGATAAGTGATGTGGTGTCCCCCTCCTTAAAGGGTGGAACACTTTCCACTTTTGGTGTCCATCTCCACTTTTGGTGGTTAATTCCTATTGGTTAAATTTTCAACCTCCATCATCTCCTTAATTCTATATAAACTTACTACCTATCTTGTATTCATATATACTCTTGCATTCTTGCATCATTGCATACTTTGACATACATGTACCTTGATGCATGCAATCATTATTTTATAGATTTTCTTTAAGCTCCTAATGCAATCTTGTCATCTTGAAATTTGCATATCTATTGGAATATTGGGTCTAAAATTATGTTATTTCATTTACAATTTTATAGCTTATCTCTCTCATAAAAGATCTTGGTTATTCAATCTATTTCAAGATTTCTAACAGTTTTAGTAGATTTTTCATGTGCATTTTTTTCTTAGCACTCAAAACCTATAAGTCATTATTACATAGATTTTTCCCTTTTCTTCCTCAAGTTTTTATAGATGATTTTATCTTGATGATGGTTGTGACATGGTGAATCTTTGTGACACTAGATTTTTGTGTTTCCTTCTTTGTCTCATATACCTAGGTTGTAGGTCTATATATTCATGTTTTTCATCAATTCAAAGGGTTTTTCATTTTATATTTTCATAGAAAAAGGTACATTTGAATTCATAATCATAGGTATCCTTGATTAGTTGTAAGAATTTTGAAAGAATTTGAATAGAAAAATATGGCAAGTTTCTTGTTTTGATATTTTCTTCACCATATTTGATGGTGTAAGTGTAATAATGATTTAATAAAATTTTGTAGCATTTTAAATCAATACAAGCTAGTTTTTTTTGGTCATTTATGTGTTGCATTGGGATGTTTGGAATTTTGGTTAGAGCTAATTAAGTAGATATGTTTTCATAGTATCCTTTCTACAACTTTTGTTTGACATTTTAATGATTGTAAATGACTCCTTTACCCAATAAGGTGTCATTCTTGAAGACTAATACCATCCACATCATCTTAAAACATAAATAGTAAATCACTAGTAGTATAAAAAATAAGAGTATATTATTATGTTTTGTTCATGATTTAATGTTAAAAACCAAGGAAACCTTAAATAAAGTGTAACTATTATATCCTTACAAAACCATATTTCAACATACCTATAATTTACTAATATTTATATAACTATAAATAAAATCATCACAAGAAAGTGTTACACTATTATATTCTATTAATGCATGTACAAAGAATTTATCAGTTATATAGTGGTTATTGTAACTAATCACTCTTGACCTGGTGATAGTTATTAGGGTCAAGTGTGTATTTGGGAATAACTATTGTTTGTTATGTTGGTTGTCTATTCTTTATTTTATTTTTTAATACATACTTCTAGGAACACCCTTTTGAGCTTAGTTGAGCTCAAAAAGTAGGAGATATTTCCCACTCTCAAAGTTAGCTTAACCATCATGCATCTATTGATGATGCTATTTTTATTTTATTAAAGACAAAACCTAGCCTTGAAGGTGGAGAAAATATTTGATATTTGGGAGAGCAATTTTGGGACCCAACATTTTAGTTCCATTGTCAAGGATACATAAATCAAGTGGTTACATTGAATACCCTAGTGACATGGTCATAAAAGGGTTGCAACTATGTTATGCATCTATATACATTCAAAACTAAGTCTCCTCTAGTAAGACAAGTGGTGGCTTTATTATAAATTAGACTAATAAATAATGAAGTATCAAATAATTTTAGAAATAGAAAGAGGACAAGTATATGGAAGTCGGTAATATCCTAATATAAATTTGGTTGATTTGAGAAGGATACAAGATGAATATAAAGCTAAAATCTAGGTATCTCTTCCTTACATAATTCCCAAAGTAATAAGTTAGCTGATACATCTTGTAGGAAGAACATGATATTGTAGATTTGAGAGATTAATATAAATATACTTCAAATGATTATATTGAAAACATGGTAAAAATGGGTAGAAGAAACTTTAAATATAACTATGGTATGCCACACAATCAATAGAATGAGGGAATAAGAAATGGAATATCATAGAAATTATACACTAAGAATTTGAGCCCTAAATTTCCCCCACCCCCATGTGAGGAATTTGAGGGACACCTCTCATTCTTCTCATATCACTACCTCATATGAAGTTAGAACTAAACAAGAGAAGGATCTCTCTTTCCATGATGTTAAGGTGGCTACATAGTTAGAAGCTAAGCATAGGGAAAGAAGGACTGGTAATCTTCAAGACCTAGTTGATCAAATTGCATAGAAATAATGTAAAATATAGGAAAAATGTGACATGAAAATTTCTTTGAATTCCTAGCTAATGAATCAAAACTATTAGGTTCATAATAATTAATAAAACCTCATGTAAATCCACTAATTGTCCCTAATTTTCAATAAGACATCCCAAACTAGCAAGTTATATTCCAAAGAAAAAATAATTTGAATGTGGGGCAGAGTGTTAATTTGAAGCCTAGGAGAATGGCTCACTCCAATGAGATAGCATTTTGGCATTGATAGGTACAAGCAAATAGAATCTATTGGTATACTTGGTTACCTTAACATCATATTGAATAAAATCATGGGAAAGATCCCAATATTCTAGAGTAATAATGTAAAATTAGGTGACAAGCATATTAGGAATTTCATTAATGTCACTAATGAGTATGAAGTTGAATATGAAGATGTAATGATGAATATTTTTGTCTAATCCCTAAAATAGAGTGCAAAGGAGTGGTATAGGAGCCTCGTTGATAACAAAATTGGCACATGGGAAGAACTCATCTAAGTTTGTAGGCTACAATATGGTAATAGGGTGGACCCTAAATTTGTGATTGATGATCTAACAACCACAAGAACGGAGTGAATGATACATGATTGATTTCAATAAAAAATTATTATTATGTCAATCAGGAAGGTGCCAACACATTTGAGACCAAACAAATCCATGTCCCTCATACTATATTACAAATATTTTAATGCCAAGATTGGATATTGTCTCAAGTACAAGAACTCACACACCCTTAAGGAGGCTTATGCTATTAAAATTAATATGATAAATGAAATTTTCTAAAACTTTGGATACTAATGAAAAATAGACAAAATAATGGATTTTTTTAAGGATTCAACCTATGAGGTTGCAAGAAATGAAAGGCATTTCCACCTCCTAATATTGCAACTCATTTCAATGAGATTCAACATTTGTACAAAAGGCTATATAATTATGACTAGTCTAGAAGGCCACAATAGTATGATAGGAAAAATACAACACATACACATAACAAGGATCCCAAATAAAAAACTAGGATTCCCTCTTATCTTTTTTTAAAAGAAAATGTGCATTTCCAATATGTATCTTTGTGGTACAAATTATGATACCTTCCCCATGATCCTATGAGTTGTACAACTACCATAAATGGAAACTTGAGTGAAGAGAAAATTTTATGAGGATGAAAATACAAACTATCATGATGAAAATATTGATAAATTTGATTTTTTTCATTTCAATTCAATGGTGAAGAATGTCATTATTATAACCATGAAGGTGTACATTATCAATTTGGAAATTATCAATGATATTGTCCCTAGAAAATATGAGGCGTTGAAAGGAAGTTGGGTAACTAGAAGCAACATCTTACACCAATCTAAGTTGGGGGGGATAGTGAAAAAAATTCAAAATAAACCCTTAAGAGTTATAGATTTGTAGGCACATTCATTTAACCTAATCAAATATGCAAGAAATAGCATTAATAACAACATAATATATACATGGGAAAAACCCTTTCGAGAGAAAAACACCATACTCAAAAAGCATAACTCCTTATATTATTAGTAATTTGAAAGAAGTTACAATACAATCAAAAAGCTAAGTTGATTCATGATTCTTAAACTGTAATAAGATTTTTTAAGTGATTATGGTAACATAACAATATCTTTTATCCATGGGCAATAGATTCACATTTGCAACAAACCATAATAAACTAACAATTAAACTCAGCATTGATAGGCTATTACTATATTGCTTTGCAATACACAACTCATAATATCAAGAAATAGAAACTACTTAGTAATTCTTGAACTCCATCTCACGAATCTATGATCTTATTAAAGAATTTAATTAGCTCTTTTAACTAAAGAAAAAATAAAACCATACATTCAACCAAAAATATTGAAGACAAATACAAGATACTTGATCATTTTATTCATAATTTGAGAAACCAAATACACAGGAGAGAAATTGTTCAAAAATTTGCAATTATCATTCATATGCCATTGCTACTGTAAAACTTATTATGCCTATTACAAACTAGAATGCATACCTAAGACTCAATACTATTCTATTCATCTATGCTTGATTTACAAAATTGCTATTACATGAGTTCGAACTTTCTTCAACCAAATACCTGTGCAATTGGCCTTGAATTCCCATTTATAGAAACATGGGAGCAACAAGCTTCAGGCCAAATTACACCTAAAGTCACATTTTACATTTGGAACATATTTGCATTTTAATTTCAAAACTCCCCAAGTAGTTATATTCCACTAGTTTGAAATGCATTTTCCTTTGGTGTCTGTTTGGCCTAATATGATTAGGGTTTGGGGTTTTATGTGGGGAGTTGTTTTACTTGGAAGATTTTCTCCTTTATCTAAACCCTTGGTCTTTTGGTCTAATCCTTTATTGACCTACTATGGTTCGTTTCTAGTTAGGTTAAAACAACTTATGTCCTTAAGTTCAAGAAGTGACTGGCCCCTTGTGGTTAGGGTTCCTCGTTACTTGTCGCTTAAATTTTCTCATGTGCCTTGGTCTAAGGAATTCATTTATTTTATAAGGTTGATAATTTGGCCTTGTTTGGCCTTTACATCCTTTGCATAAAATGTTATTAAGTCTTTTAAGGCCTTATCTTTCGTTCTCCTAGGTGGTCCCCTCTTTAAAACAAACTTTCTACACATGCATATTTTTGTCACTTAAGTCCATCGCTCATTGTTGAAGTTGTTTCTCTCATCAAGTTCATTACCACGATAAGTGATGGGCCTTTGGTTCTCTTTTACACCACGTGTTGCTGAAATTATTGGATCTTCATAATTGATTACCGCAATGAGTGATATTGCTATGTTTCTTTCATATTACTTATCGTTGAAGTCTTTGGGTTTTTTGGTTCCACTTCAACAAAGTGCGATGAACATTATTTCTCCCTTTTATGGCGCCATTGTAGAAAGGTTTCATCAAATTTTTCAATTAATTCGATGAGTGATAGGAAGGTTGAGAATGGAGAGATATGATCTTGCCACTTGTCAATATATAGTGCCATTGCTTATTCTTCCTGTCACCGAAAGCACTCTTAACTCCAAATTCATTACGACAATAAGCGACGAACTAAGGTTGTGTCTTGGCATCGTTGGGAGTTCCTCTTCACCGAAATATAAATTTAACATTGTAACATTTCAGTGGCAAGCGATGAAGGATATATTGAGGAATATTCCTTCCATTGGAGGTGTTGTCTCTCATCTCTAAAGTTTCGGCATATCTTCAAGGCATTACTACGATGAGCGATGGATTCCAAAAGGTATTGTGAATACATGGATGGCTATGTGGAAATTATCTAGGGTATCATCTCTATTTTAAAACACATTTATAAAAGAATAAAGCGATGGTTGAGGATGATCGTTGATCATGTTTTAAATCAAGAAAGATCGACGGATGGAGTTTAAATTGGAATGGCTATTTGTCAGTTCGCTCGTGCGAACAATCTATCAGCCATTAATGGAGAAGGCACTCCAATTTTGAGTCATAAAGAGGGTTGTTAAGCATCTTTCTTCCATAATTGAAACCATCGAGAGCTGAATAATTGGCTAAGAGAAGAAGGAAAAGCTCCTAGTAAGGCGAATTATGAAGAACAACCTACTATTTTTCTCGGGTAAGCTAATTTATTTTCCTCTTGAGTAATTTGTAGCATTGGGTAGTCTAGGAATTGGGTGAAAAGCTAAGGTTGGTGGTCAGAGTTGTATTTTCTTGTGTCCAAAAGAAATTGAAATTAGTGCATGTAGGGTTTAGGGTAGAGGAGTTAAATTGGTTAATTTTCAATTTTAATCCTGTGAAATTAAGGGACTTAGGCTGCAATTCCCTGTTATTTGAAACCCTAGTTTTATTACGCTGCAAACATGAGTGAACCCAGTGAGTCATCTGCCAAACCTGAGAGGAACCCTACCTAGAAAAGGGTCAAAATACCTAAGCCCCAAGATGACTATCCTAAACCTGAAATATCAGAAAATCTACAAAGAAGAGAACTATAAAGATGGATTCCCTAGGTTTATGGAAGAGGCCCCTAAGGACCCAGCTACAGAGATTAAGAAAGTGGGAAAAAGGAAAACTAGTGAAGGAGTTTTGACATCTCATTTTGAGGATTTTGATTCTAGGATTGGTGATACAGTGCTACCACAGAGTGGTTGGGACCTATTTTATTTTCTTTCAAAAGAACAACTGTAAGTCACCCCACTTGTCACTTATGGACTTGTGACATAGGCAAATTTGTGTTCCCCAATGTATTTGTGGAGGTGGATTTGATGCTTGAACTGGCAAGGTGTTATGATCCAATAGATAGAACAATCAAAATATTTCCATACTTTGTCCCTATGCTAGCAATTTTAGGAAGCCAAATTGTGGAGGCCTTTAATTTGAATCCGTCTACTTCTAAATCCATCAAGTTCCATGAACTATATAATGAATATGAGAAAAACATGTTTAGATATAGAAAGAATGTCTTTCTAAAGCATAGGAGACATGACTTGAAGAAGAATTGTGTACCTTTTAGTCCCCTGGAGTTGGAGCCATTTTATTGTGTTGATTTTGAGGATTATTTAAAAATACTGATTATGCACTATGTCAAGTTTTGCATAGGAAATATGATATTAAGATGGAAGTTCACTTGATGGTCTTAGTAATTGATATTCAGAATAAGTATGAAAATAGGGTTTGGGATTATGCTTCTTATATTGTTGAGCATTTGCATGAAGACTTGATAAAGTTAAAGATGCAACTCCTCCATTGTTATGCAGACACTATTCTTTGTTGATGCACTTGTTGTTATGGGAAATGGAAAGGTAATGAGGAAATTTATGAAATTGAGAGAAAGAGACAACATGGACAATGAGTTGCCTATGTAGATGTGGACCCATGTTTGGGATGTGCACTGTCTAGAGTCTGATTAAGCTTTATTTTGCAATGTTTTGAAGTTCTTGGTGCTAGAATAGTTTGGCTTGAAGCCCATGTATAGAATTTCACAAGGTGTTAAGACAATTTTGAGGCCCATGGAATATGAGCATGACACTAAACAAAAATTTAATTAGGGAAATTGGTATCTTCATACCAACTACAAGACAATCAGAATCTATGGAGCCCCAGTGCCACCTCACAAGTTTCTTGTATATATGTTAGATAAACAAGTATTCATGGAAATAATGTGGCAACTTGGTTCCATGGATAAGGAGCACTTTAGAAAATCAAGGAAGGCATCCCTTGTGAAACCTGATTGTCGGTTTTCATATTTCACTTCTACGTCAAAGGAGGGAATTGATAGGTTTGGCTCTCTTAAATAATTACAAATTGAGAGAAGACATCATAAGGTATTGTGACCATGAAGGGGTGATTTTTTGTTGAGAGAAGAGCAAGGGAGTTATCAAGGAGACACCATTAGTTCCTCTATCAAGAGGATAGGATTAGAAATCTATCTTTTGATGAAGAAGTTGCAGCAAGGAAAAGTGCATGGAAGAATATATGTGCAATTGAAGAAAGGATGTTAAAGTGATGCAGAGCATCATACAAAACCCCTCAACACCATCATTTATTCAAGGGATTTTAATTCAAAACAAAATCAGGAGAAGATCAAATATGTAAACATCAACATTTCATTTAACTTTCATCAAAATCAAACTCATTTCACTATCTTTACAACATTCTCCAAGTTCTCAAACTCAAAACCACATAGTACTTCAAGCAATCACTAATATATTCATTCTTCAAGGAAAAAGAACAACTAAACATTCTCCCTTATCAAACCATCAAACCACTGCATTTATCATGATTGATTACAATAGTTCATTTATAGATTTACAAACTCACAACTCACCAAATTCACCATTCTTGACAACTTACATCATAAGGAAAAAGACCACCATTCCCTCAATCTCACCTTAACATGTTACTAGATCTTTAAAGCACTGTAAAACATATAAATTTGTCCATAGCATCCTTACAAAATACTATCCAAGTTGACTTTCATCAGTCACATGATTGTCCCAGCATATCTGCATACAAACACCATTAGAACACACAAGTCCAAACACCATACTATCAAAATCTGCCTTCCATACCTTAACCAAGCATAGGTACAACTATAACTTCCTCCCATAAACAAGATTCAAGTATTTATGATCACTTATTTTCACTATACATCAGATTTCCCATTTCTATGAAATCAAGGCATTATTTGCTAAATAGGACTCCATGCCCTAAAGCGGATAAATCTCACAAATCTAATGCAAATCCCAAGAACCAAACCATATTTAGAGGCCACTTAATGTTAATATCAACAAAACAAAAGCTTACAGTGATTGTCTCAAAGAAATCTTCGGATTCTCAAATTGTGCACCTAAAAAGGCTACTAGAATAGGCCTATTTTACAAAGCATCCACATTTTTTCCAACTCCAATTTGTCAAAAAACCTCAAACAGTCTTTAATCATGTCATAAAACTCAAGATCTAATCATTTTTCAAAGTGGAGGAACTTAAAACCATACTATTTTACCAAGCCCTTGTTTATAGGGTGAAATACACCAAAAAGAGAGAGGGTTTCACGAATCACCCTTACAAACCTCATGCATTTTGGCCATCAATTGAAACATGTCACAATATGTCTACTAAAGCATTTGAATCCATTTCCCAGTCCATGCACGCATTATTTCTTCAAAACCCTTCTTGGAACCTCCATCTTTCAAGTGGAAACTCAGAAATTGCCCTGAAACAACAACATGGTTTCATATCCCCTACACACACAAACATATCTACATTGAAAAGACAACAAAATCAATCCATTCCACCAACCTAATAGCCCTACATAGGTGGAATGGCCATTAGATTCTTATGGGACTCTCAAAACTACTTGTAAAAGAACTTTGTCTGGGCACTGAAAGCTGCATGTTGTTCTTTTGTTTCTTAAGAACTAACCTCCAACACTTTGAAATGAAAAATAACTCATTCCGAAATGAGATCCCTGAGGAATTTATCTTTTTATATTCCTTAAACTATCAATACAAATAAAGAAACTTTGTAAAGAATGTTGCAACTTAGAAAAAAATAGGGGCTTTTATTGCAATTTTTTATTACAAGAATACAAAAGTTTGTGTTTCCACGCCTTACAAGGATTTTTATAACTTTTCCCACTTAACAACCAACTTCCCATCTGATTGAAAACTACCACATGACTCTTAATTTTTTTTTTTTATGCACTTTGTTTACATAATTACAGTTTGAAAACTCTTCCCAACTTTTTTGACAATATTTTGAAAATCTAATAAGGTGACCACCTAAGAACTTAGTAAATGATTTGAATACATTCAAAGTAGGCTTTACATGGCCTTGACTCAATAGTTTGGACTTGAACATTACAAAATTAACATATTAGCTTTTTGAAGGAATTTCATGACCTAGGTGCTCCTGCACCATACAACCAACCAACAAAGCTTTCCAAGGCCCTTGGAAACACATTGCATCATCTTCACTTGTACCTACAAAACAAAAAAATCAATCTTCCTTTTTCTTTATCCTCTTCATCTTCATTTTTCCTTTCCTTTGTCTTCATCTCTTGTCTTTATCATTTTTCTTTACTTTAGCCTTGCTTTCTCTTTGTCATCTTCTTTCTTCATCTCTATCTTCATCTTTTCCCCTTGCCATTCTCAGTCTTCATCATTAGGTTCTCAAACTACTCTCTTCCAAAAGGACACATGACTGTCCTTTTCATCTCTTCTCCAACTCTTTGCTTACCCAAGGACACAGGACTGTCCTTGCACACTTTCAACTTTCGTCCAAGGACACAGGGTTGTCCTTGCAAACTACTTCTTCTCCTCAGCAATCATCTTCTCAACTTCCTTTCAACTACTCCCATCAGTGGAGTATCTTTCATCAGGGCTACAACTCTTTAGTGCTTCTTCAGATAGGAATCCATCAGGTTGTAACTACAACACAACTCAGCTTGCCTCACCTAGGTGTTTTGCTTACTCCTCCCTAGTCTCTTGGACTTTCTCAATGCAGCTTAGATGGATAAGCACCTGCAACCAACCAACAATCTCAACCTACTATCAACAACAACTTAATCATAAACAACCTTCCCAGAGCATCTTCAGGCTCTGATACCAATTTGATGTAGAGCATCACACCAAACCCCTCAACACCATCATTTCTTCAAGGGATTTCAATCCCAAACAGAATTAGGAGAAGATCAAATGTGTAAACATCAACATTTCATTTAACTTTCATCAAAATCAAACTCATTTCACTATCTTTACAACATTCTCCAAGTTCTCAAACTCAAAACCACATAGTACTTCAAGCAATCACCAATATATTCATTCTTCAAGGCAAAAGAACAACTAAACTTTCTCCCTTATCAAACCATCAAACCACTGCATTTATCATGATTGATTACAATAGTTCATTTATAGATTTATAAAATCACAACTCACCAAATTCACCATTCTTGACAACTTACATCATAAGGAAAAAGACCACCATTCCCTCAATCTCACCTTAACCTATTACAAGATCTTTAAAGCACTGTAAAACATCATAAATTTGTCCATAGCATCCTTAAAAAATAATGTCCAAGTTAACTTTCATCAGTCACATGACTGTCCCAACATATCTGCATACAAACACCATTAGAACACACAAGTCCAAACACCATATTGTAAAACTCTACCTTCCATACCTTAACCAAGCATAGGTACAACTGTAACTTCCTCCCATAAACAAGATTCAAGCGTTTATGATCACTTATTTTCACTATACATCAGATTTCAGATTTCTATGACATCAAGGCATTATTTGCTAAATAGAACTTCATACCCTAAAGCGGATAAATCTCACAAATCTAATGCAAATCCAAAGAACCAAACCATATTTAGAGACCACCTAATGTCCATATCAACAAAAAAAAATCTTACAGTGATTGTCTCAAAGAAATCTTCAGATTCTCAGACTGTGCGCCTAAAAAGGCTACTAGAATAGGCCTATTTTACAAAGCATCCACCTTTTTTCCAACTCCAATTTGTCAAAAAACCTCAAACAATCTTTAAGCATGTCATAAAACTCAATATCTCATCATTTTTCATAGTGGAGGAACTTAAAACCACACTGTTTTACCAAGCCCTTGTTTATAGGGTGAAATACACCAAAAAGAGAGAGGGTTTCATGAATATCACCCTTACAAACCTCATGCATTATGGCCATCAGTTGAAACATGTCACAATATGTCTGCTAAAGCATTTGAATCCATTTCTCAGTCCATGCACACATTATTTCTTCAAAATCCTTCTTGGAACCTTCATCTTTCCTATGGAAACTCATAAATTGCCCTGAAACAACAACATGGTTTCATATCCTCGATTCCCCTGCACACACAAACATATATACATTGAAAAAAATCAAAATCAATCCATTCCACTAACCTAATATCCCTACATTGGTGGAATGGCCATTAGATTCTTATGGGACTTTCAAAACTGCATGTAAGCAAACTTTGCCCGGGCACTGAAAGTTGCATGTTGTTCTTTTGTTTCTTAAAAACTAACCTCCAAAACTTTGAAATGAAAACTAACTCATTCCTAAATGATATCCCTCAGGAATTTATATTTTTATATTCCTTAAACTATCAATACAAATAAAGAAACTTTGTAAAGAATGTTGCAACTCAAAAAAAATAGGGGCTTTTATTGCAATTTTTATTACAAGAATACAAAAGTCTGCTTTTCCACACCTTACAAGGATTTTTATGACTTTTCCCACTTAACAACCAACTTCCCATCTGGTTGAAAACTACCACATGACTCTTAATTTTCTTTTTTTATGCACTTTTTTTACATAATTACAGTTTGAAAACTCTTCCCACCTTTTTTGACAATATTTTGAAAATCTAATAAGGTGACCACCTAAGAACTTAGTAAATGATTTAAATACATTCAAAGTAGGCTTTACATGGCCTTGACTCACTATTTTAGACTTGAACATTACAAAATTAACATATTATCCTTTTGAAGGCATTTCATGACCTAGGTGCTCTTGCACCATAAAGGAAAATCCTTTTTATGTTAGCCCTTATTCTGAGATAGAAGACAAATTTTTGCAAGAAAAATTAATGCTTGGTGATTTTAATGATAAGAGTTTCTTTGAGAAATTTAAGCAAGCTGAAATAAAGGACAAGGTGGCCAAAAAAAACCATGATGCACAATTGAGGAGCCAACCGGCTCAATCCTTTGCTCAAGGCATCCATGTGCAAACAAAGGAGACAGGTGAGCAACCTGCAGTCACTCCATTAGTGGCTTATTCAACAACTGAGCAGATTGGTGAGACTCAAGTTCCTAAGGAATCTAGAGAGCACATTCCCATGGAGGAGGAAGTGGATTAGAGGTTTCCTAAAGACAAAGATGATGCTTTGAACATAGTGGTCCCTCCTAGCAAATTTGGAAATGGGAATATGATGAGGCCGAGGATGATGATGTCAGGATAAAGGCCTGTGATGATTTCATGTGTGACAATGCTTTTGTCAAGACTAGGGAGTTTAGATATTTTTTTAAAAGGCTTTGATATTAAAAAGAGAATTGAAGAAGCAAAGGAGAAGGTTGATCCCTCCTTGCAAGAGGAAGTAAGAAGGAGGAGAGTAAAATAATGTAGGAGATTGTTACTATGTCACCAGCAGATGCAAGGGCTTTGGTGAAAGGAAGTGGGATTCTCCTATTGCTTGGATGGGAATTATCATTTTTCATTACACTAGATGCAATTAGGAAAGACCTAGATACCTCTATTTCTAATGAAATTTTTGATAATACAGATTTTGGTTCAGGTTTCAACCCTAAGCTACACACACTTGCTATTTGGTCTATGGCACCAAATATGGGGAATCCTGAGGTCATAAAATCTATTGAAAAGGATATTGGAGCCATGGTTGTTAAAATGGCTACATAAATGATTGACACTGTAGTTGCACAATTGACAATGCATGTTGTAATGTTGAGTGTGAACACTGCCCAAATCACAGAGGCTAATTACAAAAAATTGTTGGATAGATACAACAAATTGTTGGATGAACATAATAAGGTGCTTGCTACAACACAAAAGGTTCTACCATCTCTAACAAGTTCTTCTTTAGATTTATCATCAAAAGACAAAGAACCCCTATCATGAAGGATTCAGAGTTTGAAGCAAGAATTGCAAGCAGAAAAAGAGAACACAAAGAAGGCCAAACTGGAAACAGTTAAGGTGGAAAATGATATATTTGATGATGTATTAAAGCATAGGGTAACGAAAATGGTAAATAAGTCGATAATGTATGGGATGCATATAAAAACATTCATGAAGCAAATATGAAATATTTGCATATTCAAAAGGCATTCCAGATTGAGTGGGGTAAATGGAGCACTAGGGTAGGAACCTTGAAAGAGATGATACCTTAGATGAAAGAAGACCCTAAAGCTCCCACTAACCTTCCAGATTTACTAAAGGAATTTGATCTTGTTAATGAAATAACAATTTTTTATGGAAAGTTAGGAATGCAGCTCCATAACAAACTAAGAATGTTCAAAGAAATGGAAGGGAATGGTATGCCTAAAATATATGATGACAAGGGTAAATTAAAGGAGTTTTCTAAGTGGAAGGATGAGTTGGGTTATTTGCTTCCACATTCAAAGATGATGCTCACTGTTACTGATTACTCTATGTTGAATCCAAACATTGATAACATGGTTGGGGTTGAAATGAGAATGGATACATTTGTTAAAGAGGCCAGAGCTTTGATTGATGCAAGGTATAATTAACACAATGCAAAAGTACAGAACCTAATGGACATGAAATGGCCAACTAAGGATAAATATAACACATGGCTGGAAAATTTTACAGAGTGAGCCTATGTTATGAAAGTTGATAATAGACATGGTGAATAACAGATGGGAAAAAAACAATGCATAGCCTGGAACCAGTACAGACTAGGCTTTTCCTAAAGTATTACAAAATATAGTTTTCTCCCCAACATGAAAACTAATGACACAAGTGCTGACATGGATGGGTCTACTCCTTTATTTTCAATTTCTTTTCTTGATTTAAAGTTTTGGTGATTGGACGTGCACGTGGAAAATAGTTTTGGCTTGTGAAGAAGGTGGTTTGATGTTGTTACAATGATGAAAGCCTTGAGGAAGGCGGTAAATCTTCTTCAACGAATCAAGGAAAATTGTGTCTTATATGTTTTCCCCCTCATGAAAGGTGCAAATATAACCAATTGTGGATTTTTGAAATTGAAATGTGTGTCAAATGTAAAATATGACTTTAGGTGTAATTTGGCCCGAAGCTTGTTGCTCCCATGTTTCTATAAATGGGAATTCAAGGCCAATTGCACATGTCTTTGGTTGGAGAAATTTCAAACTCATTTCATAGCAATTTTGTAAATCAAGCAAGATGAATAGAATAGTATTGAGTCTTAGGTATACATTCTAGTTTGTAATAGGAATAATAATTTTTATAGTAGGAATGGAATATGAATGAGAATTGAAAATTCTAGAACAATTTTTCTCCTGTGTATTTTGTTTCTCAAATTATGAATAAAATGATCAAGGATCTTTTATTTGTCTTAAATCTTTTTGGTTGAATGTATGGTTTTATTTCTGATTTAGTTCAAAGAACTAATTAAATGCTTTAATAAGATCATAGATTTGTGAGATGGAGTTCAAGGATTACTAAGTAGTTTTTTTTTTCTTGATATTATGAGTTGTGTATTACGAAGCAATATAGCAATAGCCTATCAATGTTGAGTTTAATTGTTAGTGTATTATGGTTTGTTGTAAATGTGAATCCGTTGCCCATGGATAAAACACTAGTCTATTAATTTGGGTATCCTAGATGTAAATTAGTCGGCCCACACTTGTCAAAGAACACAAATCTTAATGAAAATTACTTACACGCCTTTAATTATAGTGAAGTGTCATGAAGTACCACCCATTCCTTACTTTGGATAGTAATTTTTTATAGGATCAACCAAATCCTTGAAAGACTTTATCTAATTAGCATCTTACAGGAATGTATTTGTTAATCATGATGTTCATGATAAAATGGCACAAGAGCATCATCTAAACATTATTAGGATCGCCCTCCTAGGTTTCACAGAGCCCGAAGTGCAAAGGTAGAAGCCTAAAAAGCCTCTACTTGTTCATTGGCCAATCCTTACCTTTGTTGATCATTGAATTATGAAAAATTCATAGGCATTTGGTGAGATTAATTTTGGTTCTTAAAAAATAACCAATAGATTGTCAACTCTACAAGGGACTTTGCTAGTCCAAAGTCTATGGGTCAGATCTAGTACAGTTAGAGTCAAGTATATTGTTGTTCTTCAGTGTTTGGAGAACAATTTACATAAATTCTCATCAATAAGTCAGGTCTAGTTTTATGCGTCGAGTTTTGGTTCCTTTCTCCCTTTCATGTTAGGTTGTGTTCAAAGAGGAGACTGCGAGTGCACCTTCAAAGTGTAATCAATTCCTATTTCCCAGTATAGTGGGTGGTGACTCTGAAGTATCTTGTGCTAGTGCAAGATTAAATTCTCAAAGAGAGAGTGAGAGGGAGAATTCTAAAAGCAAGTTTTACACCATGATAAGAACCAGAAGCTACAGGAAGAAACACCCTGAGTAGAGGTTGGAGCATGAGCTTTCAAAGGACAAGCAACCATCCTAGATAAAGAAGAATGTTGAATCAAGCAAGTTTGCTGAAAATCCTGCTAATACATCTCCTACTTTAAATAATATTATGCATAATGAAAATGTACATGAAGAAGCACATGAAATTGAGATTCCTAATGTAAATAATGGAGATTTTCCCACTAAGGAAGCTTTGGATGATAACCTTGAAATGTAAATGGAATAAGAGAGGTCAGAATTTTGGGAGAAGGATAAGAAGTTCTTGAATCCTTTAACTCCTGGGAGTAGATCTATTTTTAATGGTGGTAATTTCAAGCCAAGGGGTGAACCTCCTAATGTAGCCTTACACCATTCCCCTAAAAGATAATTCACTAACCTTACCTTCTATACTCCTAAACCTAGTGAGTCTGAAGATGTCTTGGAGGATGAAGATGACATAGATAGGGATATGCAAGCCTTAGAAGAGGAAAAGCTTAGACTCAATGAGTTGGAGGAGAAGAAAGCAAGAGAGTTAGTAGAGAGGAAGGAAAAGGAGTTGCAGGAGAAACAATTAAAGGAAAAAGAGGAGAGGATCAAGGCAAAAGCATTGGAGAGAGATTCTCGAAGGAAAATAATTGAAAAGATGAAGGAGTCATTAAAGAAGAAACCAACTCCTGAGGATCCTTCTAAAACTACTGCTAAGACAACCCCTAATCCTCCTAAATTCACTGACCCCTCTACTATTGTTAACAAGCCTATGGATCATGGGAAGAAATCCATTGATCAACATAAGAAAAACACTCCTAATACAAATACAAACACTTCATTCAATAATTCACCAACAATGCTAGTACTAGTTCCAATCCACCAAGTACACATCCTAGCCCCGAGATCTTGAGATTGCAGCAGGAAAACAAGAATTGAAGAAAGCCAAAATTGAAGTTGCAAATGTTGAGATGGAAAGAAAGATCTCTTTCCTTAAGATTTCTATACTCGATCCATTGGATTCAATCTCTGGACATTCTAACCTTGATTCACATAAGAATAAATCTGAGGGACATACTCCTAGTGGAGGTGGTGGTGGAGGAGGAAATGACAAAAATAAGAATAACTATTCTGAAGATGGAGAAGGAAGTAGTGGTGGTGGGAAGAATAATGGAAGTAGTGGTAATGGTGAAGATGTAAGTGGTAAGGATAAGAATCAATCCGGTGACCAAGAAGATAGTAAGCCTATAAATATTCATAGAGACTGAGCTGCTAGGAGGCCAATGCAAGTGGAAAGGTACCAACAACTTTGTTTCACTAGAATTCCTAGTTACCCTAATCAATTCCTTGAATATATCAGGCTTGCTTTGGTAGAGTTCTCTGGTAACAATGCCATAAGTGGTGAGGACCACCTCAAAGTTTTTGATAATGTCATGGATGATTTTGAAGTGGAAGCTGAGGATGTGATGATGAAGCTTTTCATGCAGTCACTCACTGAGGATGTTAGGGAATGGTATAGAGGTTTACCTGCTGAGATTATTGGCTCTTGGGAAGAGTTCAAGAGGATGTTTAGAGAACAGTATAGTGATAAGACTGACTCAAGGTTCCTCCTCAACCAATTTAACAAAATTTCTAAAGGCTCAAATGAGGCTACAATTGATTTCAATGTAAGGTTTCAAAAGGCCAAGAACATATTACCTCCTCATTTACGATTAAATGATAGTGTATGCTTGGTGAATTATTGTAATACATTTGATGAAAATATGAGCTACCACCTACTAGATAAGAACCCTCAAACATTGAGAGAAGATTTTAAGATGGAAATTCATATTGACAATATCAGTAGGGAAACTGGTAAGTTCGGGAGAAGAGACGATGTGAAAACCCTTAAGAATCCAAAGAGAGGATAAAAACTCTGGAGCAAAAGGATCTTCACTTGAAGAAAAGATTGAAAATGTTGCAAATTCCACGGAGGCTATTAGTTATCATCTTTCCAAGCAAGAAAAGGGTCTTTCAAATGAGAATCCCAATTTTCACAAGAATGAGAGACCTCCTCAGCTACAAGACCATCCACATAACACTAATTGGCATAATGGGAAACCCATTCCCAACAATCAGAAGAATGCATAAAGTCCCTCCTGATCCTTTGTAGAAAAATTCAATCAACTTCACTGATGAAACACCTTGGTGTGTTGTCTATCAGTTACCTCATGGTTCTCAAACATGTTTAGTGGCAAGGCAGTTTGAAGAGGAACAAGCAAGTAATCAGATGATTATGAGCCAATGGAAGAAAATGATGTTGAAGTTCTTGCACTTATTCATATATCATATTTTGTTGATGAAGAATGTTCTTTAGATGAAGAATCACAAGAAGGAGATGTTGATTGTCAAAGGAAAAGATAAGGCTCCCACCATCAACAAATTTTCCCTAATGAAGATGAAGAGGTTGAAGGCAACATTTTTTCCATGGAAATCGACAAAATGGATGTGTCTTTAAGAAGACCTTTTGATGAAGAGTATATGCAAATGACAGTTGCATTGGTGGAGCAAGCCAGGAATACTCACAACTTGAGAAGTAGAGTTGTTAACTATGATTAGGGTAAGCCTAGTAGTATGTTCATTAATGAATAGAGTGCAAAGAAGCAGGGAGCTAAATCAAAATAATTGGCCAAGTTTAAGAAAGAAGAGGCCAAAGCTAAAGAAAGTAAGGGATAGAGAATTTGGGCCAAAAAAAATACTATAGCCAAGAAGTCTAATGAATTCACTTCTCCTATTGTGAAAGACAAAACTCAAAATTCAAGTATTGATTTAGAACAGAAAAAAGAGAAGAAAGAGATTGAGAAGAAGTCTGAGCAACAAAAGATCCAAGTAGCAGAATATAATCTAACTCCTTATGAATTTCCAAAGTATAGTATGGTTGATATGTTTCAGCTATTTTCTCAAGTGAAGGTGACTATCCCTTTAATGGAAATGATGAGAATTGATGAACACAAGCAGAAGGAAGTGGCCCTCATCAATGGTACCACTAAGGCCTGTGAATATAAAGTGGTGTCTACTCAGCCCCAAGTGAGTGGAAATCAAGTTACTGAAGAGATGATGGAGGGAGACATCGGTGAAATCCCTCATATTTATCTGGGCAACACCATCACTACTTGCCCATATAACATTGATCCATTTTATGTAACTCTAATTGTTGATGGTAAGCTGCTAAAGATTTGCATGATTGATTCAGGGGATTCATCAAACATTATGCTAGTGGAGATAATGAAGGAAATGGGCCTGAAAGTAAATTGTGCATATGGAAAATTTTATGCCATGGATTCAAGAGAGATCCCAGTTATTGGTGTCATCAAGGATGTTCCATACAAATTGGATACCCTTCCAGATAAGGATTTTGTCATGAGAATAGTTATGGTGGACATCCCACCCAATTATTGCATGTTGCTATCAAGAAATTGGAGTGCCTCCATGGGAGGTAGTATGTAATGTGATATGTCCTTTTCAACTTTTCCAATTGAGGGAGAGGATGTCAAACTTATGAGAGAACCAAGAGCTCAACATATCATTGAGTTTGTTGGGGAGGCAAATAGAATTCATTTTGTACACTGGCATGGAAAATTTTAGAATTGAAGAGTTACAAGAAGAGGAAGAAAAATAACTTGTACCTCTACAAGAAGAAGTGTTTCAGCAAGCTAACAATGATGACTTATGGAATATGAGGCTCTATGGAGCTTGCTCAAAGGATGGAGTTGGTGCAAGGGTAATAATCATTTCCCTCAGTGGTAAGACCTTTAAGTTTTCATTTCAATTGTTGTTTGCTTGCACAAACAATGTAGCTGAGTATGAAGCCTTGCTACTAGGGTTGAGGTTAGCTGAGAAAAATGGTATTAAGAAGTTGAGAGTCATTAAAGACTCAGAACTTGTTGTTTCTCAAGTAAGAGGAAAATATGCATCAAAGAATACCAGATTGAGGCAATATAGAAATTTTTTTTGGGATTCTATTGAACAATTTGATGCATTTGGCATTGATTGGTTTGACAGGGGAAACAATAGAGTAGCAAATTTACTTGCTAATATTGCCCTTTTACTGAATGATATCACATTTGTTGGGATTTCAAAGTTTGAAGTGTAGGTTAGACCCTCAATTCCTGACAATATCAAGAATTGGAAATATTTTAATGATGATGATGATATCTTAAAGTTTTTGCAATGCATTGATGAATATGAGGGTCAAGAAATTGATTTTGATGCCTTTGTGGAAGAAGTGGATGGTAAGGAAACTATATTTGGGAATGAAATTATCCATTTGAAAACCAAAAATATTCCCAAAGGGTTGGTAGCATTAGAAAGAGTATTTGATGGCCCTGATAGAAGTAATGCCAAGCAAACATCCACTCACAAAGAGGATTTGGAAGAAATTAATCTTGGAATAGAGAATGCTCCAAAGAAATTCTACGTTGGAAAGAAGATGAAACCTCACATTAGAGAAATGTTGATTGCGCTATTGAGAAAGTATATACATGTGTTCATGTGGTCATATGATGACCTGAAGGCATATAGAGAAGAGATTTTCCAGCATGAGATACCTTTGAAACTAGATGTTAATCTCTTTAGGAAAAAGAAAAGGCCAATTAATCCCACTTTGCAACCTAAGAAGCAAGAAAAACTTGTAAAGTTGAGGGATACTGGGATTATCAAGCCTATTAAGCATTCTACTTTGGTTTTGAATCTTGTCCCAGTCATGAAGAAAAATGTTGACATCAAGCTTTGTGTTGACTTTAGAAATTTGAATGTGTCATCACTAAAGGATAATTACCCTTTTCCCAACATGGAATCTATGCTACAAAAGGTAGCTGGTTGTGAGTTGGTATCTATGATGGATGGATTCTTAGGTTACAATGAGGTGATGGTTAAATAATCTGAGCAATATAAGAAAACTTTCACAACTCCATGGGGCACTTATGTCTATGTTAGGATGCCATTTGGATTGACAAATGCAAGGGCTACTTTCTAGAGAGCCATGGATGTGGCCTTTTCTGATTTCATAGACATATTTTTAGTTGTATATCAGGATGATTTGGCTACATACAACAAAAAAGAAGATCATTATATGCACCTGAAGAAAGTATTCAAGAAAGCATTAGAGTATGGGATTTCTTTGAATTCTAAAAAATGTGTGTTTGGAGTAAAGGAAGGAAAGCTACTGGGACACATTGTGTCTAAGGATGGGATAAGAATTTATCTTGAGAGAGTAGCTACCATAGAAAAAGTTCCATAGCCAAAAAATGCCAAAGGTATTCAGTCATTTTTTGGTTGAATCAATTTCCTGAGAAGATTTGTTACTAACTTTGTTGAGATTACAAGACCTATCTCTAAAATTTTGAAGAAGGGAGAAAAGGTGGTTTGGAGTGAAGAGCCTAGTGAGGCATTCAAGAGCATAAAGCAAGCTATCAAAGAGGCTACAGTGCTAAAATCTCCATATTTTGCTAAGCCAATGCATATCTTTTCTTTTGCTTCTTTCCATACTATTGTTGTTGTGTTGTTGTAGAAAAATGATGAAGGCTTTGAATAGCCTATTGCATTCTTTAGTAAGTCTTTACAAGCCACATAACTTAAATATGACATGATAGAGAAGCAAGCATATGCTTTAGTCAAGGCTGTGAAGAATTTCAAAACTTACTTAATAGGGGCTATAGTCATAGCATTTGTGCTAAGTGTTGCAATGAAGGACATCTTCACTCAATGTGAGACTATAGGCAGAAGATGTAGATGGATCAATAGGATCCAAGATTTCAACATTGATGTTTAGATCACTAAGTTAGTAAGAGGACAAGGTCTAGCTAAGATAATGGTTGAAAATAACTTCAGAGTAAATCATATTAATCAGTGTGAGTGTGTTTATGTTGCACCCATTTGTGATATGCAAACGTGTGGATGGTATAGGAGGATTGTGTAGTACTTACAAACCATGCAGTGTCCTGAGGATATGACTAATAATGAGAAAAGAACTTTGAAATTACATGCCATTAAGTATATCATTATTGATAATGAATTATGGTGGAGAAGCCTAGAGGGAGTATTGCTCAAGTGTGTTGATGGAAAGCAGGTGTTAGAAATTTTCCAAGAAATGCACAATGGAGTGTGCGGTGGCCACTACATGGTTAAAACAACTGCTCACAAGGTCTTAAGGGCAGGATTTTGGTGGCCTGCAGTTTTCTAAGACTTGTGATATGTGCTAGAGGTTTGCAGGGAAGCTGAAGTTTTTAGGGAGTTTACCACTCAGGCCTATTTTAGTTTAGGCCCCTTTCCAACAATGGGGTATAAACTTCATTGGTGATATATCAAAAAAATCTAGTGGGGGGCACTCGTGGATCCTTGTTGTAACTAACTATTTCACAAAATGAGTGGAAGCAATCCCCATCAAGAAGGAAACAAGTAAAGTGGTAGTAGATTTCGTGATGAACAATATCTTGATTAAAAGAACAAGAAAGCTTGGGATTCAAAGTTGAAGCTTGCACTTTGGGCAGACAGAGTTACAGTAAAGAAAGCCACCGTACATTCACCATTTGGTCTAGTTTATGGTTTGGATGCTAGACTTAAAATAATCTACTAAATATGTACAAGTTTGTGCAAAAGTATAATGAGAACATCTGTGATGAAATACAACACAGGATTGCTAATCTTATATAGCTGGAAGAAACTAAAAAAGAAGCTCATGACAGAAATGCAAAGATGCAATTGCAGGTCAAGCACCTGTTTGATAAAAAGGCTTCTCCCAAAAAAATTGAAGTGGGTAGTGTGGTACTAATGTGGAATGCAAGGTCTCGGGATAAGGGAAAGCATGGAAAATTGGAGGCACTATGGTTAGACCCTTATCTAATATCCAACACACATAACAAGGATCCCAAATAAAAAACTAGGATTCCCTCTTATCTTCTTATAAAAGAAAATGTGCATTTCCAATATGTATCTTTGTGGTACAAATTATGATACCTTCCCCATGATCCTATGAGTTGTACAACTACCATAAATGGAAACTTGAGTGAAGAGAAAATTTTATGAGGATGAAAATACAAACTATCATGATGAAAATATTGATAAATTTGATTATTTTTCATGTTAATTCAATGGTGAAGAATTTCATTATTATAACCATGAACGTGTACATTATCAATTTGGAAATGATCAATGATATAGTCCCTAGGAAATATGAGGTGTTGAAAGGAATTTCAGTAACTAGAAGCAACATCCTACACCAATCTAAGTGGGGGAGATAGTGAAAAAAATTAAAAATAAACCCTTAAGAGTTATAGATTCATATGCACATTCATTTAACTTAATCAAATATGCAAGAAATATCAATAACCACAACATAATATATACATGGGGAAAACCCTTTTGAGAGAAAAACACCATACTCAAAAATCATAATTCTTTATATTATGAGTAATTTGAAAGAAGTTACAATACAATCACAAAGCTAAGTTGATTCATGAGTCTTCAACTGCAATAAGATTTTCGAAGTGATTATGGTAACATAAAAATATCTTTTATCCATGGGAAATAGATTCACATTTGCAACAAACTGTAATACACTAGAAATTAAACTCAACATTGATAGGCTATTGCTATATTGCTTTGCAATACACAATTCATAATATCTAGAAATAGAAACTACTTAGTAATCCTTGAACTGTATCTCACAAATCTATGATCTTATTAAAGCATTTAATTAGTTCTTTGAACTAAAGCAGAAATAAAACCATACATTCAACCAAAAATATTGAAGACAAATAAAATATCCTTGATCATTTTATTCATAATTTGAGAAACAAAATACACAGGAGAGAAATTGTTCCAAAATTTGTAATTCTCATTCATATGCCATTGATATTGTAAAACTTATTATGACTATTACAAACTAGAATTCATACCTAATACTTAATACTATTTTATTCATCTATGCTTGATTTACAAAATTACTATGACATGAGTTCAAAATTTCTCCAACCAAAGACCCATGCAATTGGCCTTGAATTCCCATTTATAGAAACATCGGAGCAACAAGCTTTGGGCCAAATTACATTTAAAGTCACATTTTACATTTGACACACATTTGTATTTCAATTTTAAAACTCCACAAGTGGTTATATTTCACTGGTCTGAAATGCATTTTCCTTTGGTGTCCATTTGGTTTGATATGATTAGGGTTTAGGGTTTTATGTGGGGAGTTGTTTTACTTAGAATATTTTCTCCTTTATCTAAACCCTTGTACTTTTGTTCTAATCCTTTGTTGATCTGCTATGGTCTGTTTCCAGTCAGGTTAAAACAACTTATGTCCTTAAGTTCATGAAGTAACCATCCCCTTGTGGTTAGGGTTCCCTATTACTCGTCGCTTAAATTTTCTCATGTGCCTTGGTCTGAGGAATTCCTTTATTTTATAAGGTTGATAATTCAGCATTGTTGGGCCTTTACATCCTTTACATAAAATGTTCTTAAGTCTTTTAAGACCTTATCTTACGTTCTCCTAGGTGGTCCCCTCTTTAAAATAAACTTTCTATATGTGCATATTTCTGTCACTTAAGTCCATCACTCATCGTTGAAGTTGTTTCTCTCGTTGGCTTCATTACCACGATGAGTGATGGGCCTTTGGCTCTCTTTTACATTGTGGGTCACTAAAAGTATTGGATCTTCATGATTGATTGCCACAATGAGCAATATTGCTATGTCTTTCATGTCACCTATCACTGAAGTCTTTGGGTTTCTTGGTTCCACTTCGGCGAAGTGCAATGAACATTGTTTCTCCCTTTTATTGCACCATCATAGAAAGGTTTCATCACCTTTTTCAATTAATGTGATGAGTGGTAGGAAGGTTGAGAATGGAGATATATGATCTTGCCACTTGTCAATGTCTGGTGCCATCGCTTATTTTTCCCATCGCTGAAAGCACTCTTAACTCCAAATCGATTACGGTGATAAGCGGCAGACTAAGGTTGTGTCTTGGCATCTCTGGGAGTTCCTCATTGACGAAATACAAATGTAACTTTGTAACATTTCAGCAAGAAGCGATGAAGGATATATTGATGAATATTCCTTTTGTTAGAGGTGTTGTCGCTCATCGCCAAAGTTTGGGCATATCTTCAAGGCATTACTGTGATGAGCGATGGAGTCAAAAAGGTATTGTGAATACATGGATGGCTACATGGTGATTGTCTAGGGTATCATCGTTGTTTTAAATCACATTTGTAAAAGCACGAAGCAATGGTTGAGGATGATTGTTCAAGATCATGTTTTAAATCAAGAAAGATCGATGGTTGGAGTTTAAATTGGAATGGCTATTTTTTAGTTCGCTCACACAAACAATCTATCAGCTATTAATGGAGAAGGAACTCCAATTCTGAGTCATAAAGAGGGTTGTTGAGCATCTTTCTTCCACAATTACAATCATTGAGATCTGAATAACTTTCTGAGTGAAGAAGAGAAGAAGGAAAAGCTCCTGGTAAGGAAAATTCTGAAGAACAACTTGCTAGTTTTCTCAGGTAAGCTAATTTCTTAGCCTCTATGAGTAATTTGTAGCATTGGGTAGTCTAAGAATTGGGTGAAAAGCTAGGGTTGGTGGTCAGATTTTTATTTTCTTGTGTCCAAAAGAAATTATAATTAGTGCACACAGGGTTTGGGGTAGAGGAGTTAAATTAGTTAATTTTCAATTTTAATCTTGTGAATTTAAGGGACTTAGGCTGGAATTCCATGTTATTTTAAGCCCTAGTTTTATTACATTGCAAACATGAGTGAACCTAGTGAGTCCTCTACCAAACCTGAGAGGAAACCTACCCAGAAAAGAGTTAAAAGACCTAAGCCCCAAGATGACGAGCTTAAACCTGAAATATCAGAAAAACCTGCAAAGAAGAGAACTATAAAGAAGGATTACCCTAGGTTTATGGAAGAGTCCCTTAAGGACCTAACTATAGAGATTACGAAAGTAGGAAAAATAAAAATTGGTGAAGGAGCTTTGACAGAGCTTTGACATCTCATTTTGAGGATTTTGCTTCTGGGATTGGTGATGTAGTGCTACTGTAGTGTGGTTGGGACCTGTTTTTATATGCTTTCAAAAGAAGAACCGTAAGTCACCCAGCTTGTCACTTATGGAATTGTGACATAGGAAAATTGGTGTGCCCCAATGCATTTGTGGGGGTGGATTTGATGCTTGAACTAGCAAGGTGTTATGATCCAACAGATAAAATAATCAAAATATTTACTATTTTGTTCCTATATTGGAAATTTCAAGAAACTAGATTGTGGAGAGCTTTAATTTGAATCCATCTACTTATGAATCCATCAAGTTCCATGAACTATACAATGAATATGAGTAAAATAGGTTTGGATATAGAAAGAATGACTTTCCAAAGCATGAGAGACATGACTTGAAGATGAATGGTGTACCTTTTAGTCCCCTGGAGCTGGAGTCATTTGATTGTACTGATTTTAAGGATTATTTAAAAATACTGATTATGCACTATGTCAAGTTTTTCATAGGAAATATGATATTAAGATGGATGTTGACTTGATGGTCTTAGCAATTGATATTCAGAATAAGTATCAAAATAGGGTTTGCTTCTTATATTGTTGAGCATTTGCAGGAAGACTTGATAAAGTTGAAATATTCAACTCCTCCATTGTCATGCAAACACTATTCTCTGTTGATGCACTTGTTGTTATGGAAAAACAAAAAGGTAATGAGGAATTTTATGAAATTGAGAGAAAGAGACAACATGGACAATGATTTTCTTGTGTAGATGTGGACCCATTTTTGGGATGTGCACTGTCCAAAGTTTGATTACACTTTATTTTGTAATGTTTTTAAGTTTTTGGTGTTGGAATAGTTGGTCTTGAAGCCCATGTATAAAATTTCATAAGGTGTTAAGGAAATTTTGAGGCCCATGGAATATGAGCAGGACACCAATCAAAAATTTAATTGGGGAAATTGGTATCTTCATACCAACTACACAACAATCAGAATTTATGGAGCCCTAGTGCCACCTCACAAGTTGCTTGTATATATTTTAGATAGACAAGCATTCATGGAAATAATGCAACAACTTGATTCCATGGATAAGGAGCACTTCAAAAAATCAAGGCATCCCTTGTGAACCCTGATTGTGGATTTTCCTATTTCACTTTTACTTCAAAGGAGGGCATTGAGATGTTTGGCTCTCTCTTAAATAATTACATATTGAAACAAGAAATCATAAGGTTTTGTGACCTTGAAGGGGTGATTTCTACTAAGAGAAGAGAAAGGGGGTTATCAAGGAGACACCATCAATTCCTCTATCAAGGGGATGTGATTGGAAATCTATCTTTTGATGAAGAAGTTGTAGCAAGGAAAAGTGCATGGAAGAAGATATGTGCAATTGAAGAAAGGATGTTAAAGGAAAATCCTTTTTATGTTAGCCCTTATTTTGAGATAGAAGACAAATTTGTGCAAGAAAAATTAATGCTTCGTGATTTTAATGATAAGAGTTTCTTTGAGAAAGTTATGTAAGCTGAAATAAAGCCCAAAGTGGCCAAATAAAACCATGATGCACAATTGAGGATCCAACCATCTCAACCCTCTACTCAAGGCATACATGCACAAACAAAGGATACAAGTGAACAACCTGCAGTCACTCCATTAGTGGCTTATTCAGCAAGTTAGTAGATTGGTGAGACTCAATTTCTTGAGGAGTTTAGAGAGCACATTCCCATGGAGGAGGAAGTGGATCAAAGGTTTCCTGAAGTCAAAGATGATGCTTTGAACATAGTGGTCCCTCCTAGAAAATTTGTAAAATGGGAATATGATGAGGTTGAGGATGACGATGTCAAGATAAAGGCCTGTGATGATTTCGTGTATGAAGATGCTTTCGTCAAGGCTAGGGAGTTTAGAGATTTTTTTATCCATATAAAAGGCTCTAATATTAAAAAGAGAATTGAAGAAGCAAAGGAGAAGGTTGATCCCTCCTTGCAAGAGGAAGCTAAGAAGGAGGATAAAATAATGTTGGAGATTGATGCTATGCCACTAGAAAATTCAAGGGCCTTGGTGAAAGGAAGTGGGATTCTCCTATTGCTAGGATGGGAATTATCATCTGCCATTGTAGTAGATGCAATTAGGAAAGACCTAGATGCCTCTATTTCTAAGGAGATTTTTGATAATAAAGTTTTTGGTTCAGGTTTCAGCCCTAAGCTACATACACTTGCTATTTGGTCTATGGAACCAAATACAGGGAAGCCTGAGGTCATAAAATCCATGGAAAAGGAGATTGGAGCCATGGTTTTTAAAAGGTCTATAGAAATGATTGCCATTGCAGTTGCACAATTGACAACGTATGTTGCAATGTTGAGTGTGGACACCACCCAAATCACAAAGGCTAATTACAAAAAGTTGTTGGATAGATACAAAAAAATGTTGGATGAACATAATAAAGTGCTTGCTATAGAACAAAAGGGTCTACCATCTCCAACAAGTTCTACTTCAGATTTATCATCACAAGACAGAGAAATCCTTTCACTAAGGATTCAGAGTTTCAAGCAAGAATTGCAAGCGGAAAAAGAGAATACAAAGAAGGCCAAACTAGAAACAATTAAGGTGGAAAATGATATATTTGATGATGTATTAAAGCATAGGGTAACAAAATTGGTAAATAAGTTTGATAATGTATGGAATGCATATAAAAACATTCATGAAGCAAATATGAAATATTTGCAGATTCGAAAGGCATTCTAGATTGAGTGAGGTAAATGGAGCACTAGGGTAGGAACCTTGAAAGAGATGATACCTCAAATGAAAGAAGACCCTAAATCTCCCACTAACCTTCCAAATTTACTAAAGGAATTTGATCTTGTTAATGAAATAACAATTTTTCATGGAAAATTAGGAATGCAACTCCAGAACAAACTGAGAATGTTCAAAGAAATGGAAGGGAATGGTATGCCTAAAATATTGGATGACAAGGGTGAATTATAGGAGTTTTCTAAGTGGAAGGATGAGTTGGGTGATTTGCTTCCACATTCAAAGATGATGCTCACTGTTACTAATTACTCTATGTTGAATCTAAACATTGATAACATGACTGGGGTTGAAATGAGAATGGATACATTTGTTAAAGAGGCCAGAGCTTTGATTGATGCAAGGTATAATCAGCACAATGCAAAAGTGCAAAACCCATTAGACATGAAATGGCCAACTGAGGATGAATATAACACATGGCTGGAAAAGTTTACAGAGTGAGCCTATGTTATGAAATTTGATAACAAACATGGTGTATAATGGATGGGAGAAAAACAATGCATAGCCTAGAACTAGTACATGTTAGGCTTTTGCTAAAGTATTGCAAAATATTGTTTTCTCCCCAACATGAAGATTGATGACACAAGTGTTGACATGGATGGGTATACTTTTTTCTTTTCAATTGCTTTTCTTGTTTTAAAGTTTTGATGACTGGACGTGCACATGGAAAATAGTTCTGGCTCATGAAGAAGGTGGTTTGATGTTGCTACAAAGATGAAATATTCCTTTTGGAAGGCGGGTAAATCTTCTTCAATGAATGAAGGAAAATTTTGTCTCATATGTTTTCCCCCTCATCAAAGGTGCAAATATAACTGCTTGGAGAGTTTTGAAATTGAAATGCAAATATGTGTCAAATGTGAAATGTGACTTTAGGTGTAATTTTTCCTGAAGCTTGTTGCTCTCATGTTTCTATAAATGGGAATTCAAGGCCAATTTCATGGTTCTTTGGTTTGAGAAAGTTCAAACTCATGTAATAGAAATTTTGTAAATCAAGCACAAATGAATAGAATAGTATTGAGTCTTAGGTATGCATTCTAGTTTGTAATAGGCATAATAAGTTTTACAGTAGCAATGGAATATGAATGAGAATTGCAAATTTTTGAACAATTTCTCTCCTATGTATTTTTTTTCTCAAATTATGAATAAAATGATCAAGGATTTTTTATTTTTCTTCAATCTTTTTGGTTGAATGTATGGTTTTATTTCTGATTTTGTTTAAAGAACTAATTAAATGCTTTAATAAGATCATAGATTTTTGAGATGGAGTTCAAGGATTACTAAGTAGTTTATGTTTATGGATATTAGGAGTTGTGTTTTGCAAAGAAATATAGTAATAGCCTATCAATGTTGAGTTTAATTGCTAGTGTATTACGGTTTGTTACAAATTTGAATCTATTGCTCATGGATAAAACATTGGTCTATTAATTTGGTTACCCTAGATGTAAATGAGGCGGCCCACACCTGTCAAAGAACACAAATCTTAATGAAAATTACTTACACACCTTTAATTATAGTGAAGTGTCATGAAGTACCACCCATTCCGTGCTTTGGATAGTAATTTGTTAGAGGATCAACCAAATCCTTGAAGGATTTTATCTAATTGGCATCTTATAGGAATGTATCTGTTAATCATGATATTCATGATAAAATGGCACAAGAGTATCATCTAAACATTTTCAGGATCACCCTCCTGGGCTTCACAGAGCCCGAAGTGCAGAGGTAGTAACCTAGCAAGCCTCTACCTATTCATTGGCCAATGCTTACCTTTGTTGATCATTAAATTATGGCAAATTCAAAGGCATTTGGTGAGATTAAGTTTGGTTCTTAAAAAATAACCAACAGATTCATGAGTCTTCAACTACAATAATATTTTTGTAGTGATATGGTAACATAACAATATCTTTGAAATATTTAAAACTATACTATGAAAAATGACCAAGTACCACATATATATAAATCCATGAGAGAAGATGGAAACCTAGGATTTCCACAAGGCACACATTCAATGCCTACATTCAACATGCAATGTTCATGCAAGCATGTAAACACCTTGCATGCATAAGCATATTCATCACATGGGGCCCACCTATCATAGTTTTTCATAACTTGACTTTTACATTGTCATAATTATCATAGAAAATTGTCATAATTCATCATAGAATTAAAACACAAATTATGAAAAAATCCATAAAATTAGCCTCTAGTGGGTTCCACTAAGTGGGACTCTTGCATATAATTAGCTTGCATGTCATCCTAGTCACCTCCATGTAGGATGCCACCTCTACTAATAGGTCCCACAAAATGACTTGAGATTAGTAGGAAAATAAATATAGAATAAAATAAATAATTAAACATAAAAATAAATGCTAGTACTCTCAAAGGTTGAGACACCTTAATCTCAATAGTTTCCACTTAGTGATTTTGAATATTTGGGGGAGATGATGAGGCACAAGTATCAAGGAAGGAAACCCTAAAATAAAAGACAATAAAATCATTGTAGAGGCTACATTTATACATGTATAGAGTTGGTACCAACTAAGGAATAAGAATATTACTCCAAAAGAAATAAATAATGTAGTGCTAAGGGTAGAAGAACCTAATTCAAAGAAAGAGTAGCATTATACAAAGAGTAAAATAGAGAATGATATCCCAAAGGGACAACAATAAAAATGGAAGAATATTCAACAAAAAATCTATTAAAAAGAGTAAAATTTTCCCTAAAACAAAAAAAAATGAATCACTTCCAGTTGTGAAGGACACTTCAAAAGGAAAGAATCTTATTTTGATTTAGTATCATGTTTCTTCTTAGTTAATGGATGAAGCTATAGATGTAATAAATAAGACAAATGAAAAATGTAATGATCATGTTCCTTGTGGTTTACTAATTCATTTCATTCCTCAAGAAAATGACATAGGATTCCCACAAGACATACTTCTACCTATTTACAACTCTATTAATATGGCATAGTTGTTAAGTCAAATAAAAAATTTTGTGACAGTCAATAAACTATGTAGAATCCTTGAGCACAATGATATATTTTTATCTTTTCTATTGTTAATGAGAATTATCAACATGTTACAAAACTTATTTCTAGTGTTATCCCTAAATAAAATAAAAAGCATTGAGCTTAAATAATGGAATTATCTATCTAGAAGTCATTCTAATATTGATCTTTTTTATAAAACTCTATTAATTGATAATTATTTTGTGCACAATTATATGCTAGATGTTGGTGCTTCAAGCTATATAATTCCTTTGATAGTGATGAATGACCTAGGTCTAAAGGTATCAAAATCCTATGGCAAGTGTTTTTCCATGGATTCAAGGGAGGTCAATGCCATAGGAATGGTTCATAATTTTAAGGTTTAACTAGATAGATACCCTAAAAATGATTTTTGATGGATATAATTTTTGTAGATTTCCTAGCTAAGTGGGGCATGTTTTATAGAAAATGGGTTGCTTTCATGGGTGAAATCATAAAAATGAACTTGTCTTATGTCATCATCCCATTGCAATTTGAAGATGTCAAGTTGCATAGAGAAAAGATGATGAAGAAAACTAGTGTAGATGATTCAAAGCATCTGATAATGTGCAATATATAACTATAAAACCATATACTTCATCATGTATATTTATGAATAAAAAAATAGATTCCATAGCCCCTCTATGTTTCTAGCTCTAGTGAAGATACTAGTGATTTTTTATGGACCATGTACTTTGATGAAGCATGCTCTAAATAAGGATTTTGATTTTGATTTGTTCTTGTTTCACCTACTAGTGAAATATTTAAGTATTATTTCAATTTTATGTTCAAATGTATAAAAAATATTAGAGTATGATGCATTAACACTTGGCTTGAACAATGCACACAAACATGGTGTATAATATATTAAAGGATTGGGTGATTCAAATATCGTCGCATTAAAACTAAGGGATATTTATGCCACAAAAAATGAAACTTTGAAAATATACATGAATGTTGTTTAGGCTATGATTAAATTATTTGATTTATTCAATATTGAATGGATTGATATGCAAAAAAATAAAACAATAGATTCTCTTGTTTTTTAGGTATCCAAAATTGAATTGAACTTGGTTTTTTCTTAGTATCAACTCAACATTGAGGCTTTAATAAGACCTAACATACATAATAATATCTACAATTGGAAATATTCAATGATAACCAATAGATTTATATATTTTTAAATTGTATGGAGAAATTTGATAATTAGGAAATTGACTAGAACTCTATGCTAGAATTTAAAAAATGAGAAATAAATGATAATAGGGAATGAAGTAGTGCATTTGTAGACCAAAAAAAAACACTAGAGGACTAGTTGAGTTGGATAAAATGTTTGACATTGTAAACTATTAGAAGAATAGAGGTAAGCAAATTGAGGATAGAAATATAGATGTAAACCTAGGGATAGATGCTAATCCAAAAATGGTCTACATTGGTAAGAGGTTAAAAGAAGTAGATAAAAAGGATGATGATATCACTATTAAAATATTTAAAAATATTTTTATTGGTCATATGATGAGTTTAAGTCATATAGGGAAGATATCTTCTTACACATAAATCCACTTTATCTTGATTCCAAGTCTTTTCACCAAAAATAGTGACTTATTGATCCTACCCTTGCTCCCAAAATGCAAAAGTAATTAATGAAATTGAAAGAGGGAGGTGTTATTAAACCAATATAAAATTAAAAATGGGTTTCAAACCTTCTTCTATTTAGGAAGAAGAATGGGGAAATGAGGCTATGTGTATACTTTGGGAATTCAAGCATCAAATCTCTAAAGGGAAAGTGTCCTCTTCCTAGCATTGATCACCTATTACAAAATATGATGAGTTCTAAGTTAATGTTGATGATGGATGGATTCTTAAGGTATAATGAATTTGTGGTAAATAAATGTGAGAAACATAAGATAACCTTTACAACTCATTCAAGCACATATGTATATGTAAGAATGTTGTTTGGAATCAATAATGGTAGGTTAATATTTCAAAGGGCTATAAATTTTCTATTTGTAGGTTTTATAGACAAGAACATGTTTATTATTCAAGATGAATTAAATATGTATTCCAAGGATAGAAGGGACCATTGTAAATATTTAAAGCATATTTTTAATAGGTTCCTTGATTATGGAATTTATTTGAACTCAAAAAAATATTGTGCTGTAGAAGGAAAGTTGTTGGGACATATTGTGTCCAAGGTTAGAATAAGGATTGATCCAAAAATAATAAAAGAAATAGAATTCATCTCGAGGCTCAAATATTTCAATTTATTTTAGTAATTTTTTAGGAAGATAAATTTATTAAGAAGATTTATGTCAAAATTCACTAAAAAGACCAAGCATATACCTAGCATGCTAAATAAATGATAGATAGTTATATGGAGTAAAGAACCTACTAAGCATTTATTGAAATCAAGGAAGCCATCAAGGATGATCCTATCCTATAAATTCCGAATGACTCCGTGAAATGGTGAAATGGGATATATGGAAAAAACTTAACCTAAATTACCCATTCCACCATAAACATTGAGGGACACAAAAGTAACCAAGAGAAAGTATTTGGTTGTTTTCCTCAAGGGAGAGCTCAACAATTGGTCAGGGATTTGGCCCCTCTTTGTTTGATTGATGGGATGTGATGATTGATTGGAATATGTAGAAAACTAGGTAAATTAAGACTAAAATGATAAACTAAATTACAAAATCTAGAAAACTAGTAATAAAAATATAGAAAAGTGATTTTTTTGGGAAGTTTAGGAAAAAATGAACCCAGCATTCAAATTTGAGTTTCAATTGGTAGGACAGGGGTTTTGGTTTCCCTAGTCTAGAAGTGTTTATTATTAGGGTTTCAAATCTAGTACATGTGGAATTGTGTTTGCAGGTCTAACTCTGAAAACCTAGATCCAAAGTCTGATATTTTATGAATAATCATCTTTCCTAATTTCATGATGAAAGGTACATGAATGGTTGAAATTTTTGAAGCCTTGAGATATCCAATCCACTTTAGAGCTATAACTTGCAAGATGGAAAAAAGGAGAAGGGTTGTGCCATAAAGGGGCTTTCCTTGGTCAAACCCCATTTTTGTTTCCACCTCCATAAATGGCTATGATGATAATGATATAAATCATGTGCTCTCAAGGGAGTACAGGAAAATGAATAAAAATGAATGACAAATAACACAGTTGTAACTCACCACTTAGATCTAAAATCCTTGTTGGATTGAAGTCACTTTTCTCATCACATATAAGGAGAAATAAGAGGATGCTTGGAGATCTTGCAAGTGTTAGTGCTCATAAAAATGATAAATATAAACATGAAACATCATATAATGCATAAAACATGAATTTGTTGATGTGTTTTGATTATATGGGAAAAAAAAGGTTTTGAAGGGACTTGGAATCCTTGGCAACAAGTTACATCAAAATGTTCCTAGGAAAAGAAGAGAGCAATTAAAGAAATGGCAGAAACCAACAACCGAAAAACTACCAACAATCAATAGAAAAATAGAAAAATAGAAGAGCTAAAACATACCAAACATAGGTGAATTACTTCAGATTTTTTAGAGTATTGGCCACCTCAATCTCTTAATTGCAGTGCAGTCTTGTAATTGACTATAATTTTGCTGCAGATATTTTTTTTATTATACTCTTGAATATTACATTAATTTCCTTTAGGATGATAGAGTTATCAAAATTCAATTAGGTAAAACTTAGATGTTAAAATGGAGGGAAGAACTTATATTTATATGAGTTTAAACATATTTTGCATTAACTGTTGAGACAACACAACAATTTAATTTGGATTCTTAGATATTGTAATTCCCCAATCCAACACGCTCAGAACAAAACCTAATGGAATTATATTTTTTATGAGACAACGACAGCAAGGCCATTAATGCAACAACATGTCACACCTCCACAAAACATGCACACAAGTGTCATGTGAAATACCATGACAAAAAGATAAAAATAATAAGATGACCTCACCATTGTATAAGAAAGGTGGAAACAATGGAATAGTAATTCTTGTGGGATAAATCCACAATGACAAACATATGAGAGGGGGGATGACACCTAAATGATGATGGATTATAAACCCAATATTGCGTTCTCTCGCAATACCACACTAAGATAGGATGAGGGAATAATAAACCTATAATCCACACCTAGACACACTTTACAAATCTAAACACAAGGGAAAACCTTCACAATAGGCCTTGTAACCAGGAGGCACAAAATATCCCCTAACTGAAATGACGATGGGTCACTTCCAAACAACCACATGCTTCCCAAGATGTCTCATCATAACATAAAATTACACAAGCAAAAGAATACTATTGCATAATACCCCTTGAACTATGAGGAATTTTGAGAACATAAACAAGGTCAATCATCAAGGATTTCAACCTTCCCAAGTCTTCACAAGATTGGGTGAATAATCTTCCTAACCCTAGGTTTGACATCCGAGAAACTTCAGAAGAAGGCACATAAAACGAAGAAAAATATGCCATAAATTCACAATGATAACATACATGGACATGCTCTAAACATCCCTAGACTCCTAAGACCATACCAACTCTCTTTCATTATGTTTCCCCATATGAGGCCCCAGAGAACCTAATTTTGATATAAAAAAAGAGACAAAAAGTGGCAGATCCTAGGACACTAGCACCCAACTAGGACACTAGCATCCAACTCTAGTGTCCATCAGGGGTGCCTGTGTCCTTTTAGGGTTCTTGATTCCTTTCTAGGTGCATATGTCCCTTACAAATCTACAATAATTTTTGTCCCTACAAGGGTGCTAGTGTCCTAGGAAATGATATTTACCATACTAGGGAAGGACCTCCAAGATCCCTCTATTAGAATTGTGAAAAAAATGAGCCACATGATAAAAAAATGAACAAAGACACCTTCCACTCAAGAGATCTACAAACAAAGAATTGGAATATTCCTCAACAAGAAAAAGCTACAACAATGAACCTCAAGAATCTTCAAGGAAAACAAAAGTCCTCAAAGGTTGAGAGTTCTATCAAATGCATGAAAGCTCGAGAGAGCAAAAGAGAGATAATACAATAAGGGTTGAGTTCTATATAGGAGAAACCCTAAATGAGAAAGGGATTTGATTAGGACAAGTGTTAACATCACATGAGAAGAGATAGAATGATCCAATAATAGCTCACTTTAGTTAACATAGAAAATCACTTAGTTAACTGAATAAAGAACTCCTAAGTTTAGCTTAATTGCATGAGAATAAATTAGACTAATAATCAATTAAACATTAATTAATCATTAGCTAATGCATGATTAATCTAACACCACTTGGCCCTAAGATGAACTTAGGGAGTAGCTAAAAACCCTAAAAAGAGAATGCATGATGGGTGACCCCAGAAAACAAGGCCTAGTGAGGTACCCATGTACAAAAAAAAGATCTCTCAAAATTGGAGAAAAGGAGTAAACCACATGGGAAAAACTCCTCTCCAAAAGAGAGAAAGGTGAATGAAGGATTTAAAAATCCTCCAATTCAAGGTGAAAGACTAAGAAGCCTCCAACCCAAACAATGCCCCAAAAAGGAGGAACATGTAGAATATCACTGAAGCACGAATAAGTCGTAGACTATTTTCGAATGATGATTGATATGGTGTTGAAATGAAGAACTTCCTCTGAAAAAAATGATGATCAGGATCAAGATAACAAGAATCTACATGATTTCCCCCAACAACACTACTCAAACTAGATGGAAAACAAAGGAAACATGTCTAGAACTCGAAGATATAAATGCCAAGATTTAGAAGATAGTAATCTACATGAGTGCCCCAAACTGAAAGGAAAACTTAGCTTGGAAATCGCTTTCCTAATGTCAATTCAGAGGGGGAAACAAAGCAAGAGTTTCTTTTAATTCCTAAATTACAGAACATTAAGATGCAATAAATGGATAGAACAGAATAAACAAATTACACAACAGAGAAGAATGCCAAATTTTATGTGGGAAAACCCTTTTGGGAGAAAAACCCACTAGCAAAAGAAGATCTCTTTGTATTATCATAATTAGAGAATTACATACAAATTACATACCCTCATCCAAGTATTCGTTCTCATATTTTACACAGCAGCATTTACAGTTAGACCAATCTCATAGTTTTTTTACACAGATTACAGTCAATACAACACTGTTACAATGTGTTTCTACATAGAGCACACACTGACCCAAAAAAAAAATTCTTTCATCCAATTGATCTTCACATAATTGTTGTCATGAAGTTCTCTCTTTTTTTTTCATCTCCAACAAACTCCAACGATCTCCAATGATCTTTGTCCAAGAAGTTTAGTTTTTTCAACCGTCGAGGAAGTCCAATCGTTTTCCATTCGAAATCATGGAATTACATTATCCCACATTCATGCATGATAGAAATGATCAATAGTTTAAATCCAAAAGCCCAATGACTTTACATGTCTATGAGTTAGTCTTTTGACTGTTGACCCATTCAAACATTTGCGGCCTCAATACATCCATTGGCATAGCTCCACTGATATGAAACTCATCGGGATAACACCACCAATACAAAGCTCATCAGTATGACTGCCTACATCGGCGAAGAATATAGAAATCATTCTAATAGTCTAAGTCACACCGATAAAAAACTCATCGGGATGACTTCCTTCATCGGAAAGGAATATAAATATTTCTCTGATATGCCAAGTTACACCGTTATGAGACTCGTTAGCATAACTTCAGTGAGGCTACACCGAACTGTTCAATGAGGTCGACATGGTGATAAAAATCTCCATCGATGTAACATCTTCAGGTTACACCGATACGAACAACTGAGAAATACATTTCAAATAGAGATCATAAAGATACAATGAAGTTGATTAAGTCAAGTGAATTTGAGGCACACTATCCAACACAAATGATACTACTTGAATTAGATGGAAAACAAGGAAAAAAATTTGAAAGTCAAAGATACAAATGGTCATGATTCTGCACGAGTGACCCCACTAACACTACTCAACATGCAAGATGCAAGTACAAAATACAAGTACCAATAGTCCGAAGAACACTGATCAAGAGAGAGATAATAATTTGCATGATTTTCCCCAACAACACTACTTGAAGTAGATGGAAAACAAAGGAAAACATCTATAAATCAAAGATACAAATGACACATGAATCTGCATTAATGACACTACTCAACATGCAAAATGAAAGTTGAAAATACAAGTACCAATAGTCTCTGAACAAATGAAAATGGAAGGTCACCTCCAAAAAATAGGAATGTAAGAGTGTCCATATGGCAAATGATCCATCTCACTGAAATGCATGGGTAACCATCCATTGATGTACATTGCATTTGAAAAGTACATAGGAACAAGAACTAGATACATAGATCACACCAATGTGAAACCAAGGAAGCATTAACACCAACTAGTAGAAACCACCCCTCCATAATGCTAAAAAGGGAGAGCCAAGATAGGTACATTGAAATTGTGTGAAACCTGGAAGTGCATGTAGGATAAACAACTTGCAAATAAAAGGGTGTGCAAACTAAGGCACAGTCGCATGAGGAAAAAATCACTAGGATTCACTACTATCGTGGAAGGGACACTCACTTGAAAAAAGGTGTGATGGAAAACCAAAGGAAAATAACCCCCCATGACACTTTATATCATAGTGCAAGTACAAAAGGCACAATAGGATGTGCAATAATCCCCAAAAAGAATACACTAGAATGGCACTTTATCTCAGTGTCTACAAAAGAGAATGTGCATGAAAAAGATGTCTACAATTCCTAAATAGGACAAAATACTGGAAATACATATAGAACAGCCAAAAATGAGTCATCCCATGGAAACAAAAAGTTTCTAAGAGATAAGATGACCAAGTAATTCACCAGAATGTGAAAAAAAAAAAGCTAAATAAAATGTACCTAGAGAGCAATCTAGAAAAAGTGCATGGATGGTTGTGAAGAGCTCTGAAAGACCATCCCAATGCTACTAGAATCATGAAAAATAGAGAAATAGGTCAAAATTTATGAGCTCAAGACTGAAAATAGCACCTCTAACTTCAAAAGAATGTAGAATGCACCAACAATAGAAAAAAGAGATGAGACCCACACAATTGAAAAGTTGGCGAAAACAAATTTGTGATGATATCTTGTTTGCCAAAATCTGATATCGTATGCCCAAGTTATGGCCAAAAGGAAAAAAACCTCCTTTAGGGAAAAAAAGGGTTCAAAGGGGGCCAAGTTAGTTGTTATACCATTGACTTGATGTTGATGCTAGAAAAATATTCTTTATCTCGGTTGAAAAAAATACAACCTTTAGAAAAAAAAATTGACTTCCAGAAAAAAAAATTGTGGATCCCCGTAAAACTTGAAGATTCGTTGGTAAATTTGGTGCATGCTCGAAATATGCAGGAGAATATTCTCCTAGTCGGTGGAGGGTCCTAAGAAAAATATTTTGTCAAGATTTTGCTTTGCTGAGATATGATTGTGTGTCGGATTTGTTGTTGCCACCCAGAATTTGAAATTCTTGACCACCTAAGATTTTACTAGCCGCTTGAAAGAGTAAAAGCCACCATAATTTTTGGATATATCGCTAGTGGTACCTCTAATAGGGTATGGGGCCCATAGGGCATGGCACCTTGCAAGTACACCCTACTTAATCTGCCACCTAGTAAATTGAATGTGCCCCAACTTTTTTTTAAAAAACTTGTGGTTTTTCAAATGTTTTTAAAAATTCTAAAGAAAGAAAAATTATAAAAAATCACCGACCTTTTTTATTTTTATTTTTATTTTTTCAAATTACGTGCACATGAATCTGTATAGGGTTCGTACGGGCCCTTATACAAAAAAATTCCTTAAAAGCTCCTGATGGCTAAAATTGGAC
The DNA here is from genome assembly GCA_007258455.2 of Sequoia sempervirens. Classification (NCBI taxonomy): domain Eukaryota; kingdom Viridiplantae; phylum Streptophyta; class Pinopsida; order Cupressales; family Cupressaceae; genus Sequoia; species Sequoia sempervirens. Next base: position 288,435,815 of record VDFB02353493.1, on the reverse strand, counting down.
AAATTTATAGTCAAATTCGTCGAATCAGCCTCCTAAATGAAACCGTGAGGTTCTTTTCAGCTCAAAATGCTCTAAAATCATAGCTACCCTCCAGATCTAGAAAAAAAGCCACTACTTCAAACCGTTGCAGATTTGACCTCAGGAATCCAAATAAGGCCAAACAAAAGGAAAATATGACTTTCCCGATGGTTTTGAATCCAACGATGATGTCCTTTTCACACCCAAATGCATCTAAAAAATTTCCACCTCCAAAATTTTCAAAAAATGCAAAGGGGATTCCATATCTGAAGCTAGTAACCCTTATGAAGAAAAAAAGCCTCATAAATGGAGAAGGGTTTCACAGAGTCCACACTTTGATACCATGTTAGAATTGTGAAAAACACAAACCACATGATCAAACAACGAACAAAGACACCTTCCATGCAAGAGATCTGTAAACAAAAAATTGCAATATTCCTAAATAAGGAAAAGCTACAACAATGAACCTCAAGAATCTTCAAGGAAAACAGAAGTCCTCAAAGGTTGAGAGTTCTATCAAAGGCATGAAAGCTTGAGAGAGCAGAAGAGACATAATACAATGACGGTTGAGTGCTATATAGGAGATACCATAAATGAGAAATGGATTAGATTAGGACAAGTTTCAACATCACATGTGATGAGACAGAATAATCTAATAATAGCTCACTTTAGTTAACATAGAAAAACACTTAGTTAATTGAATAAAGGAAACCTAAGTTTAGCTTAAGTGCATGAGAATAACTTAGACTAATAATCAATCAAATATTAATTAATCATTAGCTAATGCATGATTACTCTAACACCCTCAAGCACTAAAGAAACACCTGAATGTTACTACCACAACCTGATAACTTAGAAATTCCAAAACATGACTCAGGGTCAAACAAAGATCCTTGATCATTGGATACCATAGACAAGTGAAGGAGAAGGTAGGGAGAAGTTAAATCACCTCCCCAACACCCCTAACTCCTACCATATGTAAGAAAGTACCTAAATTAAAAGATAAAACATTTTTTGGATTTTACAAGACCTCACAAGAGGCTACCAAGGTGCCCTATACAACACTAAACTTAAGGAACGAACTCCGAGGAGTAGGATGACAACATGATGGATCCACAACATTTTCCAAGACTACTCTAAGATACATTATTTTTAAACCCAAGGTAAACATTCCTATGTTAATTTTAAGCCCAAATGAAATGTTCCTAAAATCATTTTACCAATACATTGAATAATTATAGACATACATAAAACAATCTATCTTGGTTTGAACACTGAGTCATGTAACTACCAATTAGTTCCACTATCCATTATCCATGGATTAAAATCCATATCAATAAGAGAGGTCCAAAATAAAATAATATTATAATTACATCAAATAGGACTCAATTTCCTTTACATATACATTTTGTATTCTAATCGTACCTTAATATGGATGAATATATTCTTACATTAATTAATCAATTCTCTTAGTACACTTGGATTTACTTTCTTTGAGAAAATAAAAATGTATTTGATCACTTTTGGGACTTCAAAAAACTTGCAAAGAAACAATTTGGGAAAGTTGTCAAGATTCTACATATAGCTAATGGTGGCAAGTATTTCAACCACTATTTTGAATAGTTTTATACTTTATATGGGATTGAATTATAGTCTAAAATATCACATATTCCTTAACGTAATGGAGTATTAGAATATGGGAACAAATTCTTGAAGGAAATGGTGAATTGTATGATCCATTCTAGATTTCCTACAATAAAATTCTAGGTAGAGGATATTAATTATGTTAATTATATCTAAGATAGAGTTCATCATAAAGCCTTATATTTAATCCTTTGTAAAATTTGAGCAAAGTCTTTGGGAGTCTAGCAAGGGCCCACATTCCCTTAAAGAAATGAAAGGCTACAGATAAGGCATTGTATCTTTCTGGGTTGCATAAATAGTGTAAAATGACATTAGCTCCTTCATCTAGTTACTCATGATTTTTCCATTAAGAGGAGTGTTCACTTCAAGAAGGTCTCTTTCAGTCCAACTTTGGACACTTCTTTAATAACTTGGGATACATTTGGAACAAATTATAGTTCCTCATGTGACAAAGATACACTTAAGAAAATTTCTAGTGAAAATAATTTGTGTTCCTCAAGTTTATGAAAGTGATCGCAAGGATTATCCCTCCTCCTCCCTAAGTCAAAATTCTAAGGTTACATAATCTCCACCTAACTCTCTTATATCTAGTCCATTTGTTACTAAACAGGTTTTACATTCTATAGGCAATTAGGTTCAGGATCCTCTTGATGCTAGGTCAAATAGTTCATAGTTCTAGGAGCCTTATCATTTTATCACCTCTACTTTTGATACAATTGTAGGAAGGGATAGGATATGAAATGGAAATGAGAGTATAGAGGGATGTGGGATGTTAGTGGTATAAAAAAGGAATTGTATTTGGATTTGGAAATTAGTGAGTGTGTTGGTGTTTCCAACTAATTGCCCAGTTTTCTCTAAGGATTAGATACAATGGCCAATGAACAAGAGACAAATTTTAATTTTTTCTCCTCTACACTTTAGGCTCTACAAAACCAAGGTGGGTTTCCGTTTACATAACATCATTCTCAAGTTATAACAATGTGTCTAATGATGTCCAAACATATTAGAATTTCCAGATAGATAATTTGGAGGATGAACCTAATTGGCTAAATTTGTTTCAAACCCTTTATATATTTGTACTTCAATGGTGTGAAATGAGAATAAACGAAAAAAAAAAGTAAAAGATAATTTTCAATTTTTATGTTGATTTTGCCTAGGTTTTGATCATGTGAACTAATCAGACCGATGTCTTACCCATTACATAGTCTTGAATGAAATAACTTCTCTTGATAACAAACTAAAAAATAATTCAATGGTCTTTCAAAATCCTATTTCCTTACAATGAAAAACAACTAATGGACAACATCATTAATCTTCTTTAGAATCCTTATAATGACCACAACATCTTCAATCATTCAATTGAAAGAAAATTTAATCTATTACTTGAATAGAAGTCATCAATAAAACATCAATTACAAAAAATATGCAATGATAACCCTAATGATCTTTGATTATTAAGAATCAAAAGATATTGCTTTATAATAAGGAGATGTCAACAATGTTGCTTATATTCATATGAACAATAAAATTGAATTATATGTTGCTATCACAAAGAAAATTTGTAACATTCTCTTTTTGAACTTCAAAAAAACTAACTATACAAGACTAGCTCTTTACAAAGGCTTGCTCAAAACCTAAGGACTTGAATCCTAGAATAAGGCTTGAAATTTCCTTTTATAGAAGTAAGGAAGCAACAAGCTAAAAGCCTTATTCCAAGATTATAATTAAAAAAAACAAAAATAGGTAGTGAAACCTTCACAAAAGATAAAATAAATTTAAAACATGAGAAAATAGTTGTTGCAATAGTTATTAAAGCTCTTTAAGATCATTTATATATTTGGATGAATTTGATTCAATCAAAACTACCTTTTGGAGTTGACAAGATAAATTTGATATTCTCATTCTGATTTGTTGATCCTACATTTATGTTGAGTGTTGATGATCGATTGAAAAGCAACTCAAATCTCTACACTACTCATCTCCTTATGTATGCCCTACTTTGATGAGAAGTTATCATCTGAGTGGGAAAAATTGATTTACCCTGACCATGTGATCCATGTAATCATCACCCATCAGTACATGTACATCTAAGAGAAACCTAACATACTATATTCAAGTTTAGAGAGCATGTCCATGCTAAGGTTTAACTGCTTTGCATCCATCTCACCACCTTTATTAATTTTTACATTAATAGGAGGGAGAATATTGGAAAATTTGGATTTCCACTCCTTTCAATATTTTATCTCTCCCTCTTTATCATTATAATATTGGAGGCATCTGAAACTCCTCAAATCCCTCAGAAACATCCAACTCCCTCCTTATCAGTGCTTGGAATTTATTATGGCAGCGGATGAGATCACATAAAAAATTAATCCTAGAAAGAATAGCATAGACAAAATTATAATCAAAATTGGAGTGCTCTACAACAATCTTCAACAATGCTAATTCTAGGGCCCAATTGATCTAAAAACATTTCAATCTAACCCCTACCTTGCCATGGTTAGTGAATGCATCTCTAAAATTCTTATAATTACTCTAGATCTTGTCAACATGGCTCAAAATATTAGATAACTTATGGCCCAACGTGTTTTCAACTAGGTCTGAAATTTTCTTGGCTCCTCCTTTAGCCACTCTTGTTTCCTCTTTGCTCTACTTGATCTTTTCTCTTAAATTCTTAACCTCAAGGGTTAAGGAAGACTTCTCTTGTGACTCTTTATCTTCAATTGCAACCTGTAGATGTGGAATAAATCCAATAACCATATTCACCCACTCCTACAGCTTCAAATTGATGGCATTAACCTTTGCCAAATCTACCAACTTCTTAATTGTTGCTTTTGTGAATAATGTAGAGTTTACTATGAGGGAAGTTGCTTGGAGGGCACTTGTATCCCCTAATATCCTAACAATAATATTGGCAGTGAGCTCATTTGCATCATTGATTACTTGGGGCTTATTGGTCTCTGGGAAAATTGACCATATTGCCAAGGTTTCATGCCTTGGATTAAATCTTGGCCCAAAATATAGAGCATCAACTTGCTCTTTTGATTGTAGTACTAGGTCACTTCTTTCTTGTCTTCAGATAGGATTGAATAATATTGTAGATGATATATCCCACCTTGAAAAGAGAAAACATCCACCACTCCCTACTAATTCCCTACCCATCTAAGGTCTCATGGCAATCATTTTTGCATCTACCTCTCTCCAAAACTAGACAATAAACTCCTTGTTTCCCTCCTAAGTGAGTTCCTATCCTTTTAATTTTTTCTACAATTTATCATATTGCATGAATTTAGAGAAAGATAATTCTCTCACATCATCTACCACTTGATCTCCAGTTTTAAAATTTATGAGTAGTCTATCATCTGAGGGCCTCTCTACCAAAATTCTTGAAGTTGGTCTCACAATTTACCTCATCCCTGATTCTTCAGGAAAATATTCATCACCTATAAGTTAATCCACAAGGAATTCCACTTTAGGGGCTATTTATTGTATAGGTGTGATCTTTTGTGAGCTTTGTGGTACCTCCCTTTGAGAAGAAGAAGAATAACCATAAGCACTTGCTACTGGCACAAGCACATTTGCAAGAAAATTGTTGGCATTATTTGATATTGTCATGATCCTAGTGATAGGATCATAAATCTCTGAGTATGCACCCTTATATGAAGGATTTGCTTGCCTCCTCTTATTTTCTGTAATATGGATCCTTACCCATTGCTCTCTCTTCTTTGTGGCTTTTTCCTCCGTAGAGCAATTTTTGATTAGATCTTCAATATTTTTAGGCTCATATAAAAATGCTACAAATTTGAAACCAGTCCTGGCATCATGGATAAAGTGCTTAGGATCACACCTTCTGACCTTATCTCTTCTCATTCTATATGGGAGAATTTTTTTCAATAGTAGCTCCAATCCCTCCCTAGTTGTGACCCAAAATTTTGAGAAAAAAATTGTAGAGGGGAGGATTACATGCTTCTTATAGTTTCTAAAATGAGTTTTATTAGACTCATTTAGTTGTCATATAATTTCCAACAAGATAATTCTATTTGGGATAGTTCTTGGGAGCACATGTGGTGCAATAGGGGAGCCATATACCCTAATCATTGTTGCATCTAAGTAGAGGAACCAATCACCCCAGTTGTGTTTGATTCCTACCTCTGGGTGAATGTCCTTGGGCCTTAGAAATCTTCTTACTTCTTCTGAAAGCCTCCAATCCACTAGCTAGAGAAAATTCTAAGAACTTATCTAACAAAATATTCTTCAAATAATAGATAGTTTGATTTATCACAGTCCTTGTCCCATATGTATGTCCACTCCTGCACTAGTAGTAATTTTTTGCATGCATCTTTGGCTCTTATCTGCCTATGGTGGGACCCAATGTTCTTCTCACTGAACAAGATGATATGGCACAACAAAGAGTACCATTTAAAGTGGACAACATTACTATCATCTTTATGAATTTCTTTTGCAACATATCTTACATAATCATAGGGTTTGTTGGCATCCCTGCTCTGAATGTCCACAACCAACACCATTAAATTCACTAGTGTATGGGGCTTACAATCTATGCCAAATATTTGGTAGATGGAAAATATATTTTCACAAAGTAATCCTCAAACATATCATAATTGAATGGTTCTAATTCCCCACTTGAAAACCTTCTTATTTCTCTATTTGGCCCTCTAGGATTGAAGCTTGGCAACCATTTCACCCTATAATTGTCCCTATTCCTTTGATATTATTTGGTTAGTGCACCCAAATCTATTGGCAACTGAACATTAGGGTCTAATTTGAAAACTCTTCATATATAGGTCCTATTTAAGTTCATTAAATATTTTCCATTTGTGGAGTATAAAGCCCTCTTCTTTGGATTATATGCTTGCACAATTCCCCTCACCAAGTCCACCTTTATGAATACATTTGGTACCACCAGTCTCCCAACCCCTAGTCTCCATATGTTGTAGATGGGCCTGTCGATAAGGCATTTTCTAAAAGCATGTTTGAAAAGGGCATACCCATGAATTGGGATAGTTGGGTCTCTGCAATTCTTGTTTTATCAAGAATTCTATCTACTAGAATTCCTGAGCTTTGTGGCATTTTGGGCCTCTTGGATGACCCATGAAATTGAGCCACAATGTCATCATCTAACCCTCTTTTTACACCCTTTGATTTTTTAGCGATCGCTTCTTATTTTTTAGGTTTTCAATGTATATAAATTAGGGCTTTAAAGTTTTAAACTTCTAAGAAAACTTCTTTAAAATATTAAACAATTCACCACCCTTCTAGAGCCCTTCCCCTTTTATACCAAAATGTAATAGAGAAGATGTGAATTAACTTATTGCCTTTTACTTGTTGTAAACCCTAGAAATATTGCAAAAACCCCTCATTCACTTGGAAATCTACAACAATTTCTCTTTGCAACCTTCGTTTTGTGATTTGAATGATACAAATGAATGCAATTAAGCCAATACAATCAAAAATTTAGTAGATACAGATCAAATCCACCAATCAATGCCTTCACATGCTTGAGGGCACAACCAGTGATAGTTGTTCTCCATTTTTGAATTTAGACCATTGATTTGATGAAGATCAACGGTAGTCACGGACATTTGAAATCCTTTCCACAGAGAAAAATATTGCTTTCTTTTGTAGTAAGGTGAGATATGTGTCAATATTTTGGGGACTCGCAAAAACAAACTGAATACCTTATATGCTTCCTCGACAAGGATTTCTTTTGTGAAATAATAAGAATGAGAAAAGATGACACATATGGCACAATTTTGAGAGATTGAGGAAATAAAGACTCAACTTAACATCACTTTGTGAAGGTTTAATTTTAATTTAGAATGAAAATAAATTAAACACTTAAGGTTACTCAAAAATCACATTTTGGGGACTCGCATAAAGATATTGTTTAGGCTAAAATCTTTTGCAAAGGTTATAACTTGCACGACTCAATTAAATGCCAACACTTGGCACTGACTAGGATGAATGTGGGACCACCAACAGGCTTTTCTTTGGGAAACTTAAAGAATTTTTAAAGCACATGCACGAATGAAATGAAATGAAATGAAAAATTTTAATGACGTCCACGAGGCCAAAGAAGCCTAAGGGACCCAAGACCAGCACAAGAGCCACCCACAAAAAGGCCCTAAACAGAGTGTAAACTCTGTTCGAGATCAGCCCTCCTGCAGTTAAGTTACAAGGAAAAGGGGTCAATAAACATATGGTTTAAAAGACATCGTGGGACACTTTTATATATCAGGAACCTGAAGAGCAGGTTACCAACCAAAAGGAACTTAAAAAAGCAACATATATGATTTGATTGGCAGAGAACCCATATAGGTAATCAACAAAAGGAAATAGATGGTCATTTCGTGGGGAGACTAATAAAATAAAAAGTGCTTACGAAATAAAGAAAATGCTCGAAATGATGCTACATGTAAAGTGGGACCCAACAAGGCACAAGGATTTAAGTAATACTTAAGGGCGCATAAGAGTAACAAGCTTAACTAGTGTTTAAGTGAATGGGGCTAATCAACAAATGAATCATAGGCCCTAGAAGTGTAACTTAAAGGACCAAGTGACCGAAGGAAACGGTCAACACAAGAATATAAAAAAGTGAAAGGGATCATCAAGTACTTAGGGTGTTTTCATAACCCTAAATAATTTTTTCAAAGAAACCCTTGTAAATAAGAGGATTTTTAAAAAAAATTAATGTATTTGGTTAATTTAGAGGGCTAAAAATTTGGATAAGCACCGTCAAAGGGAAAATCAAAGGGGGTCAGAAGAGAGATGATTTAGAGAATATGGGGGCTAAAGCACTAGGTAGAGGAAGAGGTAAGTGTTGAAGTATGTTGAATACCAAGCAGAATGGCAGAGGAAATAGAAGAGGAAGAAAATATAGAAGAGAATGTTTGGGTATGAGAAGGATGGATATTGTTCACCATTTGGCTGATTCTCTTAATTGTGTCTATACATAGAGGTAAAATATTAATTTTTTCAATACATCAACTAGAGAAGAGGAATTTGTCCCATCCTCCATCCTACCAGCCCCCTCATGTAGGAGTTGAAGTTTGGTAGCAACCTTTCGATACTTGTGTCACTCAATATGTTCATAATGTGTTAGAGTTAAAATTGTTGTCAACATAAAGAAAGTGGAAGGTTCTTGTGACTCCCACAAGAGGGAAGGTGGTGTAACCCATAGTAGAAGAAGGGTTAAGGTGAGCGCTATGGCATAAGATAATGTAGTGACAATATTGCATACACTCAAGTTAAAGGATTATAAAAAGGAAAGAACTATTGGCTAGGTGAGAAGACGTGTAACAAGAAATGTTGAGATTGGAAGGACATAAAACACAATAAGGTATTGTAGAGTAGAAAAAGGAATCCTAGATCTAACAAGTAGATTAACTAGGATCAACTCTTTCTTGTATCTTTACATTTGAATACAAACCAACTAGGGTTTGATGATTAGCTAGTTGCCACAAGGGAGAGCCAATCTTCTAGGGTTTGGTTCTTTTGTGTTGCAAAGAAGAGAAGTTTGATGTATATTTTAATAAGCCTATTTGACATAAACCCTAGATCTAAAAAATGCAATGTATCACATAGACGAAAGAAAAAATTGATAGAACAAACACAAATCTAGAAAATAGTGACATAGAGGAACCTATGATTACAAACTAAGCTTGAATTTGAGGGTCAAGGGTGAGGGAGCCCTTGACTGGTGATGTTATTTTTTGGGTTTGCAAACTTTAGATGACAAGTTACAGTCTATTTTATGTTTTCGTGTAGTTGTTTGTTGGTGAAACCTTCAAAACTAGCCCATATATATGAAAAGAGGGGGGAAAGGTTGTGTTGTATAGGATCTTTCCTAAGTTAGACCCTGCTTTGGTGTTTCCACCTCCACGAGCAAAAAATGATGATGATTAAGAGGGCTTACCCTAGGTCAAGCAGAGGCCAAATAACAATAATTGATTGAAATGACAAATGAAAATGTATAATGTTACCTTAGAGATGAAACCCTTGTCAAAGTGATGTTCACACAATAAGTTGCCACCAAAGGTTGTTTGATGGATGTTTGAATTGTTTGAAGACCTACAAGAGGTTAGTTCACAACACATAATAGATTTTTGTAGCTAGCATGTAGAGGATAACTCAATACATCTTCATGATAGTGCATGATTGATCATAATAGCTTCTTGTTCATAATGCTTCCTCATGTTCAAATGAGAAAAAACATGTTTATATATGCATCTCAAAATTGAAATTTTTGTTTATAGGATGACCTGGGGTCATTTTACAAAACATAAGGCCAACACCCGAAAATTTAAAATTTTAAATAGGTCACCCTTAGGTCAGGGGCACCCAGACCCCTGACTAAGTGTTTTTGCCCCAAATTTCTTGGGATGTTAGAGATTTTAATATATTTTCTTAATCTGGCACTAAAACGAATAAATTATTAATATAATTAAATTACATAGGCCAAATAGGGTGTCTATATTTTCTTAATTTGGCACTAAAAAAAATAAATTATTAATATAATTAAATTATATAGGCCAAATAGGGTGTCAATATAGTGTGAAATTATCAAGGTCGACAATTTACGATGCTACAGGTATGAGGCACAGAATGTAAGGAAACCTAGTGTGTTTGTGAGAGTTATGAGTTTAGTTATGTGTGAGGGGTTTTGTTATAATATTATTTTAATGTTTGGTTTGAGTTTTTATTGTTTTTATGCTTTTAGTTTTATGTAGAATTGAAGAAAGTGTATGAAAGAAAGTTAGGTTCACCAAAATGTAGCTAAAAATAAAATAGCTAAATATGCTTTAACTCTTAATTACTATGTTGTTTTACAATGAAATATAAGTTAACAAATAAATAAAGCATTAAACAATTTTTATATTTATCAATAAAAGATACACAAAGTCAAGGTTGAACTAGCACTAAAAATAGAATGCATACAAAATAGAAAGGGGAATAGAATTCAGGTCTAAGTTGTATCTAGGCATGTGAATATTTTGGATAGCAAAACAATTATAGGATGAAGGCAGCATTGCTTGTATCAATTTTTTATTTCATGTTGTCTAGATTATAGTTTTGCCAAGGACTAGACCACACATGTTTCTATCTATACTAACCATTTTCTCTTTTTTCTCAAGTAGTAGTGTCTTCTTTGTAGAGTTATAATATCATATGGTTTGGTAGTATCATATATTAGTGTTTATCACTTCCTCTATACTTTCTAATGTAAAGTTTTGCATCTAACCCAAACTTTAGCTCCTAATCCTATACTTGCAAATGCTTGAAAATGGAATTTTGTGCCTAATCCATATTTAGGGACTTGTGTTAGTCAAATCCCTATTTTTCCTCAACAAATTAATATGGTGTCATTTTTTACCTAGGTTTGTGGCCCTAGGTGCACTTGAGGTTATTGTAGCAATGAAATTTGGTGATGTGTGTACTAGATGAAAATCCGTTGTAGCTAAAAATAGATTATAGATGCCAAGGGAGAGTGTATGTTGATAGATGGGTGTATGGTTAGTTTTAGACCCATAGCACTTTATAAGCAATCCTAAACCTAATTTGACCATTGGAGGAAAATTAAAGTTTAGGGTTTGTGAGAAGGTAAATGTTTGGATGATAAGAAATTTGAATGCGTGACACATATTTTTGCATGATTCTATCCATGAGGTAAGATTGCAGCACACTAATGTCCTTGGTGATAAATATTGAAAAAAGTAAAAGTGTTTAGATGTGAGAGGGGTCAATTATAGGGGAGAGATGATGATTTGGGGACAAACTATATTCCAAGAGGACCAAAATGGTCCTAATTGTACCTATTAAAATAAGGTGCTAAGACAAGTGCAAAACTAAAGTAGAAAAGTGACAAGTACACACTCTTTAATTTTATAGATTCACACTCGAGACAATTTCATCAAAGGGTAAATAATTTCCAAATGGTCTTGCATGTTAGAGTAATAGGTTAATTACTTAATTAATTTAATCATATTGATTAATTAATTAAGTCACCTTTTACTTTATTTTCACTTAAGCTAAACTTAGGCCCTTTAATAATTACTTTATTAAATCCTAGGGTTCACTTTAGGGTTTTGATCTCATTTCTTAAGGATTGATCTTTTTGTAATTATTCACTTCTTGTTTATTCAATTTTACTCTCTTGGTTTGCAGACCAATATCTTTGTGTTGTTCAAATCTCTTCTATGTGACATGTTATTTTGCTTACAGGTGACCATTGGGTTCTATGAGGTTGGATTTTACAACTTCAACATGGTATTAGAGCAAATCCCTAATTAATTAAGTAATTAACCTATTACTCTAACACCCCCCCATAAGATGAACTTAGGGAGAAGCTAAAATTCTAAGGACAAAATGCATGAAAGCAAAGATGGGTCCCAACAATTAGTCCTTCACCTATATTTCTCTCTTTTGGAGAGGATTTTTTCCCAAGAGGTTTTCTCTTTTTCTCCTGTTGTGAGAGATCTTTTACATTTGTACATGGGTACCTCATAAGGCCTAGTTGTCGGGACCCATCTTTGCTTTCATGCATTTTGTCCTTAGTTTTTTAGCTTATCGCTGAGTTCATCTTAAGGGGGGGTGTTAGAGTAATAGGTTAATTACTTAATTAATTTAATCATATTGATTAATTAATTAAGTCACCTTTTACTTTATTTTCACTTAAGCTAAACTTAGACCCTTTAATAATTACTTTATTAAATCCTAGGGTTCACTTTAGGGTTTTGATCTCCTTTCTTAAGGATTGATCTCTTTGTAATTATTCACTTCTTGTTTATGCAATTTTACTCTCTTGGTTTGCAAACCAATATCTTTTTGTTGTTTGAATCTCTTCTACGTGATAGGTTATTTTGCTTGCAGGTGACCACTGGGTTCTGTGAGGTTGGCTTTTACAACTTCAACATTGCATGTATTGTGGAATATGACAACTAAAGCTCGAGCCCCAAAATTTTTAAAAATAATGAGCACTAACCAATTTTAGACGTAATATTTTATGATAACTTTAGGTAATGTGCCCACACCCTTAGAGATTATCAACTTTTATAGACATGTCCACTAGATTATGAAACTTTGAAAGATGATTATGAAAATTAAAAAACACAAAGATGTGTCAAGTGGCCCTTGATTTATTGATGAAGTTAAATGGCACACAAAGAACCCACTAGGAACAAATCTTGTTGAATTCAACAACCCAATTGTCTAAAGAGATGAAACTAGATTATGGCCTAGGAAAATTTGGTGGAATGAATACCCCTCTATCCTTGACACCAAGCTAGAGGAGGTTGATTGATCATACACTTGAAGCACCTAATAGTAATGGATTGTGAAAAGATTCAAGATTTTATCCTCCCAAAAACCAAAAGAAAAAAATGCAAAGGTGTCACCCTAATGAGGTAGTAACAAAAATACATTGAATAATTTTTATTTATAAAACTGTAATGGTAAAATTGTCATACCCATGTCAATTTTTATTTATAATTGTAATGGTGAAATTGCCATTACTTATGCCAATTTTTATTTAATTTTGGGCCCATTCCAATGAAATGTCTTAATGAAATCCCTATCCATCCCTTTCCTCTCACTTACACATTCTCATATATTAAAAATTAAAAATTAAAAATTAAAAAAAAAAACTATATATTACACCCCTTCCCATACATTTGCTTCTAAGGCCCAAAATTAGTATTTTTTCCCTAGTGTTCATTTTTATACCAAGTTCAATCCCAAAGGCACATAAAGTTGAATCTCAAATTTTAATTTTAAAATTCAAATTTCATTATTCCTATCTATTTCTACAAGTTATTATGAATAGATTTGGTACATGTTTTTTTGAATTGTTGTTATGTCCTAACATTTAGAGGCATTCAATATGCACTTATTATCATATAGGAATACCTAAAAATCAAGAGACCAAGTACTAAAGGAATCTAGAGCACATTTTGATTTCTAAGTTAAAAAAAGTCAAAATATTGATCAAAATTATATAAACCATTTGTACACTTGTGTGTATTGTCTTCAAACATTTTCTCAATATTGTAATGCTATTGATCTAAGGGTTTGACATAAGAAACATTTACCCAGGGTTTGACATAAGAAACATTTACCCTTGCAAAGCCCCAAAATGATGTTCATAAACACCATAATCCTTACACATTATTAGATATAAAAAATCATAGAATACAAATTTAGAATTGTACATTCAACCAAGTCATTTTTGTGGGGCACAATTCAAATATGTGGCTCAAGTTTAAATCTAAAAGACTTCTAGTTAAACCACATGAAATTATGAGATTGGCATTCCACATTTTTGTGCTATGACAATTCTTGCATAACATCAACATTGATTTTTTATCGTGATTCTTTAAACTAAGTAGTTCTCTCCTCATTTAATTTACATGTTTATCAACCAAGCCCTAATCTAATCTAGAGTAATTGTGAATTAATCTAAATTATTTGTGATTTAATCTAATTGACAGTTATTTATTAGCCTAGATTAGATTATTTATATAAAGCATTTTCTTTGCAACAATATTCACAGCCCTAGTACTAAGGAATCTAATAGTACATGACATAATAGTAAAGACATAATAGTAAATCACAAATTAAAAGTAGTACTCAAAAGAGGAGGTTGGCAATCATTTCAAACTTTTTTCTTTTTACCTTAAGCGAAGTACAATAACCGCCCACCCTTGAATGTTGGGTGGCAAACATTTGGCTAGCATGTTACCAATACCCTTTTAAAGTTATTTAAAATTAGCTCTATGGACTCTAACCCAAGACAAAAGCCATTTCTTTACTTTTAAAAAAAAAAGAGATAAAGATAAAATTGTCAATTCAAGCCACATGGAGATTTGACAGCCACCCAATAAAGTAATGATAACTTCAAACTATAAGTCCATGGATCCCTATATAAAATGTTATGGGGCCCCTTCGAATATACAGCTAACAAAGTTAAGTAGACACCTAAAGTGATAGCTGTCTTAAATCATATTCATGAGTCAAATAATGTTGATTTCAAACAATTATTTATTCATGTTATAAATTATGATTTGATCTACCACTATCTAGTAGCATGTAGCCATCAACTTGGTTCACTGCTCAAATGATCAATTGATCCCGTCTACAAATCAACTTTTAGATGGTACGAGAAATTTGTCAACTTTTCAACAATTTCTAATGTGAAAAGGAGGAAGGAAAGATTCCCTTTCTTTTTAAATTTGTTTCATGTGTGTTGTCTCTATAAATGAATGGGCACACCACACCTAACTCAACTTCACATGCTACCACTTAGCACACAACCACACTACAAAAGAACTTTCACTGCTATAGAATGTACAAGATTCCATGAGATCATAATACTTACCACTAGCATTAAATTTCCAAAAGAAAAATCTTAACACATGGATGGATGGAGACATTAATTTTCCAAGGCATTTAAGGCTTGAAACTTAACATGCTGTGATATACTAAATCTAGTAGATGCTGCCATCTAATGTTGTCATGATGCCATCTATAATAGTCTTGGATAGCATGACTTGAATGACTTGGAAAGAAAATTTGTTACAATCCAGACTCTTTCTCCATCGGTGTTCTGTTTCTTGGGACCTTTGTGTGGGCTTATACTCCACAAAACATTTAGACATACAAGAAGAGAATGAAAAGCTACTTTTGCTTGTCCCAACATTTGATCAAGAGTCTACCTAAGAGAGCTGTCTTTACATATTCACAACTTCCTCGTCTGCATGCTTTCATGAGGTAAAACGTTCCTTGTATCTCCTAAATAGCTCTTCTGTCTGGGCATTCCGGAAAGCACTACAACCAACAAGATATACCCATATGAGAGCCACAAGTGCCACAATTAGAATGATGTTTATCTTTTTCCATTCTCTTTTAATATTTCCCAGAACCCCAGCTTTGCAAGAGTTACAGTTATAGCACAGCTGCAGTTGGTCATTGCTCCACAGCATACAATCAAGATCTGCATTTTGGTTGGTTGGACTCACCCAAAATGTTGGATTCACAAAAGTGTAACCACAGAATGTTGGAGGTTTGCAGCATCCTGACTACAGAAAAGGACAACAAAATTTCAAATAAGTACCAAATTGTATTAGCACATATCTTAGGAAAATTTGCACTCAGAGTAATTTATCTTTAACAGCAGAATAATAATCGACCCAACCAAAAAGCCATGCATAAACAGGCAACATTTCGGATTTGAAATTTGTAATAATATGAGAGAAAAATACTGGAAACTAAAATTGCAAGTTGCAAACAAAATATAAATAGGATACAGAACAGAAGAGGATGAGGGCAAGTTTACCACTGAAAAGGGTAGGCGTAACTTGGGTAGCCTATTTTTGCCCTAATAGCCACATTTCCACAAAAGCCTGGTTTTGCCCCAATTCCCTCATTTCCAACAAACTCTTGTTTTTCAATTCATTTTTTAATCTTGCAGGAAACAAACAGTACGTGCCCAATAGTCATGCACACTAATCAAAACTACCTCATTGTGCAGTAGGATCATGGTTAATGAATAGGCAAAGATGGATGCGATTGTCCAGACCTTGCCAAGAGGTGGAAGGGTTCTAAGGATGCATCGGAAAATGGAAAATACAAGAAAAAGCCATGGCATTCTTAAGTCATCTGAAAAAGGAAAATAAAAATGCTTGTTCATACATAATTCATAATCAATGGCTTAAAATCTTAATAGGATATAAGCAAAGAGGAGAAAAGAAAATCATTTAGTTGAAAGACAAATTGCCTCACTTTCAGTGCAAAAAAGCATAGCCTTCCCTTCCCAAGCAAAGAAAAATATACATGAAATACAAAATTACAAAAATGAAAAAGCATAAGATAAACAACAAACGTCCCAAGACTGTCCTTTCTTTGTCATAACCTGCAAAGCTTGCAAAATGAAAAAGCCAGACATTACAAGTCCAGACATATTATCGTAGGAAAGAGGTAGAACTTGTTAAATCTCTGTAAGAGAATGAAAACCTCTTTCTCACAAGATAACACTGAGCATAAGCTCTGATATAGAGAAAGAAAGAAAGAATACTCAAGTCCACGGATATCTAGAGAATGGTTAATGGGACTTGTACATACAGAATATACAAGCTAGACATTACAGGTCCAGACATATGACTAGAAAAAAGGTGGAACTTGTTAAATCTGTCAAAGAATGAAAACCCACTTCTCCTAAGATAATACTAAACAAAAGATTTGTTATAAAGAAATAAAGAATCAATACTCAAACCAACAGATATCCAAAGAGTAGTCGGTGGGGCTTGTAAATACAGCATATACCATATTCAAATCCCTCAGGCATCTCCAAGACAAGATCAAAATAGCATAAAAATACAATAAAAAGAAGAGAAGATGTGGAAGATACAACTCCACTGATGGAAATGCTAAAAAATACAAACTCTAACGTATCAGTCTAAATCATCACCCAACCTTATCAAACACTGTAATTCTCCAAACCCGCCCATATCCTGAGAGGCTACAGTAATAAGAGCATCAAGTACCATCAAAGACAGAAGTCAGGCAACTCTGTAGGATGTCGACTTCTCTGAGCTAGAAAAAAAATGTAAGAAACATATGACAGAGGATGAACAACAAGTTCTACTAGATTCCTTGTTTCTAAGAATTGAATAAACCTACACGATCTAAAGCAAAATAAGAAGACTTTGCCATGCAGGTTAAAAAATTTATGGTTTAAAAAAAAGAATGTAAATCAATGGCTTCTTATAGACTATATTGAAACTGGACAAAGGCCATACCTCGTATAATCTAAAAGTAAATCTCACGATAAAGGAAAAATATTGACAGACATGTTAGATTGAACCCCTGGGCAAAAATAGCAAACATATGTTGGCACAGACAGACTCAGAATTGCAGTATGGTTATATAATCTTTTCCAGCTTTCACTGACCCGGATATCGTAAACCAATCACCCCCTGAAGACTACCCTATAAACAGGTTTTGACGCTCCCAACGAATCACGATTGCCATAACCGACAAAAATGAAGCAAGCATATGGGTTACTCCCAAAAGTTCACAAATAAGATCTAGTAGGTTCTCTCAGGTTAAATTATAAAATTTCTGTAAAATTTGATAGAGCATTTAATCCAAATAGCAAAAACGTAAAGAATTTCAATGCAATTTATATCCAGCAGAAGTCTACACAATTTTCAAGTGGAAATTATTATGATTTCACTTGTCTTGATTTGTCAATTGAACTAAGCATCCATAATCAGCATAGAAAGTCAAGGTTTAGGTCTATTTCATGCACTGTGCTTTTAAGCTTTAAATCAGTTCTTTGTACTTAAAATTTTAAAAAATTAAGTAAAAACTAAAACCCCAACTCTTCTCCCTCACCAAAATTCTCAGGCGAATGATATATGTCTGTCTCCCAAACAAATCCCAGTACAAGTTATTTACGAAAAAAATGGTTAACCGTTTAAGAATTGTCCAGAACACAGTTACCCATTTCCGAAGTAAAGAAGACAATTTGAAAACATAACACTAAAACCCAAAATTACCTCCAGCGGAGTGAGGTGAGCATTGAAGAAATCTTGGGCACTCAGGTACCTCTGATTCAACTTTCGGCACTCATCAGAGGAACTTAGACACCTTTCAATCCGATTCCAGTGGCTACTTTTCTCAACATAATTTCTCAGCCAGCCTGAAAAATCACTGATCTGGTATTCCTTGTAATTCCTACCAGGAACAGTGTGCCCACCTCCCTTGTTGGTAACTATAAAGGCAAATATCACGAATGCCAACAGCAGAACAATGAAGAGAAGCATGAATATTAGATATACCACTAGCAGGGATTGGACTCTCCAGAAGGCACCGACAAAGCCTGCAAAAGAAATTACCAGTAGAATTGTTCCTACCACTATGAGTGGCCAACGTAGAACTCTCACACACTCTGCATCCTGCCTAGTGGCCAGCCAGATGCCTGTTCCTATAATTGGCAACGATAATATCATTGCTACAAAATTCAGGGCCCCTGTGATATTGTTGCTCACTGCCATTTTTGTGGGTGTTGGGGGAAGTTAGGAGTACTACAGCCTCGTTAATGTTGGGATGTCAGTTACCCATGCTGACAAATATAATTGCGAGGAACATGGTTAGTGGGAGAGCTTGTCGCCCTTCCTCATTTTACTATTTGTCTATTTAGTCCTCCTGTAATGAAAGCATTGAACTTACTATGGTAGATTCCTTGAAAAAAAAAGATATTTTTTTAACTTATTAGCTGTGGGCTAATGTTGGATGAGACCCACATCCTTATTATCTTTTAGGTAGTTTTGTCACAATTTTGATTGGGCAAAGATACTTTTGGAGGGTTCAGTCATGCATATGTTGCTAAGGCTTAAGTAGGCGGGCAAGTTTCTTAGTATATTTAAGAATCAGTTATGCTTTTTAATAATTTTTATCAAGTATTCTAAGGCTTTATTTTGATA
The DNA here is from genome assembly GCA_007258455.2 of Sequoia sempervirens. NCBI lineage: Eukaryota > Viridiplantae > Streptophyta > Pinopsida > Cupressales > Cupressaceae > Sequoia > Sequoia sempervirens. Next base: position 288,416,652 of record VDFB02353493.1, on the reverse strand, counting down.
TATTTCTTCAGGGGGTGTTTCTTTTTTGGTAGATCCAAGGTCTATACAGAAAGAATGGATCAATTAGGAAGTTTCAACTTAGTCATTGTAAAAATGTTATATAGATTTTGTAATCATGACATTTTTGGTTACCTTTATGGCTGGAGTATGTTCATGTTATTTTGGATGTATAGCTATGTACTTCGGGAGTTTTTGGTGCCTTTATGGTTGGATGTATAGTTATGTACATCAGCTACTCTTAGTAGCTTCACTCTTGTAATTCTTTTATTGCTTTGCTCAATATATAAAAAAAAAGTTTTCAACCTAGTAAGTCGTGGAGATATTTGAATTCAACCAAACTTTACATGTTTATGAAACACATGATCTGATTTCAATTAAATTAAATATTTAAAATTATTTTAACTTGTTTTTTATTTTAATGGTGAAAAACATAATTTTGATGCATTTTTCATTTAGTTTTATGTTTAGGTTGGGTAATGGTTTGATATATTTATATAGTTACACATAATTTTTGTGTATAGTTGGGCTTGTGTATCTAGTCTAGCTTACATCTAGTCCTATGTTTGTTGTTTATGTTTATGATTATGTGCATACAATTCTAATCTAATTGATTTATTTGCCTTATTTTGATCATTAATTCAAATCCTAATCCATAATCTAATCCTATCTAACACTAATCTAGCTTCTATGTTCGACTCAAGACATGTCCACAGGTTTGAGGTCATCCTCATAGTCATGGTCTTGATCCACTTAAATGCAAATTTTAAATCAAATATTTTAGATATCTAACCCTAGTTTACACTTTGGTCTCAAGTCAACTATGAAACAAACATTTGTAATGGTGTTATTTTTATGTATAAAAAGGCATTCATTGTATTCATTATAATCAACCTAAAAATCTCAAAAATCATCACCATCATCTTTATCACTTACTACTCAAAAAGCATGCCTCTCTTTATATAAGGACATTCAAGATCAATTATATGAACATTTATTCATCCTAGCGTGTGCAAATCACCTAACATTCATTCTATAATTCATATTCTTATTTGAAGTCAATTGTATGTCAAGATATTTTTAAATACCACTAGTTTGGTAGAAAAATCTCAAGAGTATGATGGAGAATATCATTGTCTAGCAATCTACTTTTTGAGATTTTGTAGGAAAAATCCTTGAAAATCATCAAAGATCAAGTACACACATATAGATCAAGTTCACAAGTGTAGACTAGATTTAGAGTAGCAAAGGTGGCATGACATGAAGTCAAGGAGAATGGTTTGAGCATGGTTCATACACAACTATTTAGGGCATCTCTAGATTTCAAGGCATATGAATCCCACTATCTTCTTCAATTGGAATACATTCTTCATTGATAAAACTAAGAAATCTCTCTTCAATTATTACTATTTATGGTATGATTAGAATTTCTATTTGATATTTCTAATCTAATCCACTCCACTCTAGCAACTCAATTAATCTAAGTTGATTTGTGCATAATTTTTTACATCTACTTGATTAACCTAAATTACACATAAAGGAAACTATATATTCCTATTAATTTTAATCAACCCAACAAACTTACCTAACCCTACAACCCTAATAAGTTTTTAAATCTATAATTAGTTCTATTTTTATTTGTGATTCATCTCTAAGGATTCATTGATTTATTTTTTCTTTCTAGCATTTGGTGATTGATTAAATGTTGTTTATTCTTATGTGTACCTCACTAACCCTTGACTTGGTCTAGGGTTTACATTTTTAGCAAAGTTTTAGAGACGATTTATTTTTGATACCCTAATCTCAACCATGTTAATTTTTTGCCAAAGGGGCTATAGAATCATTTCGATCCATGGAGAAGAAGCCTTTGCTTAAACCCCAATGTGACTTCACATTCCAATGATATTGACATCTTTAGTGGTGCTTAGACTAATGTAAACATTATGATCATGAGGTACATATACAAAAATAAGGCTTTGGTATGCAACTCGTTAGTTTGGCCAATGCAAAGTCATGAACATCTAGTAGATATATTTCACACTTTACTTGCATATCACAAGCATGGAAAAGAAACACTAGAAGCAATTTATTCTAAACTTACATTATCTATCAAGTTCAGTGCATTTAACCATACATGTACCATGGACACTTCAATTATTGTCGATTCTCCTATAGATCCTTCATCTATCATTTCCTCATTCATTAGTGGTATGTCATTTAGTAACATTACAACCAATTTCTTTTCATACCTCTTTCATCCTCTACTACCAATCCTCTCACCTCATTCCTTGGCCAAGCCACATCCGCATACAATATTTTTCTAGCCTCAAATGCCCTCAAGTCCTCAATTATTTCATCCCTTCAACCCAAATTATTGGATCATTTATACCTCTCACATCCTTACACTTACTCCTAATGGTACCAACCCATCCCATATTACCATCTCATCCTCTACCCTAAATGCATTAATCTAAAAAATTAACCAAGCAGATAAGAAAGTGGATAATAATAATAATGTTTAAGATGTAAATTTTTTAGATCTCATACAAACACTAATGGGTGAAAGTTCAAAGTTGTATCACACTTTTATAAAGGAAACTACCAACACTAATCTAATCACTAAAAAATGACATATACATTTTGAATTTTGAAATGATGTAAACTAATAAAAAGTAGATTTTTTTATGTATTTTAGGTTTTTTTTTTAGTTGTGTCGCACTTTTATAAAAGAAACAACCAAGACTAATATAATCACTAGAAAATGACATATGCATTTTGAATTTTGAAATGGTGTAAACTATTAAAAAGTAGATTTTTTAGTGTATTTTAAGTCTTTATTTTTTAGAAAAAAAAAAATTATTTAAATGCATTTTTTGTAAACTTGCCACTATAATTTAGTTATTGACAATATGTTAAAACATAAGATTAAGTGGGGCATTAATCTCTTTATAATATTTTTTCCTTCATTTTATTGTTTATTTATAACTTAAAAATTTAGTGCATAGATTATTTTCCTCTCCATCTCAATGAATATATTTATTTAAATAAATCTTAAAATTTTCTTGTGTTGAAAACACAATTGTTTCAATGGGACATCACCTTTTTGTCTTAATTATTTATCCAAAATAGAAAAAAAAATCATTTTGACATGGAATCTCTTCTCTAGTGCACCATATTATTTTTGGTGTTAATTAAATGTATATTTTAGTGTTGTCCTCCTTTTAGTAAAAATAAAAGAGAAAATATAAATAAAAATTAAAACTTTTAAAAAAACTACACTTATAAATCTACAAATGGGTATGTCTAGATTTTTTTTTAAATGTTATTTATATGAGTAGGAATTGAATGCCAATTATATCGAATGATTTTTTGGGGGGTAAATTGGCCCCAACATAATGCTACATATGTATTTAGTGGACACTTCTAATTGGAAAATTTATGGTTCATATCTAATTTAGCTAGAATGAATACAAATAGACCATATGTTTGACCAAAATTGACTTTTAATTGAAAATAGTTAAATTCACTTATGCTAATAAGTTGACCTAAAGTGTGACACAACTTTGAAATTTCACCCCATTGGCTTTTGAAACTATGACATCCATTTTCTATGGTTTTGTAGCACCAAATTTTTTCTATGTGGTGCAAAGGAGGTTTTGATACACACCATAAGCCTTATATAACTTCATGTGCATAATTTATATATGAGGATAGGATTCTAGCAATGTTATTGTAAGATAGGGAAAATCTAGAAATAAAAGACTAAGACCAAATAGCAACCACTCTACATAAGATCAAAGCCCAAATGCCAAATCCAAACAAGAAAGTACAAATGATAGAAGAGAACAAACAACATGGAAGCAAATAGCAAACTCCCCTATCAAAGTTGATTATCTCCCTTGTTTCTCCCACATTCTTTCTCAAGTTGCAAAGATTTTCTCTTAGATTTTGAAGTGTTTGAATACCTGAAAATGACAATGACAAGATACCAAGAACTTTGGAGAATGTGGTTGTAGTTAGCCTTAAAATGACAAGGACAAGTCTTTTTTATAGAAAACCAAATTTGAATGAAGGGACAAGATTGAATGACAAAGATCAATGGATGAGATTGCTTTTGAGAAACAAGGAAATAGGGTTAGGGAAAAAATAAGGTTTAGTTAAGGATGGATGGTAGAGATTAAGGCAATAAAACCTTATCAAAGGTGGAGGTTAATTGAGATAAAAAAGAAGATTGGCATGGGAAAGGAATAAATTAAATAATTATAAAACTATTTAATTTAAGAGGGAAAGTGAATAATTAAATAATAAAAGAAATTATTTAATTATAGAAGAAGAGGGAAAAAAAAGTTGTCTTTTTAAAATAATTAGAAACAATTACCTAATTAAAAAGTGAAGGAAAAAGACAAGTTACTAAATAATTAAAATAATTATTTAATAGTGGAGAGAAAAGCTAACTTTTTAAATAAAATAATTAGAAACAATTATCTCATTAAAAAGTAGAGGAAAAAGATAAGTTATTAAATAATTAAAATAATTATTTAATAGTGGAGGGAAAATCAAGAAATAATTAAATAAATAGAATTTATTTAACTATGGAAGAAAAAGCTAGTGAATAATTAAACGATTAATAATAATTATTTAATTATAGTAGAAAAGTGAAAATGAATAATTAAATAAATAAGAATTTATTTAATTATAGAGAAAAATGGATATTAGTGACGTAATTAAATATAATTTATTTAATTAATCAAAAGGAATAATAAAAGGGAAAAGTAAATTAATTAAATAATTAAAATTATTTAATTATGTAGGGGAAGAAGGGAAATTGATGGTGAAAAATAAGGTTCATAGGATTAGAACATCTTTTAGTGTCTACATTTTCCCCCTCTTTGATACAATGTGAAGTCGTCTAAATGTTGTATCAAAGAACAAACATGAAAATTCAGCTCAAAATGTGCACCAGTGAAGACATGATAGACCTATGCCCCCTCAAAAAAATTTGTAAATTTTGGAAGAGTTTCAAAATTTTGAAAAATTATTTCAATAAGCAAATTTGATGATCGATAATGCAAGGATTGATGAAAATAAATTTTGGTGAGAGTAAAATGTTAGCATGAAGTTGAATGATTGAAGAGGGATTGATATTCTTGCTTAATAGATGTCAACTTGCATGTTTATCATCATTGGGTGACAAAATTAAAACAAATGGACAATAAACACCATGGTATGACATAGACCAAGGTGTGCAATGTTATCCCTTTGCAAAAACAAACACTCAACAAACAAGGAATGTCTTAACTCATACTAAGGAAAAAGTTGCCCCAGTATTTTTGTCAAGAAAAACCACAAGCAACAATAAAAAAGAAAAGAGGTCATGATCCATCATCCCTCCTCTAAATCCTTCGTGGGACATCCTCAAGGTGGCTAGTAACATGACCAAAGACATAAAAAAATATAAGACCAAATAGACCAACAAACTCAACAACCATTTAGATTAGTTGTCATAATTTATTTGTTGATAGGATTGATGAGGTTGATTGACAAGTTTAACATATTGATTGATTGGTAGTGTTGACTGATTGATTGATTGAAAAGATTAATTGTTTGACCAAGATTGATTATTTGACCAAATTGGTTGACCAGATTGATGACTAATAGGATTGGCCAATTGACAAGATTGATTGAGCATGCCTGGTTTTAGGAAAGACATATCTTGTATAAGGAAAATGATAAGGTTAACAAATGACCAAATTCAGGAAGGACACATCCTGAATAAGAAAAAATGATAAGACTATTAAGTTGACCAGGATTGATGATTAGGCAATTGATCTATTTGGATTGAAAACTAGTTAGATGGTTGATCTATTGATTCAAGATTTAGTTTAGATATCTATTTACTTGTGTCTGAAGTGTTGTTCTTAGCAAGGGACAACTTATTACAGGACCAAAGACAATAGACCAAGATAGACTCGACAAACCCTAAAGGACTGATCGAGTGCCTCGAGGGCTCATCGAAAGATGGTCTTTCCTACGTCATGTACACTCAAAGACATCGTATTTCTACCGAATTTGACCAAAAATAACTCATCATTAAGATGCAAGTCATGAGTGATTCAACTCGACAAAACCTAAGGGACTGACCTAGTACCTTAGGGGCTCATTGAAAGATGGCCTTGCCTATGTAGCAATGCATAGAGACAACGTAGTTTGATTGGACTTGGACTGACACATACTCTAACTCTTACTCTATTTTTGGAGTTTTGATGTTTTATGATTTTTTTTTGGATTTTGACGTTTTATTATTATTTTTGGATTTTGATGTTTTATTATTTTTTTGGATTTTGATGTTTTATGATTTTTTGGATTTTGATGTTTTTTTATTTTTTGGATTTTGATGTTTTAAAGGTTGATTTTGTGTTTAGGATCCCATGAAGATGTAAGTCAAGGAATTGTCCCCAGTCAGGTATAAGGCCAAGTTATAATGAGTGAACAAGTGAATGGATGCTAATGGATATGAAAGACGAAGGACACTAAGTGCCAATGATTCTCAGGCCATGAGAAGGATGACAAATATTTATTATGGACGAATGATATATGTAGGGAGGATGGAAGCAAAAAAACTATATAGAATGATGGTAGGCGGAGGAGCAAAGACTAACTACACATGGCGCTTGTTTGCCAAGTTTTCATCATGGTACTTATCCAAAGTGTTTTTTGCTTTTAGACGAATTATTTCTCTTTACTATTTTTTTAATTTTTTTTGTCATCAAGACACCTATTTTCCAGGTTTTCATCAGGGTGACTATTTTTTTTATTTTTTGACTTTTTGAAAGTGTATAGGAGCGAATTTGTACACCTTATGCAAATTTCGCTTTCACATACCTTCACCTTAGAAAATTAAATCTGAAGGAAAAATTCCACATCACCAAATTGCCTTTCGTCCACTTGGCATCTATCCTTTGTGTTGGTGAGAGAATATTTGTCAGGGACGAATGTGCGACGTGTGGATGTCTATGCAGGGTGTTGTCGTCCCTAACAATTCTTGCATCTAGAGTTGGCAGAGGCGTTACACATGTTGGATACTACAGATGTGTTGCTAATATGTGGTTGTCATTGATGTCAACACTATTAGCATTTGGGATATTGAAGGTTGTATATGTCAAGGATATTGAGAAAATTGTAAAAAAAAGTGTTCCAGGTTCCCAGTGGAACTGTGTAGGTCATAAAGGTGTCTTGTTCTGTACATTGAAGATCAACTGTTGTGGAATAAAGGGTTTATTCTTGAGAGTATCTAGATCATCTACCAAAAGTGTCAAAGGTCCACATATAGATTTGATCGTGTTGTGGTCTGACAACATTTATGTAGTCTTTGTCAGTGTTCCTGAGTAAAGTTTGTGTGATTATGGTAATTCTCTATTGTTTATTGGTGTTCTTGGATGTCTCCAGATCGTGCTCTATCTTTTTGGTATGTCCACATTGTTCAATGTGCTAGTGGTCAAATATTTTTCTCTGTATGTTCATTTTTCATGTTCTTGGTCGACATGATGGTGGTAACATGTTGTGGATCCTTGAAAAGTGAAATTTGAATGTTTGGCACACCCGTGAATATTGTTTTGGGTCGCATCTTTGTTTTGGTCGACGGTGTTTAGATCCACATTGAAAATTTAATTGTAAATTTAGGCCGACATTGCAAATATGTTTTATTTCCCTGGCCGACTAAGTTGTTGATGTAATCCATGATGTAGATATATAAGAGTGATTGTTTCATCGGTGCTGAGAGTGCTTCATGTGTTGGGTGTGCTCCTATGTGTGTATGTGTGAATATCATTTGATTGCAGAGCAGAGTGTGAAGAAGATCGAGCGAAGTGTGAAGTAGTTTGAGTGAAAAGTGAAGGAGTTTTATGTGCTTAATTGGAACTGTAATTAGGCTTGTGTAGAAGCTATTTTCTCAGTTTGCACCCTCTGTATTTAATCCTATTATGTATTGTTTGGAAATGAGCCCCTTTTGTAACTGAGCAGTGAGCTCTAGGCAGTGTGCCTGAATGCATGTGCATTCCCCTATATTGTTTTCATTATACTTTTAACAGGGTATAATATTGTGGACTAACATCCACCGTGGTTTTTCCTCTAATAGGGTTTCCATGTAAAAAAAATCTTGGTGTTCTCTGTCTCTCTGATGTGTTAATTGCTTATGGTTAATTTCTTATTCATTGGATCTGAGATTAAGTTAAGTAAAGTTTGAAAATTTTATTATTTTGTGACAACTGATTCACCCCCCCTCTCAGTTGTCTATCCTTGTTTTGCCAACACACCTAATTGGGATCGAATTGTAACATCCCTCTTTGACCAATTGACCCAAAAATGGCATATTCTTCCTCATTCTTCCTTAAAATTCATCCATTCTCACTTCATTTCCTCTCTTAGTAATTCAATCTCTCTCTAGCAACTTTCTAACATTTTCTTCACTCTCAAGCAACATTCTAGCACTCCATTTTTTAGCATTGCAATAGCATTTCAAGCTTCATCAACTCCACATTGCAAGTGTGAGGCAAGCCATAGAAGCGTGGGCTTGGAGTCTTGTGAGACCTCCCTTCATCACAATTGCAGCTATGGTGACTTTTCCAAGTCCATATTCTCCTCCACTGGCTAGTGAGCTTTTGGGTGGAGGTGGTAATGTTTCACTCCTCTCCTTTTTGATTTGATAGAAGTAGCACAATATTATTTGTAGTTCTCTTTTCTATTTCTTCTTTCCTTTATCACATATCCTACTTCGTTTCTTTCTAATTATCCATGGAGGTGGAAACACCAAAACGAGGGTCTGACTAAGGTAGGCCCCTATATAGCCCCAATAATTTTCCCTCTTTCTTGTGTGTAGGTGGACGTGTGTCTAGCTAGTGAATTGGCGCTTTTGTGAGATTATCTTCATCACCCTATTTCTTATTTACTTGCTTTATCATTTTAGTATCTATTTCCTATACTTTCTCATTTTGTTTTTTCCATCTAGATTAACTAGCTAGGTTGATAGTACATTTTTAGGTAGTCTTTAGTGTACTTCCTATTTTCTTGATGAACAAATGCTAGCACACTCGAGAGATGCCAATGAGTCGTGATGTTGTTCCAAAACTGCAATGTCATCCTCAAATAGAGAGTTGTCTGAGGTACAATACAGACTCCAAAAACATGCTCACCTAGCGCAAAACTAAGTTCAGTTTTTGCAAAGTGATAGAAGTATGTTATAGTGCTCATCATTCTCAATCCTTATCCCAAGGCATCTTTTAGAGTGGGGTAAGTTAGGGCATCCCTCCGCTCTAGGCTCTTTGTGGCCTAGAGCCTTGACGTGGTTGGTCCCCCTCTCTTACAAAAAGGATACTCTAAGAGCTAGGTATAATATCTATGAAGATGCATGTTGTTGATAGGATCATGTAATGGTTCACCTTCAAGAGTAGAGATTTGATAAGCACTAGATCCATATATTATTGTGATAATATAAGGGTCCAACAAATTCAGTTCAAACTTCCTGGGCTCCTCTCGATTTGTTTGATTTTTTGGATTCTCCTTCAAAACTAAGTCACCAATGTCAAAGTTTCCAACTCAAACCAAGTCTTGTTGTACCTACAGGGAAGACAAATCTAGTATTCCTATAAATGGACCAAGACATTCTATCTCTTTTCATCCAATAACCCTAGCTCATGTAGATAGGATACACGATATTCTTCTTCATCAATCAACCCTTGCATGGATACCCTCAAGGATGGTAACTTGACCTCAATAGGAAGAATTACTTCAAATACAAAGATAAGGGAGTATGGTGTACCTACTATATGGGTGTAGATATTGGTACAATAGGCCCATAAAGCAGGATTGAGTTGGATATGCCAATCACAGCTAGCATCATCGATAGTATTTTTTAAGATTTTAAGTATAGTCTTATTAGATGCCTCAGCTGGACCATCTCCCTGGGGGTAATATGGGGTGGAAAAATGGTGTTGGATATGGAACTTCTCACATAACTCATGAACATATTTATTCTTGAAAGTGCAACCATTATCTGTAATGATGGATTGAGGGACACCATACTAGCATACAATGTAATTTAGGATGAACTTGGATATCTACTTACTAATAATATAGGTCATCAAAATGGCTTCAATCCATTTGGTGAAGTATTTTATAGCAATAAGGATAAACTTATGACCATTTGTAGAGGTGGTATGGATCTTTCCTATGAGGTTGATTCCCCATTGAGAGAATGGTCAAGGTGATGTGAGTGGTTGCAGTTCTTGAGCTGGTGCATGTATAATATCTCCATGAATTTGACATTGGTGACACTTCTTCACAAAGTAGTAGGCATCACATTCCATTGTAGGCCAATAATATCCCGTCCACATAATTTTTTTAGCTAAGGTAGGACCAATAGAGTGAGCTCTACATATACCATTGTGAACCTCTTGTAAGGTTGTTTGTGCTTCATATGAGTCAAGACATCTAAGGAGGGTGTTTTCTAGGCTGTGGCAATAAAGGGTATCGCCAATGATGTCATATTTAGAGGATTTTTGAATAAAGTTTTTACGTTGGTTGGAAGACAAGTTAGGAGGGATAATCTGGTCATGCAAGTAGTTACAAATATCTTTGCATCGGGGAGATTCAAGACCAACAAGTTTTTGCTCAAGTTCAGCTTTGGGGACATCAAACACAAGGACCAACAGTTGTTCCACCAAGAACTCATATTGTGATGCATTGTTAGGGATATACAAGAGAGATCCAATTGTTGCCATTGCGTCTACTACCTTATTTTGAATTCTTGAGATCTGCTTAAAGGTAATAACATTGAAGTATAATATGAAACTATCAACCATGCACTTGTAAGGTGTTAGCTTCTCATCCTTGGTATCATAATCATCATTGACTTGTTTTCTCACCAACTGGGAGTCATCATAAACTTGAAGTTACTTGATTTTCCACTTAATTACCACTCGGAGTAATGCTTCATACTCAACTATATTATTGGTGCACGAAAATGCTATTCAAAACAACTTAGAAATGGAATCCCCTTGAGGTGTGATGAAAAGAATGCCTACTCATGAACCATGACTTGTGTAGGATCCATTGAAATACAATTTCCATGTTGTTGGTGTCTCTATTGCAAAGATTGACTCATCAAGAAAATTAGATATTAGAGGATGCTCTGCTTGTATTGGTGCATCTGCTAGTTGATCAACTATTACTTGTCCATTTATTGCCTTTCGATCAACATATTCTATGTCATGTTCACTTAAAATCATAACCCACTTAGCTAGTCATCCTATCAAAGCTGCTTTACTAAGAAGATACTTCAAAGGATCAATTTTGGCTATCAATTTTGTTTTATGATTAAGCATATAATGTCTCATTTTTTTGGGTTGTAAAAACAACTGCTAGGTATGCTCATTCAATACAACTGTACTTTAACTCATATCCCACCAAGGTGTGACTGATGTTGTAGATTGCTCTTTCTTTTCCATCATTATCATTTTGTGCCAATAATTCCCCCAATGTTGATGTAGTTGTCACATACAATACTAGATGTTGACCATCGATTGGAGGCATGAGAACTGGAGGAGTCAATAGATAATTCTTTATTTGATCAAATGCTTCTTGACATCTTTTTGTCCAAATGAAGGGGACCCCTTTGTGTAACAAGTGTTGAAATGGATGAATCTTATCTGTTGGTTGGGCGATAAATCTACAGATTGATTCAATCTTCCTTCTAAATTCCTCAACTGACTGATGTTGGTGGGTGGTAACATGTCCAAAATAGATTTTACTTTTGCAGGATCAACTTCTATTCCTCTACGAGACAATATATCCCAAGAGCTTGCTTGATTGGACCCCGAAAACACATTTCTTTGGATTTAACCTAAGTTTGTATTCTTCAAGTCTTTTGAAAGTCTTATCTAAAACTACTAGATGACCAATTCTTTCTATAGATTTTGTAAGTAGATCATTGATATAGTATTCCATAGTTACATGCATGTAATCATGAAAAATGGTAGTCATGGCTATTTGATATGTCACTCCAGCATTATTTAGTCCAAATGGCATAGCGTTCCAACAAAAGGTTCCCCAAGCACATGTGAAGGTTGTTTTGTGTTGATCTTCAGGAGAAATTTGAATATTATTATATCCTAAGAAACCATCCATAAGAGATAGCATCTCATATTCGGCAGTAAGGTTCACTATAATGTCAATATTAGGTAAGGGGACATTGTCCTTAGGACAAGCCTTGTTAAGATCTTGGAAATCTGTGCACACTATAATTCCACCAATCATTTTTGTAACAAGAACAAGATTAGATATACATTCTACATAATCAATAGAGTGTATGAAACCAACATCGAAGAGCTTCTTTAATTCAACCTTGACTAAGAGTGTGATCTGCGAGTGCATTCTCCTCAACTTTTGTTTGATTGGTTTAGCATTTGGTAGCAATGGCAAGTGATGTAAAACAAGCTCAAGGTCCAACCCAGGCATATCAACATATGACCATGCAAAATTCACATGTCTCTCTGAAAATAATGCTTTGAACTTTGGTTTTTCCTTAGTGGTGAAAGAAGATGCAAGCTAAATGATTCTGGAATTATCTTGTGTCCCAAGGTTCACTTCTTCTGTCTCTTATACCAACAATGGTGATCTCTCTTGGTCTATAGGGATACTTTCCAATCTATTGGATATTTTTGATATGTAGTTGCCATTGATTTCAACACTATTGGCATTAATATCTTTAAGGTTGTATATGTCGAGGATATTGAGAAAATTGTAATAAAATAAGTTGCAGGTTGTCGGTGATGTAGTGAAGTTCAGTATGGTGGCTAGCTTAGTATGTTGACGATAAGAGGTTGTGGATTAAATGGTTTGTTGACAAGTATATCTAGTTTCTCCACATGAATTTTCAAAGGTTCGCATGAAGATTTGATTGAGTTATGAGTATCTGTGTTCTAATAGTTGTTTTTTTGCTCTAGTTGGTGTTCCTAAAAGATGATGTGATTCTAGTAATTTGTGTTGTTGTGGATGCTTCTGTGGTGATTTATGATGCTTGCAGATGTTTCTAGATCATGCTCTATCTATTGTTGTTGGTCCACATTGATCGTTGTGCTCGTGTTTGGTGATTTTATTTTGTGAGTTCATGTTTTTCATGATCTTGGCTGATAGGGTGATTGTAGTGTGTTGCAAATCTTCGAGGCATAATTGTTTAAGGTGTTTCATGTTTGAGGATGTTGTTTTGGTTCCTTAATATGTTGTGGTCAACATTGTTTGGTTCACATTGATAAATTATTTATTGATTTGGGCCAACATTTTGTACACACTTTATATTTTGTTAAAGCCGACATGTAGCTGGTGTTATCCCTAGTTGGGGATATATATGATCAATTATTTATACCATTTGGAAGCAGTGGTGTGTGAAGTACATTGTGTGCTATGTGCGAATAATGTTCTAATATTTCAAAGGAAGAAGTAAAGTGTGAAGAAGAGTGAGCATTTTTTCATGTGCTTAACCGGAACTGTAATCAGGCATTAGAAGATGTTATTTTCTCAGTTCAAAATCTTTCGGATGTAATCCGAATGTTTTTGTAATACAATGTGTCTTCCTTTGGGAAGTAAGCCTTTTGTATTTGAGTAGTGAGCTCTAGATAGTGTGCCTGAATGCATGTGCATTCCCCATTTATAATTCTTTTATACTTTTAACAAGGTATAATATTGTGAATTAACCTCCATCGTGGTTTTTCCCCTAACAGGGTTTCCACATAAAAAATATTGGCGTTATATGTTTTTTTTTTTATGTGGTGATGGTTTATGCTTTCATGTTTATTTATCAGATTTAAGAATAAGTTTAATAAGTATAATTTTTGTGACAACTGATTCACCCCCCTCCCAGTTGTCTTCCCTTGTGTTGCCAACAATTGGTATCAAATCCTAGTTCCTCAGAAGAAGTTTAATAGCTTTAGGTGATCCAAGATGGTGATATATAAGAAGGATAGTCTGATATTTTATGGGACTAATTATTCTCTATGGAAGACTCAAATGGAGTGTCATCTATAAGATGCATTGGTGAACCTTACTAGACAATTACAAAGAATAGATATGTCATCCCACAAAATGGTCCTTCTACTGTAGGTGAAATTAAGGAAGCCGAGTAAAATATCAGGGCTAAGGAAGCATTGTTGAGTGCTCTGAATGATTCTAAGATGACAAATGTAATGGAGCTAAAGACTGATTATGAGATCTAGAAAAAGTTGGAAAATTTGTATGAAGGTGATGCCCATGTGAAGATTGCTCAACTATAAAGCCTGAAAGGGAAATATGAAATGTTGAGAATGGGTGAAGATAAGAACATCACTTATTTTATGCAGAGAGTGAATGAACTTGTGTGTAGTATCAGATGTGCTGGTGGAACATTTGAAGAATCAAAGATTGTTGCTAAAGTGCTCAGATCCTTGCGTACTACATACAAACAAAAAGCTACTACTATTGAGGAGATCTAGACTGTGACAAATGCAACCAGAGACATGTTGATTGGTAAGCTTACTGCTTTTGAGTTAAGTGAGTTTGGTGAATCTATTCCTAATGCATAATCTACATTCAAAGCTACTATCTCTCGAAAAGATAATCAGAGATGTGATCTGAGAGAAAGTTCTAGAAAAATTTCCAAGTATGAGCAAGAAATGAGAGAGATTGAAGAAGAAGAAAGAAAACTAGATGAGCTTGAAGCACTTATAGTCAAGAGGGAAGCCAGAGGAGAAGGTAAATATAAAGGGAAATTTCCTCTTAAATGTTTTTCTTGCAATAAGATTGGTCATTTTTCCTCAAGGTGTCTGAAAAGAGTTCCTAAGCCAAGACCTAACAAGCCTAGATTCCAAAGAAAGTGTTATTATGTTGTTGATGAAGGTGTGACAGATGATGAATTTGATAAAGGGAATTTAAGTGAGGATGAATGGGTATTTATTGCTATCAAGGAAAATGATCTAGTGCCTACTGAATCTAATAATTGCACAAATGTGGAGAAAGCTCTAGCTACCAGAGTTGAAAGATGAATGGGTGATTGATACTATATGCTCTCATCACATGACAGGTGATCAAAGTAAATTTGTGAGCTTGGAAAAGTATGATGGTGGTGTTGTAAGATTTGGTGATGACAAAGCTGGTGTAATCTGTGGCAAAGGATCCATTTCTCTTTATGGTAAGCATAATACTGATGATGTTCTATATGTGGAAGGTTTGAAGCATAATCTCTTAAGTGTTGGAAAAATGGTTGGAAAGGGATACAATCTTCAATTCAAGGATGGAAAATGTAGAATATTAGGGAGTTTTGAAAATGTGATTGCATCTGGTACAAAAAAAAAAGGTAATATCTTTCACCTAAGTGTTGCTAGTAAAAATTGTATGATTGCTCAAGTTGATGAAATTTGGTTGTGGCATAGGAGAATGTGGCATGTAAACATTGACAATATTATCAAGATAAGTTCTACTCAGGCAGTGAGAGGTCTTCCTAAGTCGATAAAACCTACTAA
Source organism: Sequoia sempervirens (assembly GCA_007258455.2). NCBI lineage: Eukaryota > Viridiplantae > Streptophyta > Pinopsida > Cupressales > Cupressaceae > Sequoia > Sequoia sempervirens. The sequence continues at coordinate 288,401,110 of VDFB02353493.1, read as the reverse complement.
TACTATATGCAAGGAATGTCAGTTAGGGAAGCAAACTAAAGTTTCATTCCAAAGAAAACAAAATTTTTCAAATGAAGTGTTGGATCTTATGCATACTGACTTGCGTGGTCCTTCTAGAGTCAAAAGTTTACAAGGAGACATGTATTTCATGATACTTATTGATGATTATTCTAGATTGATGTGGGTCACTTTCTTAAGGGAAAAATATGAAGCTCTAGAGAAATTCAAGATTTTTAAGGCTATGGTTGAGACAGAGATAGGTCTAAAGATTAAATGTCTGAGATCAGATAGAGGTGGTGAATTCACTTTCGGTGAGTTTAATTCTTTTGTGAAGAGCATGGGATAAAGAGACAACTATCTGCCTCACGAACCCCTCAGCAAAATGGAGTTGTGGAAAGGAAGAACAAGATAATTCAAGAAGCTTCTAGGACTATGATGTTGGAAGGAAATGTTCCACATATCTACTGGAGAGAAGCTATGAGTATTGTCCTTTATACTCTCAACTGGGTACATATCAAAGGTGATACTAGTAAGACTCCTTATGAGCTATGGTATGGTCATAAGCCTACTGTTAGATACTTCAAAATCTTTGGGAGTAAATGCTATATAAAAAGAGATGAAGATATAGGAAATTTTGATGCTAGAAGTGATGAAGGAATCTTTCTTGGTTATTCTACTAAAAGCAAAGCCTACCGATGCTACAATAAGAGATTGAGGAAAGTAATTGAAAGTGCTAATTTCAAGGTTGATGAAGACACACTTAGACCATCTAGAACCTATGGATATGATTCAGATGATCAGAATGATAGTTCAAGAAAGAAAGTTCAAACTCCAAATCAAGTTCAAATCATTTCGGTGAATCAAGAAAATCAAGAGGAAGAAACTAGTGAAAGTGCAGAAGTGAGATCACAAGATCCTAAATTTCAAGAATACTCTAAGACTCCAAGGTATGTAATACTAAATCATTCAAAATATCAAATTATAGGTGATAAGAGCAAAGGTGTTCAAAATAGGAGAAGAATTGCAAAAGAATACTGTTTGATTTCAAAGACTAAGTCTAATAGTGTGAATGAAGCATGCAAAGATGAACATTGGGTGGAAGCAATGAAAGAAGAACTACTAAAAATTGAGAAGATTGATACATGGATTCTTGTTCCTAGACCTAAAGACAAAAATTGTAATTGGAACTAAATGGGTTTTTCAGAACAAACTAAATGAGCAAGTTGAAGTTGTTAGAAACAAAGCAAGACTGGTGTGTAAAGGATATTGTCAGATGGAAGGAATTGATTTTTAAGAAAATTTTGCTCCTATTGCTAGGATTGAAGCTATGAGACTATTTATTGCTTATGTTGCTTACAAAAACTTCAAAGTTTATCAGATGGATGTCAAGTCAACATTTCTAAATGGTGAATTGGAAGAAGAAGTGTATATTGAGCAACCTGATGGATTTCAATTGACTGATCAAGGAGATATAGTTTTTCGGTTGAAGAAAGCATTGTATGGACTTAAGAAAGCCCCAAGAGCATGGTATGCCAGATTGGACAAGTATTTGTTGAAGCTTAGATTTAATAAAGGTATTGCTAATAGTAACTTGTATTTCAAGATTGATCATGATAAAGATTTGATTGGTGAAGTCTTTGTTGATGATATCATTTTTGGAGGAGATGATAGTTTGTGCATGAAGTTTGTTGATGAGATGCAGAGTGAGTTTGAGATGTCTATGATTGGAGAAATGAAATTATTTTTGGGATTACAAATTACTCAGCTAGATAGAGGTATCTTTATATCTCAGTCCAAGTATGTGAAAGAATTGCTAAAGAATTTTGGTATGGAAGATTCAAATCCAGTTGGTACACCTACGGTGATCGGATGTAAGTTGACATGAGATGATGATTCTCCTAAAACAAATCATACTAGATATAGATCCATGATTGGTGGATTGCTCTATTTGACTCAAACTAGACCTAATATCATGAATTTCGTATGCATTGTTGCAATATTTCAAGTTGATCCTAAGGAATCTCATGTGACAGCTATAAAGAGTATTTTTAGGTACTTGAAGGGGTTAGTTGATTTTGGCCTATGGTATCCTAAAGAAGATGACCTTACTTTGAGTGATTTTATTGATGTTGATTGGGCAGGAGATGTGAATGACATAAAGAGTACCAATGGTGGTGCATTTTTCTTGGGAAAGAAGTTGATTTCATGGTTAAGAAGAAAAATATCATTTCTTTATCTACTGCAGAGGCAGAATACATTACTGCTACTAAAAATTGTACTCAAGTATTGTGGATGAAGTAGATGTTGAAAGATATAAAAGTTGTGTATGATGAACCTATTGCTATATTCTATGATAATTCAAGTGCAATTAACATCTCTAAGAATCTAGTGCTACATTCAAAAAAAGCATATATCTATCAAGTTTCACTTTTTGAGAGAGAAGGTGAGTGAAAAGGAAGTCAAATTGGAGTATGTGCCCACTAAGGAAAAAATTGAAAATATATTTACCAAGCCCTTTCCTATGGATACTTTTGAGTATCTCAGAGGGAAGCTAGGGGTGATTACACTTCCTAATCATAATTAAGATGCATTAACTTACATCAGTCTATGCATTTCATTGTCATATCTTGTGATTCAGATTGATGTTGTGGTGGCTACTACTTAGGGGGAGTAGTCAGATGTTTAGAAATGTGGTTCAGAGTTTATGTGGAGAAAGATAATGTGTATCTTTTTCATTGATGTAAAAGGGGGAGAAGAGTCATGTGAAAAAATGTAAAAGAGTTAAGGAGAAAAAGAGTCAAAATCTAAAGGGGAGAAAGTGCTAAGAGAAAGTTGTGTTGATGGTGTTTTTCACATCATGTGTTGCCATGAATGCCAAAGGGGGAGATTGTTGGATATTTTTTATATGTGGTTGTAATTGATGTCAACACTATTGGCATTAATATCTTTAAGGCTATATATGTCGAGGATATTGAGAAAATTGTAATAAAATAAGTTGTAGGTTGTCGGTGATGTAGTGAAGTTTAGTATGGTGGCTAGCTCAGTATATTGATAATAAGAGGTTGTGGATTAAAGGGTTTGTTGAAAAATATATCTAGTTTATCCACATGAATTTTTAGAGGTTCACATGAATATTTTATTGAGTTATGAGTATCTGTATTCTGATAGTTGTTATGTTGCTCCAGATGGTGTTCTTGAAAGAAGATGATGTGATTCCAATAATTTGAGTTGTTTTGGATGCTTCTGTGGTGATTTATGATACTTGTGGATGTTTCTAGATTGTGCTTTATCTGTGTTGTTGGTCTGCATTGATCGTTGTGCTCACGATTGGTGATTTTATTTTGTGAGTTCATGTTTTTTCATGATCTTGGCTGACAGGGTGTTTGTAGCATGTTGCTGATCTTCGAGTCATTATTGTTTAAGGTGTTTCATGTTCGAGGATGTTGTTTTGGGTCCTTACTATGTTGTGGCCAACATTGTTTGGTTCAAATTAATAAATTGTTTATTGATTTGGGCTAGCAGTTTGTACACATTTT
>VDFB02353493.1:288311372-288397474 GCA_007258455.2 Sequoia sempervirens | reverse complement strand
ATTGTTCTTCATCATCAAGTGGATCAACCTTCATCAAGATCATCAAGCTTGCAAAGGAGTTGGGAAAGGGCCAATTTCCACATCAAATTGGCACCAATTCCCCCATGGGATTGAGAGTTTGCATGTTTAAATAGGATTTCATTACTTTTCTTGTATTGTTCTTCATTTTCCTTCCTATTTTGAGCATTGTAGATGAATTTCATGGGGAATCTTAGTTCTAACTTGCATATGAATGTAATATTGTGTTTGTTTTCTATATTTGTGTAGGTCTAGGATTAGGATTCACAAACCTAAAATACCATAATATCAATAGATTTGGTTAGAGAATTGAACAAAGGAGTCTAAGGATATGATAATAGAGAATGATGGCCCCACATCCAAACTCTTTCATCTAAAATATAATATTTGTACTTAGAAGAATTTAATTCCACCACTAACAACCCCCTAATACAAGGGTAAATATCCACTCTAGCCTCCAATTTATACAATGCCAAGGTTTTGAAATCTATCAATGCAAGTCTGGGAGGGAAGGCCACATGTGGTCAAATATACATACTATATCCTTATTAGAGAGTAAAATATTATTATCTATCACATACTACATAAGAACCATTGTGAGAATGGATAAAGTGTAGGGGAGTGACAATAATTTAATTTGAGGAAGAGGATGAGAGGTAGCTATAGAAGGATTACATCTCACAACTCCAATATATGAAGAAGGAAAAGGAGTTCTTAGGCTGCCAATAGAACCACCACCAAGAATAGACCCACCATGTAGAGAAAATGCAAGCTACAAAGAAATAGAGCCTCCCAAAAATTTCCCTTAAAAAGTATAATGTTATTAAGATGATAATTTATTTATCTTTATGTCTAAATTTTAAAAAAAATCATAGTAAATTATGATGTTTATATTTTCCTAAGGAGCTATTTTAGGTTTGAAGAACATGGTTGTTGGTATCAAACTTATACTTTAACTATTAGACATGAATTAAATAGAAATTAAATATGATTTAAAAGATATTTTTTGTGTAGTAGTGTCAAATAGGGTTGAGATACAACTACCTTTATTATCCACTAATTATAGTGAATCTATTATATTTGACATTTTAGTGGATCAACTGCTATGCTAGTAACAATATACATAGTCATATGTAAGGTGTATTTTTATAATTTAGATATATGATGAAATATATAATATGTGTGATACTGACAATAATTTTTTAAATTTTATCTTAGTTTCATGATAATTCTTGACATGGATATCATTGATCTAGTTTCTTCTATTATATCTAAATCACATGTGTTGGTGATATGAGTTTAGATGGAATTGAAAACTCTTTCATATTGCATCACAATATTGTCAAATATCATTCGCATATGTTGGTACATCAACCAATGTATCAAGTGATTCATATTTGAACATGGGTTTAGTGCACATGGTACTAGACAAGGCAATCTATACATTATAATTGATATATATTCATGAAAGTTGCATTATCAAATAGAGTGATAGGCAAGGTATTTTTGTACATGCCAATAATGCTAGAGGACAAGGTTTTTTACTTTTTATGTTCGTGAAAATAATAGTGGAAAGGTTTGCATAGTTTGTTCGAATAAGACTTTTGAACAAATTTTGTTGACAAATTAAAGTTGGCTCTATCTTTACTGGATATCAAATAAAAAACATGCAATAATTAATCAGTTGATTATGAGATAATGTTGAATAACACTAGTGGTGTGGATAACTTATCTAGTGATGATTTATTAACTCAATTTTTAAATATATTTCATTTTAGTAAGAAAAATTGATAAGATATTACTAAATTTCATGATTTATGTCATTGGTATTGTATCTAAAGTAAGTTTTTATAATATCTAGTATTTACAAAGAATGGAGTTGAATTAAAAAATATGCATCAAAGACATGATATAGTGTAGCATTGAGCTAAACATGTGGGAAATGGTTTGCATGAAGGAAGGTGATGAGTTTGAATAATTATAAAATGATGGTGCATTGGTACATTATCTATTGTCATTGTTAAGGGTGTGAAAATATAAGAATTTTATTAAAAAAAATCCATAAGACTAGTTGCTAATGCAAGTATTTATGAATCTATGTTTTTAAGATGCATATAAATTGAAACATTAGTATAATGATGATGAAAAAAATCATTCATGCATTATTTGACAACCTTGTTTCAAAATCTTGTGTATTTTAATGTGAATGACTACTGTAAAAATCAAAATGAAAGAATCAAGTATACAAATAAATCAAAAGTATTTCCATGTTGGGAGTGACAACTAATGATTTGTGTAATGGCATTCAAAAACATCAAATAAATCCATAAGAGATGAAAAAATGATTGTTTTTTGGGCCTTTAACATTTCCTTTGTTTGTGAAAATAGATAGTTTTCATTCAAAGCCCATGGTTAATGTGTGATAAAGAAGGATGAAAGTGTTGTTGATCAAAATAAAAATATATTGAGTTCTTTGGCCACATAAATGGTCAATAAATTTTTGAACCCATATGTCTGAATAAAAATAATTAAATAAATGTCTTGTATGTCTCATATGTTGATGTGAAGAATTTATCTGTATACCCTTTATCCAATTGTAATAATAATTTCATTCTTATATATGATTACACTTTTTGGTGAGTAATTAATTATATTTAATGTGTATCTAATATTGGTAAACTGTTCTTTCAATTTGTACATGTAATCATAATTGTGTAAAAATTTCTATTCATACAATGTTAGTTCAAGTTATAGACTATAACATGATTTGTTCATATCATCTCTTATAAGGTATGGTCATGATAGTAACTCTATCTTAGCTCTTACTTTTATAGGGTTTAGAATTAGATAAAAATAAGCTGAATTAATATAAGCACCAATCATATATTTATCAATTATCTTTCTTACACAAATTTTAATTCAAACTTACAACCTTTGGAAAATATTACAATTGTATTGTAGCTCTTGATTTTATAGAGTCTATAATTAGATAATAATATACTAAACTAATCTAAACAACAATCATACATTTATCATTCAAAATGACATACATTAAAATAGATTATTATAATTAACAATTAAAAAGTTGTTGAAATATAAATTAAAATGACAGTTTGTTTACATTTTAAAAACTTCTTAAAATAAGCTTTGATTGTGTGCTTGGAATCACTTATCCAACACTTAATGAAACACATGAACCTATGAAAACTGGGTATGCAAGAAAATAATTTCAAATTTATGAAAAAAATAAATGATTATAGTTAACAATTAAGAAGATATTGAAATATAAATGAAAATGATAATTTGTTTACATTAAAAAAAAATTCTTAAAATAAGCTTTGATTCCATGCTTACCATCACTTATCCAACACTTAATGAGACACATGAACCTTCGAGGACTGGGTATGCAAGAAAATAATCAAACTTATTTTAAAAAAAAAAAAAGACCAGAAAGAGAGATTTTTAAGCAAAACTTATATTGGAATAGATTTTACAAAAAGAGCCACCACTCTTCTCAACCTGAAGTGCTAGCTTAAAAATAAAAAATTTACATTTGACAAAAACTATTCTTCCCAATACCCAATTGATCGAAGCAAGAACTCACCAACTGATTGTCTTTAACCAAGAACAAAATTTACAACCATATATCAATTTCTATACCTATAAATCCTTAGCTACACTGAAACACACAATTTGCAGAATTTTCCTGGACAGGACCCTTCTTACTCTTATGTCTAAGCTATCAGCACCTCATTCTCTTTTTGGTACTTTTGAAGATCTCCAATAGCCGACTGTGGAGGCAGAGCAACATTCAAGTTGGGAATGTGAGCATGTTGTTGATGCAAGCGGGCAAGAATGCAAGGATTCCCCTTGGATAGAATAGCAAATGAAGTCCTCATATTTTAGCTACGGTGGTAGTCAATCTAAAACCAATGGAAACAATGGAACATAGTGCTTGTCTCCCACATTCATGGGTAGCTAATCTGCATTCTTAAACTGTGTCCTTGATAGCTTTCCTTGAAAACCATGCAGGCTATATTGATTATGTAAAGGCAACCTAAATTGAATAGAAACATGGAGGCTTTGTCTATTGAGTACTTGAATGTTGATCTGTAATGAGGAGTGTGGAGGAATTGTTGATCCTTTGTTTTCATTTTTTTTTGGTTGTCTAAGCTATTAATCCTTAGTCGTCTTGCAGGTGGACATGCTATTGAATGGTTTTGACAGATTGAGCTATTTTGAACAAATAATTTTCTTCTTTCAAATACCAAACTCTTTCCTGTGTAGCTTTCTTGAAATTAAGAGAAGCTTCTGCAACTTTTGCAATATATGCAGACCAAATATAGTGACCCCTTTCTTTCCCATTTTTCAATAGCACCAAGGGCTTCCTGACAGCTTCTCTTACCAAATTCTTATGCTCATTGTCTCAAAACAACTGCTATACTAAGAAACATGAAGCACTGGAGCAACTTGAAACACTTCAAACTAGGAAGTTGGTTCATTATGCTCATGTGAATTAGCGCGTTCAAGCTTGCTCCCATGCTTTAGCATTAAATCCCCATCAACAATAGCAGATATGGATCGTTTCCCCTTTGAAATTTTGTTTGGAGTCAAGCTTGGTTAAAGATATCCTTCCTCAACGCTATATTAATACTTCGCCAAACTTTGCATGCTGTCATTTTCCCTTTTTGCAAAGCGCTTTCCAAGACTTATGAATTACCTATGCTCAATAAGTACCCACATAGATTTGAAATAAACATAACTCTGCCATGACATCTGTGTGTTGCCTTAGGAAGAGACATGTTAATTGATTTGGACCGCATAACAAATGATTTGCATATCTCACATGCATGAGATAAAATACAACACAAGGGAATCATGATCAGCAAACACTTATTGATGAAAACTACAAACATCACATATTTACCTTCTTTGATTGAATTTTTTCTTTGAGAATAATATCTGCCAACTTGGAGGGGAAAGAGACAACATTATGCCCTTCAAAGTATTCAAATTCCTGAAGATCACATCCCATGTTTGCCAAAAAAATTTGCTAGCTGATTACCTTCCTGGTAAGTATGATTTATGCATAGTGACTGGAATTTGTTAAGCAATGACCAAACTTTCTGTAAAATATACCCAATTTTCCAACTTTGAAAATTCCTCTCTTTGCATGCATTTATGATTAATAATGAATTGCCTTCAACCTAAATATTTTGAATGCTAAGCTTGATTGCTAGATTCAAACCATAAAGTAGGGCTTGAGCCTCCACCAAATTATTTGTGCCATAGGATAGATGAATAGCTTTAGCTGCTATTACATTACCCACATCATAACGGATGCAAATGCCTACACCTGAGATTCTTGAATTGCCCTCGGATGCTCCATCGAAATTTAATTTGCAAAAGCCCATTTGAGGAGGCAGCGATTTTACTGTAGACCTGTCCAAATTCTTTCTTACGGGTTGATGCAAATTACCCTTAAAAGGTAATACAATATATTTCCATTCCTTCAACACATCATTATCCCAATTGGTGAAAGAAGAAGAGACAGTCTTATGGTTTTGTACATATGAATTTACCAATTCATAGACTGACTTCTCTATTTTTAACTACACTTGTTGAACCATAGAACTTTCCTTTCTAAATATATGCTTGTTCCTTTCCCACCAAATAAATTCCAAACTAGAACAACTAGCACTATCCTCCAAATGCAAGCAAAAAGAGTTGACTTAAAAAGCACTGGCCAACTTGAAAAAAGATCCCAGAGAGTTCTAGGGAGAGGAAAGTAACAACTTAGTTTCATTTTAATGAACTCCCAGCACTCTTGAGAAAAAGAACATTGAACAAATAAGTGATCAACACTTTCCTCTACCTCATTACATAAGATACATTTAAATGGTTCTGCAATCCCCAATTTCTCCAATCTATCACTTGTTAAAATTTTAGTCCTCAAACCTAACCATGCGAAGCTCCCTTCCTTTGGAAGAACCATTGGGTTCCAACAAAATGAATAAGCCCTCTGACTTTTTGTTTGCAAAGGAAAGACGCAAGTTGCATTTAATAACATTAGACACCAAGCATCTTGTTACACCCAAGTAGAGGTATGTTGAATGACATTGCATTTATTCAATACTTGAACAGCCCTAGCAACTTCAATAACATTAGACACGAAAGCAACTTTATTACATCCAAGCACAAGTCGAACAACATTATTATTATTCAATACTTAAACAGCCCTAAACTCATAAGTCTTCATCCTACATCACCATAAAATAAAGGGTATGTGCAAGATCATCATGGAAAAAACAAGCGGCCCTTAAGTGGCGAAAAATTTAGAAAAATCATAGTTAGTTAACTTAACGTAAAAATTTGAATAAGTTATCTATATTATTTCAAAAATATGTAAGAATAGAATTTGTAGCAAATTGAATGTAGTTTTTAAACTACTAGGTTTATTTAAAAAATAAAATAAAATCTATTTGGTGAAAATTTGAAATTTCAATGCAGTAGTACTTAAATTTCAGGGAAAAATAAGTAAGTGTCTGTCTGACCACCCTAACCGTGCAATAAAATGATAATATTTTTTTATAAGATTTTAGATATAAGTAGAGGACTCATGTCTCGATGTGATGCATATTTTTTGTAACTTTTTTCCAAATAAATAATTAATTATGATTTTTTTATAACTTTTAAAAAATATAAAAACGTGTATGTGTGACCACCTTAACTTGGTCAAAACTTCATGAAATTCAATTTTTTTTTAATCTTATATAGTATGTGAAGCATAGAATATGACACATGTTTAGGATTCAAAAAATGTGATACTGTTTGAAAGCTATAGATATTTTTTAATCTTATAGTATTGGTAGAAGGTTGAGAATCTCCTTTAAAAACTCTTTTCGTTTTATCAATTTTGGTTAAAAAAAAGTTGTTAGCCACATACCCATCATATCGCTACTTTTTGGCCCATCATGATCCTGAACATACCCTAAATTTGTAACTAAGATTTAAATCTAAATGGAAACACTGTTTGGGACTCCTCTACCAATCAATCCGCCTTTCTTAGAGTGATCAAAAGTGGAGGGATAAAGCAAAGTGTATGGAACGTGTGCCAGTCCATACTTTTTTTTTAGCTTGGGATTTTCGTTTCTTTCGGTGACATTCTTCTCCACATTCTCCAGAGTGGAAGAAAAGTGGCCAAAGGCATCTGAGATCCCTTCATCGTCGGTCCATTCAAGGGTAGATAATTTCACCTATCCCAAATACACCTCGTCTATTGAACGAGTGGATAGTATCTTCAGCATTCTCATCACCATGGTGGCCTACATCCGAGTGGATACAGATTTCAGCCAGTATGCTTCTCGGTCATTCACCATTTATGTGTATTCAGAGGTACCTTTCTTAGGAATGAGGTGTGAACTCATGGTTGGGAGATTGGGCATATACCCTCCATAGGCATATTGTTTGAAATTAACGGCCGTGTGATGAGCGGATGCAACCTAGATGATGGTGGTAATTGCTTCCACCGACTCCATTTCATACCATCCACTTTCATGCCCCAGGTGAAGGTCTGCATGTTGTTGGCAAATATTAATTTCTCCCACCAAAGATATGTAATTGTCAAACAATTTATTTAATGAAGAATCTTCTCCCAAAGTTGCAATATTAAATATAGAACCTTCCCATCGTATTCTGGATATCTCTACCACCAACCTCCATACCATCATTCAAACACATGTTTCAAATGTGATGTATTATAGATACTTCCAAAGACCTCTATATAAGAGGCTCATGTAAATTGTTTTTGGTAAGCAATCAAATGAAATTTGGTGCAATAGCACATTAGCAAGTTATTGTGTTTGTTTTTCTTCTGTCTCTACCCACCTACATAATGGTATCAGAGCAGGTTGGAAAAATCATGGGAGAGATCTGTGGGTAGTATAGTCTGAAGATCGAGTGGATAGTTGTTGCCAAGGAAGAGTGTTGGAGTGTTAAAGAGATCGCTGCATTTTTTTTACAAAGATCGAAGATTTTTTTCTAAGACTTTGAAGCTGCCAATAAAGGGAGAAATGAGAGCATTGAAAGCAAGGGTCAACCGTAGCTGTTAAGGTCGTTTTTCAAAAAGTAATATCATAGACCAAAAAAAAAAAGAGTATTTGTAGAAAGTGATTGCAAAGGTATGGCATCAAAAGTTTTGCAACCTATGATTCCAATATTTTTTGGCAAGAATTATGATAATTGGGTTTTTAGAATGAAATCAAGACATTTGATTCATATGAGTTATCAGACATAGTTATAAATGGTTATACTAAACCACAAGATGAGTCTACATTGAGTCCAAATGATAAGAAAAAGCTTGATGAAAATAGGCAAAAGAAAAGAAGGGTTTTGCAGATAATTGGACAAGCATTGGATGATTCAGTTGTTGGAAAGATTAAGCCAGCCACTAGAGCCAAGCAAGCATGGGATATCCTAGAGACGACATATCAAGGTACTAGTAAGGTAAAAATTGCCAAACTACAAGCACTTAGAAGAGAATTTGAAAACTTGCAAATCAAAGGTTCTAATTCAATAGATCAATTTACATATTGTGTTACGGATTTGGTTAATCAAATAAGGCAGAATGGTGATGAGCTAATAGATCAAAAGGTTGTAGAAAAGGTTTTAAGAAGTTTACCTAGAAAATTTGATGCAATTGTTGTGGTAATTGAGGAATCTAAGGATTTGACTACATATTCTATGGATGAGTTGGTTGGTTCTTTGAAAAATTATGAAGACAAGTTGAACAGGAATGACAATACCTCATTGGAGAATGCATTCAAAACACAAATGACATTTCACAAAGGCAAAGGAAGAGGAAATCCTGGATTCAGAGGTAGAGGAAGAGGAAGATATAATTACCAAAGAGAAGAAAGGAATTCAGATCTAGGAGGAAGGAGAAATCAAAGTTTCAACTGAAGAGGATACAATAACAATCAGGCATCACAAAGGTCTGATAAGTCTAATGTTCAATGTTATTTTTGCAAGAAGTATGGTCACTTGGCAAATGAATGTCGAAATAAACAAGCAGATATGGGAAAGAAAAATGCAAATTTCTCTTAAAGTAGTTATGAGGCATTGTTTATTACATGTCACGTAGCTCAAGAAAGTTCAAGTAACATTTGGTTTCTTGATAGTGGTTGTAGTAATCATATGACTGGAAATAAAGAGTTGCTTGAGAATTTGGATACTTCGGTTAAATCAAAAATTAAATTGGGTAATGATACATTGTTGAAGTCATGGGAAAAGGTGCAATTAATGTAATTTAACAAAGCTTGGTAAGAAAACTATTCCTGATGTTTATTTGTACCCGATTTGAAGCATAATCTCATAAGTGTGGGACAACTTATTCAAAAGGGTTATAGAGTTGTTTTTGAAAATAATGTGTACAATATATTTGATATTTCTCCTAGTAACATGGTGATTACAAAGGTTGAAATGGAAAATAACAATATATTCCCACTTCGCATGAAAAGTGAAATGATGGAGGAGATTGGAGCAAGTTTCAAGGCATCAAGTCAAGATCAAGCATGGGTATGGCACTTGAGGTATGGTCATCTAAACTTCAAAGGATTGTGTTTGTTGCAAAGAAAAGAAATGGTAAGAGGTTTACCCCCCACTGAAGCACCATTGAGTTCATGTGAAAGTTGTATTTTGGCTAAGCAACATAGAGATATTTTTCCAAACGAAATGTTGTATAGAGCTTGGGCACCTTTAGAAATTGTGCATACAGATATATGAGGCCCAATGGAAACACCATCATTAGGGGGGGCATATATTTTCTCACATTCATTGATGATTATAGTAGAAAAACATGTGTTTACTTTCTCAAATATAAATCTAAGACATTTTGCAAGTTCAAGGAGTTTAAGGCATTGGTTGGGAAATAGAGTGGCTTATCCATCAAGGTATTAAGATCATATAGAGGAGGAGAATACAAGTCAAATGAGTTTTTCAATTATTGCAGGTATCATGGAATAAATAATTAGCTCACTACAAGTTAAACACCTCAGCAAAATGGTGTTGTAGAAAGGAAGAATCGTACAATAATGGAGATGGAAAAGGAACATGTTGAAAGGCAATAATCTATCTAATGAATATTGGGTTTCAAAAGCAATATCTTGTGTGGTTTATATATTGAATAGGAGTCCAACAAATATTGTGAGGGACATGATTCCACAACAAGCATGGAGTGGTAAACATCATAGTGTTTCTCATTTTAGAGTATTTGGTTGTATTGCATTTGCACATGTTCCTAAAGAAACAAGAAGTGAGATGATAAGAGTGAAAAATGCATTTTTATTGGCTATGATGAACAGTCTAAGGCATATAAGTTGTTTAATCCTATTATAACCAAGAAAGTTATTGTAAGTAGAGATGTTGTATTCAAAGAAGAAGAATCTTGGGATAGCAATATAGACAAGACAATTACAAGTGCAACAACAATTCCATATGATGAACAAGAAGAAAAACATCAAAAACAACAAGGAGAACAAGGAGAACAATCAAATGAATAAGAAGGAACTCCATCAAGAAGCTCACAAGATCACACACAAAGGAAAGTTGAGCAAGAAGAATCATCAAGTCCAAAAGTAAGTAATGACTCAAATCCTACACTTGCATCATTGAGATCAAGACTAAATGGCAAGAAGATTAGAAGTTTGCAAGAAATTTATGATCAAGGAGATAGGATAGATTTGCAATCAAACTTTTCTTTATTTGCTCAAGATCCTATATATTTTGAAGATGCAATTAAGGAATAACATTGGATTAATGCAATGAATGATGAAATAGAATCAATTGAGAAAAATGATACATGGGAATTAGTTAATTTGCCTAAGGATAAAGAATGAATAGGTGTGAAATGGGTTTATAAGATTAAGTATAAGGAAAATGGAGAAGTTGATAAATATAAGGAAATATTAGTAGCTAAAGTATTTGCACATAAATATGGAGTTGATTATAATGACACATTTGCACCTGTATCAAGACTTGACACAATTAGGATGGTACTAGCTATTGCAGCTCAAAACAATTGGAAGGTCTATCAAATGGATGTCAAATCAGCTTTCTTGAATGGATATCTGGAAGAAGAAGTTTATGTGCAACAGCCATCAAGTTATGAGATAAAAGTATATGAAGACAAATTTTACAAGTTGAAGAAGGCACTTTATGGATTGAAGCAAGTACCTAGAGCATGGTACAACAGGATAGATTCATACATGATAAAGAATGGATTCAACAGAAGCACTAGTGATCCTACACTACACACCAAGGTCAATGAAAAAGGTTATATTTTGATTGTTTGCTTATATGTTGATGATTTGATCTTTACTAAAAATCTATCTATAGACGTATTTAAATCTGTAATGAAGAAAGAATTTGAGATGACAGATTTGGGATTGATGAAATATTTTCTTGGTATTGAAGTCACACAAAATGATAAGGGCATTTTAATTTGTCAAAGTAAATATGAAAAAGATGTTTTAAGAAGGTTTAGAATGATAAACTGCAGTCCATTTTCTACCCCTGTGGCAATAGGTGCAAAACTAAGTAGAGAAGATAATGAGGCAGATTTTGATTCAACTATATTCAGAAAATTGGTTGGTAGTTTGATTTATCTCACAACAACTAGGTCGAATATAATGTATGGAGTTAGTTTGATTTCTAGATTCATGGATTCACCAAAGAACTCACATTATCAAGCAAGAAAAAGGTTATTGAGGTACATTGCAAGAACTTTGAATTATGGTATATTGTATTCTACTTCAGATAATTTTTAGTTGGTTGGATATACAAATAGTTATTTTGTAGGGAGTATTAATGACAGAAAGAGTACATTTGGATATGCATTTCATCTTTGAAAAAGTGTTGTAGCATGGGCATCAAGTGGCCTATAGTGACAATCTCATCAGCAAAGGTAGAGTATATGGCAGGAACATCAGCAGCATGTCAAGCAATATGCATGCGAAGAATCTTGAAGGATATAATGCATGAGCAAGAGGAGCCTACTACAATCTATTGTGACAACAAGTCCACCATTGCACTATCAAAGAATCATGTTTTTCACAAGAGTACAAAGCACATTGATACTAGTTATCACTTCATTCGAGAATTGGTCAATAATAGAGAGATCATCCTACAAGATTACAGATCAAAAGAGTAACTTGTAGACATATTCACAAAGGCATTATCACAAGAACAATTTGAATATTTAAGAGAAAATTTGAATATTGTAAAATTTGATGTAATTAGTGTTAGAAATTAGGGGGGAGTGTTGGTAGATATTAATTTCTCCCACCAAAGATATGTAATTGTCAAAAAATGTATTTAATGAAGAAGCTTCTCCCAACTGCAATATTAGATGTAGAACCTTCCCACCATATTCTGGATATCTCTACCACTGACCTCCAAACCATCATCCAAACACATGTTTCAAATGTGATGTATTCTAGATACTTCCAAAGACCTCTATATAAGAGGCTCATGCAAATCATTTTTGGTAAGCAATCAAATACAATTTGGTGCAGCAGCACATTAGCAAGTTATTGTGTTTGCTTTTCTTCTGCCTCTACCCACCTACACATGCCCCACCTTTGCTACCTCTTTCCACCATGCTTGCACTTCTATGTCTTGTTTGATTGCTTCATCGCTCTTGTAGTATAGAGACAAGTAGTCAATCGCCCATTGCTTCAAAGCATACCAGATCTCTAGGTCATCCACTGCATATGGATAGTCTTGTATCACAAGCCTAAGTCTGTGAGGTGTTGTTGAGTCTAGAATTACCATCCCTTTGCATAGATTTGATAACTCATGGTTATTTATATTATCATCCACTCAATTTGGTAGTAGTGCAGAGGAAGTATCGTACCTTTTGATGAGATCAGCAGGCAAACCTTGTTTGTTGAGTTTCTAGTCTTTGTAAGTGTTAGATGAAAACTCTATGGTGTATCTGTGGGTTATGAATCCATTTTTGATAATACCATCTGCATTGATTAGCTTCTGATGGCCAAACTGACTGATATCCATAGCACCAATGTAATGAGGGAGTAATAGCTTGTGAAGTGGATGCATTTTGCTCAATTGCCTATGGGAGGAAATGATGAAGGGTGTTGGAATTATATTTAATCTGATTCAGCAGACATTTCTACCTACCTCAACATAAGCTTTCTTGTAGCCTACTTTCCTACAAGAAATAAATATGTTAGGTAGTTTTGAATTCAAATTTTGAGCGCTCATTTCATGAGCAAGAAAAAAAACAACAAAAAGGAAGAATGGATTCGTTGGTTTTTAGTAAGTCATTTTTTGCATAAAGAAAGTGAAGACCCTTAGTAGTAGAAGAAGAAGGAATGTTCAACATAGAACAAGGAGACAACAGACAATAGTAGGGAATATTCTGCAAAAGCAACAACTAGTTATAGCAGTGTAGTTAGGTTCAAATTGGTGTGAGAATAAGCACCAAGTATTGGATAGTAGTCCAAAATCAATGTGATGTATTTTGTTAATGCAAAACAAAGCTAGTACTCTGTAATTTTTCAATTGTGGAAAGTAAAGGAGAATATATAAATATATTTTTTGTCATACATTATGTTGTCTTTGTGCAAATTTTTGTGTTTGTTTTATGTTTTATGTTCTGTCCATCACCCTGTTACAACACTATTTCTATATTGTTGTACCCCTACCTGCCAACAAAGGGCTCAATGACAGCATGAGTTCTTAGCCTTGACATGTGCATCAAGGACAAAAAAATTGTATAAATATAATGAATATGGTATCCCCATTAGATTCTTCACTAGTTTTAATGTGATCTTACCAATGACTGATTAACTAGTGATAATCAACATCGTTAACTTTTGAATGTGCATTGGCGAGCAGCCAAAGAGTGCCTTCTTCTCCCTCTTGGGAAAGGGTATAAACATTTCTTTCAGCTTGGGTGAGACTAGTGTGAGGCAAACACAACTTGATCACAACAGCTCTAAGAATTCCTTGGTCTGTGAGGAAGAAGAGAGTGCCAGAGGTCACATATTATGATAATCTTATTACTTGTTAATTCATTCAATGTAGGGAATGTACAAATCGTAATAATCCAAAATGATCAATCTTTTTGCTTCCACAACCTAATAAAATCATTCACATTTAGTCATAACATCATAGTGGTAGTCTATTGGGTGAGGAGATTTATGTTACAAACTACAGTTTTTCATACCTGTTGCATGGAAAGGTCTTCCAAGTTTTTCTCTATATGTTGTGTGGATATACAACTCTCTGGAGGACCATATAAGTCAGCATCCAAGTTTTCAAAGGGAGGAAAGCTCTATTCCAAGTGCAGAGCAACATAATCAATATTCAACTACACTTATCAAGACCTAAAGCATGCATTTAAAACATTATGGAAAGTTATTTTCCTTTCCTCCAGACACTGAATGGCCATGGGATTAAGCTCGGAAAGGGCTTGTCATACAAAATCATCATCTTTCATCCATGTGTGTCCAATAGCTATGAATCAAACATCAATTCAAATCAAATTTTTAGGATCAAGTATACTAGTTGGTATTAATTTGTGAGGGAAAAGAGTGTTTTTGGATTCATTGCATAAGATTTATGCATAGAGGTTTCCAATTTAGGGATCTATCATCAAAAAGAGGAAAGTGAATGAATAGAATGTAGACCTGAACTTACAAAGAAGAGGCAGGGGTAGTGAGGTCCAAAATATAATTTTTGTCTTTGCTTCTTTTCTATACCTCACCACCCCTTCCTTTTTTTTAAATCTAGGTTTGCATGTAATATACTTTCACTTTCCTCTTCTTGATGATGAATGACTGAATGTGATCTAAAAAATCGATGCAAAAAACATAAGTACTCAAAAAATCCAGTAATAATCTTTTATCAGCTATATTGTTAATTACTACTATACTAGTAAAAAATGTATAAAATATTCAACAACTCATTGAATAAAAATTACTTGTCACTTACCCTTAAAAACTTGGGGAAGTGGGAACTTTTTGACGAGTTCATCCTGTGTGCTCAGCAAGCCTTTGACCATCTAAAGAGGAATTTGATCTCGACTAAGCTCCTTAACAGAGTTGTAAGAACTTGGGATTCCTATGTTGTAAAGAGCTTTTACATCTTCCAATGTTGGAGTTGTAATTTCTCCCACTTTTACAATATTTAGGTAGTTTCTAGTAGGTTATTAGCTGGTTAAAATATTAGTTGCAAGACAGATATATTTCAGTTAGTTAGTTTTTTTTTTGTCTAAGACCTCTATAATTAGGCATATGTAATCATTTTAATTAAGACTTGATTAAATAATTTTGTGTAATTTTTCCTATTTTATGTTGTCTCCTCTGCTTTTCCAACATGTGGTATCAGAGCTAGAAGGTCAGGGAAGAATTGAAGTTGTAGAAAAGCCTATGTGAATTTTGTATATCATTGTTTGTTGTTGGTCGTAGAATAAAGAAGCGTTTTATTGTAGAAAGATTTAAACAGTCATTGCAAAGACAAAAGAAATTAGAAACTATAGCTAATCACACCAGTCAAAGAGAAGAAGGTCGTTGTAGAGCATCAAACAAGATTTAAGAATTTGTTAAAGAGGATCAAGGAAGTTGAAGATGTTGTCAATGTGAGGAGTTTAGATCGTTGTTCAAGTTGCAAAACAAGAATCACTAGTTTATAAAAGGAAATTGGTTGCAACTATTTTTTTTAGAGTCTATCCAGCGACAAAGAATGATGGTGGGCAGAGGAAAAATATATAAATACAAATGTGCTATGGAACAATAAAATCAATTTTTTATTGCATTGCCTTAAACATTTACATCCACCTCATTTTATAGAGGTCTTAGAAGAATACATAAATCTCTAGAATTTCTTTTTCACGTTTCTTCCTAGACTCTTCTATCACTAAAATTTCTAGATGAAGAGTTTTAATGCAAACAATGGAAGAAGAACCTGGACATTGACTATCTAGATGGAGAATTTATTGCAGATGGTGGTGAAGTTTGAGAATTTAATGCAGACAGTTGGAGGGGATGGAGGTAGTAGAAATTACTAGATAGTTCTAACACCCCCCCCCTAATTTCTACTATCAACAATTGATTACATCAATATTTAAAATGCCCAAAATTTCTCTCAAATACTCAAATTTTTCTTGTGCTAATGCCTTTGTGAAATGTCTGCAAGTTGCTCCTTTGATCTACAAGGTTGTAGTATGAGTTCTCCATTGTTGACCAATTCTCGAATGAAGTGATATCTAGTGTCAATGTGCTTTGTCCTCTTGTGAAAAGCATGATTATTTGATAGTGCAATGTGGACTTGTTGTCACAATAGATTGTAGTAGGATCCTCTTGCTCATGCATTAGATCCTTCAAGATTCTTCGCATCCAAACTACTTGAAATGCTATTGATGTACCTACTACATACTTTGCTTCTACTAATGAGATTGTCACTATTGGTTCTTTCATTGATGCCCATGCTACAATACTTGTTCCAAGATGAAATGAATATCTATATGTTCTCTTTCTATCATCTATACTTCCTGCAAAATCACTATCTGTATATCCAATCAACTGAAAATCATCTGAAGTAGAATAGATTATGCCATAATTCATAGTTCTTGCAATATACCTCAATAACGTTTTTCTTGCTTGCCAATGTGAATTCTTTGGTGAATCCATGAATCTAGAAATCAAACTAACTCCATACATTATATCTGGCCTAGTTGAACTATAAGATACATCAAACTACCCACCATTTTTTTGAATATAGTTGAATCAAAATCTACCTCATTATCTTCTCTACTTAGTTTTGTGCCTATTGCCACATGTGTAGAAACTGGACTGCAATTTATCATTATAAACCTTCTCAAAACATCTTTTGCATATTTACTTTGACAAATAATTTAATGCCTTTATCATTTTGTGTAACTTCAATGCCAAGAAAATATTTCATCAAACCCAAATCTATCATCTCAAATTATTTCTTCATTGCAGATTTAAATATTTCTATATAGAAAGAATTCCTATAAAATCAAATCATCATAATATATAAGAAAACAATCAAAATATGACCTTGTTCATTGACCTTGGTGTATAGTGTAGGATCACTAGTGCTTCTGCTGAATCCATTCTTTATCATGAATGAATCAATCCTGTTATACCAAGCTCTTGGCGTTTGCTTCAATCCATAGAGTTCCTTCTTCAACCTGTAAACCTTTTCTTCGTATCCTAGTGGTTGCTGCACATAAACTTATTCTTCCAAATATCCATTCAAGAAAGTTGATTTGACATCCATTTGATAGACCTTCCAATTGTTTTGAGTTGCAATAGCTAGTACCATCTTAATTGTGTCAATTTTTGCTATGGGTGCAAATGTTTCATTATAATCAACTCCATATTCTTGTGAAAATCCCTTGGCTACTAATCTTACCTTATATTTGTCGACTTCTCCATTTTCCCTATATTTAGTTTTATAAACCCATTTCACACCTATGCATTCTTTATCCTTAGGTAAATCGACTAGATCCCATGTATCATTTTTCTCAATAGATTCCATTTCATCATTCATTTCATTAATCCAATGTTCTTCCTTAATTGCATCTTCAAAATATATAGGATAAGTGGGAAAATAAAGAAAAATTAGATTGCAAATCTATCCTTTCTCCTTGATCATTTATTTCTCGCAAGCTTCTAGTCTTTTTTCCTCTTAGTCTTGGTCTCAATGATGCAAGTGTGGGATTTGAGTCATTACTTACTTGTGGACTTGATGATTCTCCTTGCTCAACTTGCCTTTGTGATTTTTCTCCTTGTGGACTTCTTGATGGTGTTCCTCCTTGCTCATTTGATTATTCTCCTTGTTCTCCTTGGCCTTTATCTTCTTGTTCTTCATATGGTATTGTTGTTGTACCTATAATTGTCTTGTTTATATTGCCATCCCAAGATTCTTCCTCTTTGAATAAAACATCTCTACTTACAATGACTTTCTTGGTTATAGGATTAAACAACTTATATGCCTTAGATTGTTCATCATAACCAATAAAAATTCATTTTTCACTTTTATCATCCAATTTACTCCTTGTTTCTTTAGGCACATGTGCATATACAATACAACCAAATACTCTAAAATGAAAAATAGTATGATGCTTAGCACTCCATGCTTGTTTTGGAATCACGCCCCTCACAATTTTTGTTGGACTCCTATTCAATATATAAATTGCACAAGCAACTGCTTCAGCCCAATATTCATTAGATAGATTATTGCCTTTCAACATGCTCCTTGCCATCTCCATTATTGTATGATTCTTCCTTTCTGCAACACCATTTTACTAAGGTGTGTAACTTGTAGTGAACTAATTCTTTATTCCATGATACCTGCAATAATCCAAAAACTCATTTGACTTGTATTCTCCCCTCTACCTGATCTCAATACCTTGATGGATAGGCCACTTTGTTTCTCAACCAATGCTTTGAACTCCTTGAACTTTCCAAATGACTTAGATTTATATTTGAGAAATAAACCCATGTTTTCCTACTATAATCATCAATGAATATTAGAAAATAAATGCTTCCCCCCTAATGATGGTGTTTCCATTGGACCACATATATTTGTATGCACTCTAAAGGTTCCCAAGCTCTATATGACATTTCCTTTGGAAAACTCTCTCTATGCTGCTTAGCCAAAATAAAACTTTTCACATGAACTCAATGGTGCTTCAATGAGGGGTAAACCTCTTACCATTCCCTTTCTTTTCAACAAACACAATCCTTTGAAGTTTAGATGACCATACCTAAAATTCCATACCCATGCTTGATCTTGACTTGATGCCTTAAAACTTGCTCCAATCTCCTCCATCATTTCACTTTTCATGCGAAGTGGGAAGATTCTATTATTTGTCATTTCAACTTTTGCAATCACCATGTTACTTGGAGAAATATCAAATATAGTGCAAACATTATCATCAAAAGAAACTCTATAACCCTTTTGAATAAGATATCCCACACTTATGAGATTATGCTTTAAACCAGGTACAAAATAAACATCAAGAATAGTCTTTTTACCAAGTTTTGTTATCATATTAATTGCACCTTTTCCCATGGCTTCAACTATGTTATCATTACCCAATTTGATTTCTATTTTAACTGAAGTATCCAAATTCTCAAAGAACTCTTTATTTCTAGTCATGTGATTACTACAACCACTATCTAAAAACTGAATGTTACTAGAACTTTCCTAAGCTACCATAAATTACTTTAAAAAAAAATTGCATTTTTCTTGCTCATATTAGCTTGTTTCTTTCGACATTCATTAGCAAAGTGACCATACTTCTTGCAGTGATAACATTGCACATTTTATTTTTCATACCTTTGTGATGCCTGATTGTTATTGTGTCCCCTTGAGCTAAAATTTTGATTTCTCCTTCCTCTTGGATCTGGACTCTTTCTTTCTTCCTATTCCTCTTCCTCTGAATCCTAGATTTCATCTTCCTCTACCTCTTCCAAATGTCATTTTTTTTTTAATGCATGCTCCAATGAGGTATTTTCATTCCTATTTATCTTCTCTTTATAATTCTTCAAAGAACCAACCAACTCATCTATAAAATATTTATTCAAATCCTTGGATTCCTCTATTACCACAACAATTGCATCAATTTTTTTAGGCAAACATCTTAAGAACTTTTCTACAACCTTTTGATATGTTAGCTCATCACTAGTCTACCTTATTTGATAAAATAAATCTGTAACACGATATGTGAATTGATCTATTGATTCAGAATCTTTCATTTGCAAATTTTTAAATTATTTTCTAAGTGCTTGTAATCTAGTAATTTTTACCTTACTAGTACCTTGATATACCGTCTCTAGGATGTCCCATGCTTGCTTGGTTGTAGTAGCTGGCTTAATCCTTCCAACAACTGACTCATCCAATCCTTGTGCAATGATCTACAAATCCCTCTTATTCTTTTGCCTATTTTCTTTAAGAATATTCTAATCATCTAGACTCAAGGTAGACTCATCTTGTGGTTTAGTATAACCATTTATAACTGTCTAATAATTCACATGAATCAAATGCCAATTTCATTCTAAAAGCCCATGTATCATATTTTTTTCCAAAAAATATTGGTATTATAGGTTGATTTATACTTAATGTCATACCTTATGATTTCTTTTCAATACAACAAATTAGATCTTCTTTCAAAATAAAACCTTACTTATAAATGTCAGCTTTCTCTGACCTTTGTGATCTTCTATGATTTTATAATTCCCCTTTGTGATATGCTAACTAACTCCAGCAATTTTGGAATCAAATTTGCAAAGCGCTCTTTTAATTAATTGTGCCTTTGATGCCTTAGTAACAAGAATACAACTTTTTTTCATCTTCTACAAGCTCTATGATCTCCTTTATCGGGTCTTCACCTCCTTACGATGCCAAATGGGTCTACAACCTAACTTTTATCTCTTTTATGATATGCTCCAATATGGGAGCCACAATTGATCTATAGCCTTGCTCTGATACCACTGATGGTGGGCAGAGTAAAAATATAGAAATAAAAATGTGCTACAACATAATAAAATCATTTTTTTATTGCATTGCCTTAAACATTTTATCCACCTCCTTTTATAGAGGTCTTAGAAGAATATACAAATCTCTGGAATTTCTTTTTCATGTTTCTTCCTAGACTCTTCTATCATCGACATTTCTAGATGAAGAGTTTTACTGCAAACAGTGGAAGAAGAACCTAGACATTGACTATTGATATTTCTAGATGGATAATTTATTGTGGATGATGGTGAATTTGGAGAATTTAATGTAGACAATTGGAGGGGATGGAGGTGGTAGAAATTACTAGATAGTTCTAAAAAACAACTCATGGTTGTGAAAAGAAGAGATCAGCTGCTAAAGAAATAGAAAGATGCCACTATAACAAAGAGGAAAGCATCTTTCCTTGATTATTTTATTTTTTATTAGAAGTTTAAATATACTATTCATTGCATTTTCTATGATGATTACAATCATTTCATATTCTCTACCTCTTGATTGATGGAAGGAAACTGCAACAAAGAGAAAGAAGTAGTTTGCAGTTTGAAAAGCCAATGCAAGTATTGCTAGTTCCATCATGTTAGTAGAAATCATTTCCAAGTTTATTGTTGAAGGATCATGTGATTGAAGAATACATGCAAAGTATTGTCGCCACCATGAAAAATCCCCACAGATGGGTCAAAGGGAAGACTGTAATTGTTTAAAGAATTAGAAGTGGATCGCAGCAGAAAAGAAAGAATCACCAGTAAAGGTGCAGATGAGAAAAGGTTTATTATTGCATAAGTCAGTAACAAGTCAAGGAGATTGTAGAAAAGAGATCAGGTAGTTTATGAAAGAGGTGCAGAAATGTCACAGCCCCAGCTGTTAATGGCACCACTACTTCATAGGAAGTTTATAGCCATAGTTTTTAGTCACAATTGAAGAAGTTGTGGAGGCTCCAAGGGTTAAAGTATTGTGGGAAAGTAGATACGAAGAAGAAAAGTACTGCCATGGCTGAAGAGAACCTTTTGAAGAAAGTGGAATGTGTAGAAGTAAAGGTAGTAGTTGCATTTGTAGAGGTGATAAAGATACTCAACTGTTTGATTGATGGAAGCCACAAGGAAAGTTATTTCCCAATCTGAAGCAAAGAATCTATGTTCAGAAGATTCTACAAAAAAAGGCCAACTGCAGAAGTTGAAATAGAAAAGAAGGGGCTCTGAAATTTGGATCATTGTTTTAAAAGTAATTTGAAGGAGGACATTTGAAAATGAGGAGGAATGTGAAGCTTCTAGGATAGTAAGAAGAGGAATAACATTATGTATTTGTGTGATTTAGGCCAGCAGAACCAACTAAAAATAGGATCCCCGAGCACCAACAGTGTAGCTCAAAGGGAGGTGTTGAGGAAAACAAGTATTTCACACCTAAACTTACAACGGATTGGTGATAAGAAGGCCAGAGCTTGTGGTTAGAGCATCCCAACAAACAATTGGGATTTCTTAGGTTTGATCCATAGAATTTGAAGATTGCATCAGTGAAAGAAAAAACAGTTGTTGATAGAGAAATTGTGAAAAAAAGAGTGAAGGCACGTGAAGTTGTCGAATGAAGAAATTGAAGGACTCCCACAGTAGTTGGAAAGAGAGTTGAGAAAAGAAAACAAAAAAGGAATTTGGGAATGATAACTGCAAAAGCATATGTGGCAAAATTTAAGGGGGAGTGTTGAAGTTTTAATTTCTCCCACTCTTAGAATATTCGGGTAGTTTCTAGTAAGTTATTAGTTGGTTAAAATATTAATTGCAAGATAGTTATATTTCAGTTAGTTAGTTTTTTTAATTTTTCTCGTTTTCGTCTAGGACCTCTATATAGGACCTCTATATAATGAGACATATGTAATCATTTTATTTGAGACAGTAAAATCATTTTGTGCATTTTTTGTTGTTTTATGTTGTCTCCTCTGCTCTCCCAACACCAGAGACTTGAACTTATCACCAAGTACAAACTTTTGCGTACGTAACACCTCTTGCGCGAAGGCCTGCACCTTATCAGCTCTGTAGTCGGAGTCACTGATATGAAGGAACTTCTCGTCTGGCGGAATGAAGAACGAGGTTTTCGACGAGAGAGGCAAGCTTTCGAACTTGCTATATGTCATGTTAAGAATCACAACAATTGAATCAGCTGACAAATTCATTACCCTACAATGCTAATACTTGATTTGTAAGTGAATGAATTAGTATGAATTAGTATTGGCACTGTATTACAGATACCTGTTTTAGCTGGGGGCCGTCCTGTTCGACATCTCCTGGGATAAGGAAAAGCCTGGGACCCACCCAACACTTCCCTACAAAGACCGGGATTACTGTCCGGGTCGCCCAGATCATTGTAAACATCATAATCATATAAACGATCCCAAAACTACCTCTCTCCTCTTCCATTTCCTCACAGGATCGACAGCTCTTGCTCTCTCAACGTTGTTAAACCCGCAGGTGTTTCATCGGGAAGATGGCTCTGAAATTCATATTACGTTACTATGTTATCTAATTGCTTCTAACATTCTATCTCAAATTAATCCTTACAATACCTTAGTAGAAAAGAAGACTCGCGCGGTTTTGTTGAATAGGTAGAAGGGGAAAATCCAGGACATGCCAAAAAAAAGAAGCTCAGGGTCGAGTTTGCCAGGAACAGCGGAGAGGGTGAGGGATTTCAAGAAGAACTCTCGCGGGTAAGCATTATTCACCAGCAATGCGCCGGGCACTCCCTATTCAAGCTTCCATTTGAAGGTGATGTTGTACCGCGTGTAGCCAGCAATGGAACCATCCGATGGGTTCCAGCTTATTGACCCCTCATCCCCTCTCTTCCCCACTCCCGTCTCTATGGTGCACACATGATTAGTAACAGCGTACACATGAATACAAGCAAATAGTGCTCAACGTTTTGAGAAATTGAGAACTAATAATATTTTACCTTAATCAATCTTATCGCTGCTGACTAGTTACAGATACACTTTCTTCCTTGTTAACTCAAACAACGAGTCAGTAATGGTGGCAGAGTAATCGGGAACGTCTGCAATAAATGTTTTTACTAACAAAATTTTTCCATCGATATCAAATTCCTCCCCGTCACCATCTTTCGAGTTGAATGGCCATGTTGGAACAGTCGGAGCAGAGATATTATCAAGTAAACCATTCCCATTCATTTTGAAAAAGCTTTAATAACTTTCTCTCGCTAAAGCTTTAACAAATCTCTGGCCTTCCCTATTCACAGGAAACACTCACAGTAGTTACGATTGAGATACATAACCTACTGCTACATATGCTTATTTATACACACAGGCATCCTCCTGTAGTGGATAAATGGGTAAGGATCGTTCCGACTCAAACTAAGCTCCATCCTATCACCTTGTCATAACGCATGAGCGTGCATGGAAATCTGTCAGTCGTAAGTCAGAGAAATCTTGTAACTATTACACTGGCGTTTGTAGCTTCTAATTGAAAAGTTTAAACAGAGTGCAGACGAAGATGCAAAAACAAAGAATAAAACAATATACAGAATAAACAAGAGATGACACAAATGTTTTATTGTGGTTCACCATTAATGGCTACGTCCACACTAAGAGCAGAGGAATATTTTATTAGCAACAACCAAATACAAATGATACAGCAGCAAATATAAAGATGTATTTGAGAAGCTAAAGAGTCAGCACTTGGCGGGAAACACATAATGTCCGTTGGGCTTCAGTGCTTAACAAATCTCCCACTTGAAGACCAACGGATACTGCAACTCGCCAATCATTCCCCTGCTCTAAAATTCACTGTTACTTCTTCTTAACCAGACCAAGAGAAGTCCTAGCACATTCGAACTTCTCTTTGCCAACAACTTTGGTGAAAATATCCGCCGGATTGACTTTTGTGTCAATTTTTACAACTTTTAACTTGCCCTCTTCAACCACTTGACGAATGTAATGAGCATGACGATCAATGTGTTTGGAACGCTGCTGAGATGAATGATTGTGAGCCATAAAAATGGCACTATGACTATCACAAAATAGAACATACTCACGTTGTTGACATCTCAAATCACTAAACAACAGTTGTAACCAAATCATCTCCCTAGCACCTTCAGAAAGAGCCAAATACTCAGCTTCAGCAGAAGAAAGAGCAACAGAATGTTGCAGCCTTGAGACCCAACTAATGGCTGCACCAGCAAACAAGAAAACATAGCCAGTAGTAGACCGGCGTTTATCCAAATCTCCGCCAAGATCAGAATGAGTGAAACCTTGCAGGTGAACATTATTTCCACCAAAACACAAAGCATAATCAGCAGTACCTTTAAGATACCTTAAAATCCATTTGACTGCTTCCCAATGAGACTTTCCGGGATTGCTCATGAACCTGCTCACAACTCCCACTGCATGAGCAATGTCAGGACGAGTGGAAACCATGGCATACATAATACTGCCAACTGCAGATCTATAAGGAATGTTCTCCATAAAATCTTTATCCTCTTGGGTTTTTGGACTCAAATCAGAAGACAAACGAAAATGACCAGCAAGTGGAAGAGAAACTACTTTGGCATCAGCCATACCAAATCTATCTACAACCTTGTCAATGTATGCTTGTTGTGATAACCTGAGTTCTTTCTTCTATCTATCTCGCGCGATCGTCATTCCAAGAATCTTCTTGGCTGCACCTAAATCCTTCATAGCAAACCGCGTAGCTAATTGCGCCTTCAATTCAAAAAAAATCCTCTTGCTAGTACCAGCTACTAACATGTCATCTACATAAAGCAAGAGAATAACAAATTCACTAGTAGAAATCTGCTTGTAATAAACACATGGATCCGATTCACACCTGACAAACTTGTGCTCAATCATGAAGCGATCAAACTTAATATACCACTGTCATGGGGCTTGCTTGAGCCCATACAAGCTGCGCTTCAACCTGCAATAAAGATGTTCTTGTCCTTGTTGTTTAAAACCTTCCGGCTGCTCCATGTACAACTCTTCATCAACATCACCATGTAGAAAATTTGTCTTGACGTCCAACTGGTCAAGTTCAAGATCCCAAACTGCAACCAAACCCAAAACTGCCCGTATTGTGTTCATTCTCACAACTGGAGAGAAAATCTCATTAAAATCAATGCCTTTCTGTTGAGCATACCCTTTGACAACCAGCCTGGCACGATAACGTTTCTTGCCTGCATCCTCTTCTTTCAACTTATACACCCAATGATTTTTCAAGGGTCTGCGATTAGGCGGAAGCGGCACTAAATCCCAAGTGTTATTAACCTGCAATGAACTCATTTCATCTTGCGTTGCTTCATGCCATTTATCAGAATCAATTGCCTGACACGCGTCTTTGAAAGTAGCTGGTTCAAGTTGATTAGAAACCAAAAGTTCGGGCTCTGCCTCTTCTGAATACAATAATTCATAATCTGAAAATTTCGAAGGACGTCTCCTCTCCCGGGTAGACCGTCATAACAGAGGACCCTGTGCTTGCATATCAAAATCTTCCAAATTCATTCTCTGCAATTGTCCTTGAATATCATCAATATGAGATTGTAGAATTTCTTGTTGGATATTCCCCTGTTTTGACACACAGTCTCCAACGCTCTGCCCATTAATTCCAATCGAATTGTGAGTATTTGTAACATGAGACACATTGCCTGCTTGCTGCTGTGCAGAATTGTCAAATCCCAGAGTGTGATCATTTGAAGACAGCGTACGAAGAGAAACTGGCGCACTAACTGAGGACCGTATTGGACATAAAGAAAATTGTATATCCTCATTTTCAAAAGGCTGTGTGGTTAGTGAAAGAGGCTGTGAATTAACCGAAGTAGGCATCGTGGCATTGAAGAGAGGTGGGATACCAATTTCAAACCCCTGCGCTTTGACCAATGGAGAATATGTGATAGTCTGAGGAGGAGCCCGCGCATCAAGATAGGGAAACGGCTTAGGCTGAAAACAAGGCTGCGAATTAACCATAACTGGCAACGAATTACCAAAGGAGGATTGTATAGAGTCTAGTGAAGTCTGCGCAGAATGAGATGAAGACTGCGCACCAAGATAAGGGCTTGGTGTAGAGAGAATTGGAGGCGGTGCACTCAATGTGGAAGGCTGCAAAATAGAAATTGGATCTTGTGTGGAGAACAAAGGAGTCTGAGAGGGGTGCGTAGGAAACTGAACTCCATTCTCAGAAGGATGCCCAAACAAATCATTACCTCCATCATTCGGAGAAACTAGAGAAGACGTGATAGAAGGAGCAGGGGACAAAACAGAGGTGGGTGAATAATTCATTCCACTTATTCTACCTGACGGAAAACTACCTCCTGGTGATCCATTTGAATGATCATTTTCAAGAACTGAGAAAGGAACATATTCCTTAGTAATTATTGCCTGTGTCTGCAAAGCTGGAAAAACATGCTCATTAAAAACCACATCCCTGCTGCGAATAATATTATTGGCGACAGGATCCCACAGCTGAAATCCATACTGATCTTCGCCATACCCAACAAAGATACATTTTTGAGATTTGGGGTCCAGTTTGGATCTTTTCTCCTTGGGAACAAGAGAAAATGCTTCACATCCAAATACCCGAAGATGTGAATAGGAGATCCGCTTTCCAAGCCACTCCTCCTCTAGAAGACCAAAATCTAACCGTGATGATGGGCTGCGATTAATTAAATAAACTGTTGTGTTGCAAGCTTCAGCCCAGAACTCTTTTCCCAATCTATTCAAACTCGGTAATTGATCTCTTTTAACCAGCACTTCAAGGCCTTTCTTACTCATGTGTCCAAGACGTTGGTGCCAAAGAACAGTCTCATTGTCTGTTAGGGCCATAGCAGCTCCCACTTGAGAATCATTCTAAAAAACATATAAGCTTCCCACTCTATCTCCTTTGGCAATCTGCAGGGCACCCTTATTAACTTTCCACGAATCCGGAAAGAAAAAAGTATTGCAGCCTTGTGAAAAAAGTTGGCTTATAGAAATCAAGTTCTTCTTGAGTTTTGGAATATGTCTAACATCTTGCAAAAGCCATGTGGTACCATTCTTGGATTGTAAGAGAACATCCCCTTTACCAATGATCTCTAAAGATTTGTTATCCCCCAAATAAACATTCCCAAACTATCCTGCTTGATAATTAGAGAAGGCATCCGTACAAGAGGTAGCATGAAAAGATGCACCCGAATCTAAAACCCACAAGTCTGAAGTGACTTCGCTTACGGACAAAACCAAAACACTATCATTGTGTTCATAAACAACATTAACCTCGATGTCTTTAACCTTCTCTTGTGCCTTCTTATAGGAATAACAATCCTTTTTAGTGTGACCAGGCTTACCAAAAAACTAGCAGTCGCCAATTCTGCCTCTGGATTTTGATCTTTTTGCAGTTTTAGATCTTCTCCTATTATTGTCTTTGCCTCTATGACGAGGCCTTCCTCTACTAACTGCAATTAGGGCTTTGCCTGAAGAGTTCTCTTGGTTCTTCCTTCGCATATCTTCGCTGAGAAGAGTAGCAGCAACATCATCAAACTTCAATTTATTTTTCGCAGCCACAGAAGTACTCACAGCCATAACAACTCCCTCCCAGTTGTTTGATAGCGAACACAGCAATAAAATTGCTTTAATTTCATCATCCAGACTGATGCCCACTGAAACTAATTGAGTAACCAGCGTATTGAAATCATTAAGGTGGTTGGACACAATTCCACCTTCTTTCATTTTTCAGGTTATACAACCTTTTCATAATAAAAACTTTATTAGATGCTGAAGCCATCTCATACATCGAAGAAAGTTTATCCCATAGTTCCTTCAAAGTTTTTTCTGTTGAAACATTAAACAATACATTACTGGATAGCGAGAGGAAAATTGTAGCCTTTGCCTTCCTGTCCAGCTTCTCCCACTCTTCATCTGTCATAGAACTTGGCTTCTTCACTTTGCCGTCAAGCGCGAGTGAGAGGTCTTGCTTTATCAACAACGACTCCATTTGCACCTTCCACAGACCGAAATTCTGACCCGATAATTTCTCTATCTTCGCTTCCTCCATAATTCAGGAAATTCATCACCAATTTCCCAACCAGCTATACCGTCACCGTACAGCTCTGATACCAATTGAAAAGTTTAAACAGAGTGTAGACAAAGATGCAAAAACAAAGAATAAAACAATATACAGAATAAACAAGAGATGACACAAATTTTTTATCGTGGTTCACCATTAATGGCTACGTCCACACTAAGAGTAGAGGAATATTTTATTAGCAACAACCAAATACAAATGATACAGCAGCAAATATAAAGATGTATTTGAGAAGCTGAAGAGTCAGCACTTGGCGGGAAACACATAATGTCCGTTGGGCTTCAGCGCTTAACACTAATGTGGGTCGTACTAATTTCTTTCCATGTACCTTTTTCATTCTACAAATGGCGATAGGCTTGTTTTGACGAGAATCTTGTGTAAGACGATATTTTAGTTAGGGAAACTGCAAGCGACCCCATAGCTGTGTACTTCAACTAAGAGCTCACGTAAAAGACCTCATTTTATAAACTCAATACTCATTAGAGAGGAGGAGTATATGATTTTCTCTTAGTTCCTGCCATTAACTATAGCGTTCGCATGGTTTGTAGCGAGTCACTAATTTTGACATTTTTGGTTAATTAGTATTTGTTGTTATCTTGAACTAAAATGGCGAAAAATGTTTTAGTTGGTAACTTATCTATTTATTTTTTAAATCTTAATAGGGTTTCTTCTTTGCCATTGGATTCTATTATAGTGTGTAGAATGATAGTAGAAATTAAGTTTGTTCACACAACTTCCAACACAAGAGAAGGCATAGAGGTCTATATTCTTTCATTTGATTATTTTTTATATTAATTTTCATATATTAGAAGAAATTACAAAATCATCAGGTAGAATTGATACTTATCAGATCACGCAAGGTCTCATCAACACAATGATCTATTGTCCCTTACATATGCACCACACAAAATACTTTATAAACTACTATGTTGTGCTATGTCCAGATAACTATTATGGTTAGATACATTTACAAAAAACCTGATAAGGGCGGAGTACTATATATGAACATAACTTTATCATTGAACAAAGTCAACAATTCCTACTCTCACCATACTCTGTCATCCCATGGTGGATCAATATTTGAGTTGTCATTGTTGATCTAGCCACTTCTATTGTGAAGCCCTCCCCATGATTTACATGGAACCTCGGTCCTTTCTAGAAGTTTAAATATTTTTCCAATGTCTTAATTGAGTACTTTTTGTTATATTTCTTTTGAAATTCTAAGTAGTTTTTCATGTAAGGAATATTATCAAGTTCATTGAAAGGCCAATGCCTTCCATATTTAACCTTTGTCCAATTGATATCCATAGTTCCTTTTTTTAGTAACTTTACAAAATTTTCCTTTGAGATCTCCATAGTGATTGTCACCTACACAAAAATATTGTGAAACATGAGTCTTCTAAAAGACTCAGTAAGTACTCTACTAGTACCCTAAAAAATATCCTCATTTCTAATCTTCCAGATTTTCCATAAGATATTAGATGAAAAAATAAGCCAAAACAAATTATACAAAATACTTAAACCTTCCACAGAACCAAATAAAATCTTCTACCATTTTACCTTACCTTTCTCCCCATCCCATAAGATTAGCCAAAAATATGTTCCAAATCTCTTTTGCAAAAAAACATTCAAAGAAGATGTGCCTAATACTCTCAAGTTGTTTATAAACAAAACAAATGCTAGAGATTGAAGAAGACTGAGCAAAGGGAAGTTTTTGCAATGTAAACAACCATTTAAAGCAAGCAATCTTTGGTTCTAGAATATTAGACCATGGTAACTTGAAGGTTTTTTACCACTGTGCTCCAAAGAGATCTAGATTTTAACATTTATTTAGATGGTTGGGAAGGTCTTGTGAGTAAATTAAGGTTTTGTAAATTATTTTAAGTTTTATGTTCAAAATCTTTGATCCGTCTGCCCAAGTGATATTTTCAAGAAATTCCTTGTCCCTTACTTTGCAAATAGGGAGTTAAATGATTCTACAAGCCTCCCTAAGAATAAAGTAGGCTCTCCAATGTGATGGAGGGAGTTTGAATTCAATAATGAGATCAATCCATGAATTTATCTGGTTATTACACAATATATCCTTAAAGCAACTAATACCTTTTAAATACCAAGATTTAACTAAGAAACCTTGCAATAAAGAAAAGGGTTTGTCTTTTCTAGAAAGGTTCCAACAGATTGACCTATCAAGGTACATAGTACCCCTGTTTTGATTCAAAAACACTTAGTTTCCAATTTGACTTCTAATGATCTCTAAAGATTTCAATATACTCTTGAACACAATTGATCTAGCTAACATTACTGGAAAGTTCCTGAATAGAATGTCATTTATGGGGAGTTGTTTCCAATTTTTTTCTTGTTTAGGAATGATTAATTGGGTGTTGTTCAATATCATAGCCTTTCAGTGTTTATTTCCATTTAAGGCATTAAGGATCCACTTACCAACCAAGGAGATGTCATGTTTTTTGAGGTCTTTCAATCCTAACCCTCCTTCCAATTTGTTTAAGAAAAACCACTCTCATTAACAACATGATTTTTCTTATTGTACTTTGCATTTGACCAAAGGAACTGCCTAATCTGTTTTTGAATTTCATTTATCTAGTAGCTACTAAACAACTAGAATGAGGAGTAAAACAAGTTATAAGATGATAAAAAATTGACACACCTAAAACCTGTCAGCCAAGGATGGATATTGTTTGTTCCAATGGAAGAGTTTTTTTATCTATTTTACTTTTAGCCCAGTCCCATATATCTTTTAGACAGGGTTAACAACAAAAGGAATTCCAAGGTACCTAACTTGTTTATTAGGCCCTCCTCATTGAAATTCAAATTTACTGAACTAGTTTTGGGGGTACTTGTCCCAACCAAGAATTATAGTTTTTTCCTTAGGTGTTATGGCTTTGGAGACTTCACAAAATAAATTAAGTTTTTGCATAATATAATCTACATTTCTTTTTTAAGGTTACCAAAAATTGCAATATCATCTATAAATTGAGTGTTTAAAAGGTCATCTCATTGGGGAGACATAGACCTTTTACTTTAGGTGACAAGCTAGTATCCCTTAGAATGTAGAAATTGGAATCTAAGGCTCTCACAAAAAAAGCAAGTGAAAGAGGGAAGATTTGCCTATATGACCTTTGCAAAGGCAATTAGTTTGACAAAAATCCATTAATGTCAACTTGAGCTACAATATCATTTAATAGAGTCCTCACCATTTGATAAAATCCACTTGGGAAGCCAAAAGCTTTAAGTGACATCATCAGAAATGACCACTCAACCCTATACCATAAGCTTTTTCAAAATCTAGTAATAGAATGCCATTTTTTGGTTGGAAGCTCTAGCGCAATCTATGGCTTCCAAGCTAGTTATGAGATTCTCCAATATGTATCTACCCTTAATAAATCTCGCTTGTGTAGAGCTAATAAACATGGGGAGGATATCCACTAGTCTAAGTGTTAAGATTTTTTCCAGAATCTTGTATGAGATATTAAGTAGAGTAATAGGTCTCCAATTCTTAATTAATGTCTTATCCCCATCCTTAGGGAGAATTTTAATGATTCATTTATGATGTTACAACCTAGAGAACCTCTATCAATGGTTTTTGAATAAACTTGTAGCAGTTCATCTCCAATCCAATCTATGTTTCCCTTATAGAATTCAATTGGGATTCCATCTGCTCCAAGGGCCTTGTCATTATTCATTTTTTGAATAGTATTTACAATTTCCTCTTTTGATACTTTATTATTCATATTTTTTGTAATATCTTCAATGATCTTCTTGGAAATTAACTTTTTGCATTGGTTTCTAGCACTATGGCTTTGGGGATTGTTCCCTTTGGTTGAAAAAGAGTATTATAAAAATTGTGGAATAACTTTTTTATTTCCTTAGGATCACTTAGAAGTTTTTATCATCCCAAATATGTTCCACTTGCTCTCTAGAAATCTTATCTTTGATATATCTAAAAAATAATTTGGAGCCTTTGTCCCCATTGTTCAGCTAGTTTATTTTGGCTCTTACTTTTAAACCTTTAATCTTTCTAGCTTGTAGATTTCTCAATTTATTTTTTACTATGATTAAATCCTTGTTAAATCCTAAGTTCTTGGGGTCCATTTGAATCTCCTTCTCTTGTTTGACTAGACCATCCTATAGGCCATTTTCTAATCTCTTATTGTCTAAGGATCTTTTTTTCCCAATAGTTTGACAAATAGTTTCTCAACTTTTAACATTGTTATCCTATGTTTTAGTGGTAGTTTTATCCATTAACATCCATTTGTTAATTTCTCTAAGGGTAAATATTGCATCAAATGTAAAATCATCACATTTTATCAAATTGGCATTTAGTATGAATTTTCTTTTCTTTTCACTATCATGAATTCTCTCCT
Organism: Sequoia sempervirens; assembly: GCA_007258455.2. NCBI lineage: Eukaryota > Viridiplantae > Streptophyta > Pinopsida > Cupressales > Cupressaceae > Sequoia > Sequoia sempervirens. Next base: position 288,364,455 of record VDFB02353493.1, on the reverse strand, counting down.
TAGATAGATGAATCTTGGAAGAGATAGGATGATGATCAAATAAAGAAGAGCCTGGGGTAACCTTAACTCTACATCCATCAAAAATTTTATTGAAGATAAAGCAAAACCTTGGCATAAAACCTATCCAATCTGCAATAAATCCTTCTACTTGAGTTACCTTTTTGTAGTTACACCAAGTAAACCAAATATGTTGATTTCCTTTCTTGTCACCTTCAACAGGAACAATTTGGTTAAGCTTGTTCTTCGTTTTGTACCAGAAGTATTTTTCATTACCTTTTCACTCCATTTTACTTCCTCCATATTTATCCTCCCTATTTTCAATCATATTAAACTATCCTCCACAATCCAAGGCATGTCTGGAAGTCCATACATCCATTTCCAAAGTTCAATTCTCTCCCCATGATCATTGGGAGCATAGATTGAAAAAAGCCTGAATTTCCTATTGTCTTTTTCAATCACAATCCACAATTCCCTATTGCATGGAGAGGTTCCATGCTCAATAACATATGATGCCCACTTGTTTGATACCAAGATGACAACTCCCCCTCTGCCTTTACCATGAAAATATGAAATTGTGTAACATCTTTCCAAATGAATCTAATATTGGTTTCTAAAATTAAATTAATAGATTTTACCTCTTGCATGAAAACCACATCTTTTTTATGAATTAGATTTAAATATATTCTAACAACATATTTCCTATCAAGGGAGTCTAGCCCCCTTACATTTCAACTTCTACAGTTAATTTCTATTGCATTATAGTTGAGTGCCACTTTTAGAATTCCTAAATCTCATCTCTACTTCTTTGATTTGTCTTCTTTTTCATACTTACTCATCCCTATTGGAAATTGGAAGGTTTTCATTGATGTCAACAATGGAAATTGGAAGATTTTTATTGATGTACATTACTTGTATAGTTCAATAGTTTCTCAAGAAAATATGATTTGTGCTATGGACACTCCGATACTAAAAGTTTGTTGATCTGATATTTTGATCTGGATTATCTTATTTTGTAATATTTGATCAGAAGTCGATATTATGTTTTATCTTGACATCATTTGCATCCATTGACAATATTTTAGTTGACTTAGCTATACAGTCTGAAAGATACAATTACTAGTAGTCTAAAAAACAATATTGTACTAGAGTTCAGTATGTCAATTTTTTGGTATGGATTTCACCTCAAAGAAAGATATCACTACAAGACTTTGTACATAGATTCATGACTACAAGATGCATCTTATACCGAAGTTTTATGATGATTTTTGAGTGCATACAGAAGAAATGAATAATAGTGTTATGTTTTGAGGACTATAGTAAGTTTTTGTATAGCGCACTGATGTAGGAGATTCTGTGTTCTTTCATGATTAATTATTTTTCCTTGCGGAGTTGAAGATAAGTTATTCGATGTTGTTTATTAAAGGATAATTCAATGTGTTAACAAGTTTCTATGTTACATGTTTGATGAATTGCACATAAGTTTGGAGTTCTGATATTTTATGTCTAACTTTGGTCGGCCTAATTATGAATTGGTTTTAAGAAGATCAAATATGTGTTGAAAATTCTAAATGGATCTATCCTAGGTCCATGCCAACTAATACCATATGTTAGATTCATGTGTTGGACGCGAAGATGAATATTATTTTGAGAACAATGCCAACAGAGTTGATTTTGATTTAAAATGGGGTTTCTCTAATTAGGCAGACCTAATTACTAAAAGAAAAGGTATATGGTATATATGCAAGACATTTTTTTGAAGGGGAGAGAGTGAGCAAGCGAAGGTGTGTGATAGAGAAAGGATGAAATTCAAAGAATGGGAATGTATGAAATTATATGTATGAGCAGATAGAATTGTTGAGTATATTGTACAGAGAATTGTTTTGTATTCAGTACTTCACTGGAACTTAACTCCAACACAAGGAAGGTACATTCTATCTCAACTCACCTCTTGGCAGTGAGTCATACTCTATTTTATAAATTATCTCAGGCTATGAGCCTTCAAGGATAGTGTGTCCTAGAAATGAGCCCTTGTAATTTATTCTGCATCTAGATATATTATATTATGAGCTAATCCTCACCATGGTTTTTCCCTTTTTGGGTTTTCCATGTAAAAATGTTGGTGTTCATGTGTGTTGTCATCTTATTTTGATTTCATGCTTTCACTTGTTGTTACAGTTAGAGTTGTGCTATTACTTGGATGGATATTATGTGAATGGTTTAATGGAATACTAATTCACCACCCCCCCCTCTCAGTATTCTAGGTCTTCAACAATTGGTATTAGAGCATGGTTCCTTTTAAGAAGCCTAACAACTTGAGGAAGATCTTGAAATTTGAACACATGGTAGATAAGAGATTTCCTATTCTTCCGGAAGAGATTCCTGCTAAACATATTAAAGAAGACTATATCCTAGATAATAATAGTGAACTTGAAATTGCTCTTGAAGATATTGACAGTGTTGAAGAAGAAAAAAAGGATTTGAAGGAAAGCTTGATGGAAACAAATGAGTGCATTAAGAAAATAAGAGAACAAATCAAGAAGTTCAAGGAAAGATATAGAGAATTCAGTGATCAATTGAAGAAAGCAGATGAGGACATCACCAGACTAAAGGAATAAGTGGACAAAAAGAGGAGAATTGAATACTTTTCAAAAAGCTGAAATTCAAATAAAAATGGATGAATGTGTTGAGCTTGAACAAGAAGTGGTAATTCTGAAATTAGATCTAGAGAAAGTAAGAGCTTATGAGGAAGAATTCAAAACCAATTATACAAGGCTAGATGAACTGATTGTAGGGCAAAGACCTTCTAAAGATAAACCTGTGGTTTGGGATTTGAATAAGGACAAAGTTTGAAAGAAAATCAATCCTCTGACATGGTTGACAATCAAAAGTAGAATCAAGGTAATGGTAGACAGATCCTAAATCAAAGAAGCAAAACTGGAAGGATTCCTATCAGACAACCTAATGCTCAAAGGTACTTATCTTTTAATTGTATTTTTTATTCATGCAATAGGTTTGGACATAGACCAAAAGATTGTGGAAATAAAATAAAACAAAATGATGGAATGAATCAAAATACTTTATCATTCACCAGTCAATGTTCTAAATGCAAAAGAATTAGACATAGAGCTATAGAATGTAGAAGTCAAATGTTGAACAAAATGGTCTATCCCTTTAAAGGCTACTATTATCACTGCAATTTATTTGGACACAAGGCTAACCCATGTAGATATAGATTGAATAAAGGACAATATGGATGGAAGAATGTTGTTTGTTATAATTTCAGCAAACCAAGGCATTTTTAGATAGACTGCAGAAGCATAAATATGAAAAGAGACTATCTGGTAAAGAGATATGACCCAATCATTAATATTGATGCAAAAGAGGTTAGGAAGGAAATGGAAAGGATCTGAAAGAAGGAAGGAGAATCTAAAAAGCAAGGAGAAACAGAAGTATCAATTTCATCTGTGTCATCTTTCGATGCAGATAATCCCATCAAAAATTAAATCTAGGTAGTGGCTAAGGGGGAGCAATAATCAAAAAATTTAATAGCCCCTTTTCATGACATAAATACATTTATTGAAGGTGAAAAATTTTACATTTCATGCGAAAGGAATTTTCAGGTGCACATGTGTGAAGAATGAATTTTGTAAAGCTTGAAAAGATTGAATTATACACTAATTTTGAGGACATCTACTTGCAGTATGAAGCATTTATTGCTAAATCAATTGGGATCAAAGAAATAAATTTAAGTATGTTAAGGAAAATTCAATCGATGAAAAGCATTTGTGGAAGAGTAGAAGCATGTAGAGCAAGCTTGAAGAGACCAGAGCATTTCCATACCATAGAATTTCAGTGCTTGGCTTTGGTGTGCGGGAAAGAGGTAAGTTGTTGTTGCTATACATTATTCCCTCTGAATTATTCATTGAATTTTGTTGAATGTGATGGATATACCAAGAGTTGTAGACAATTCAATAAGACCAAAACCACAATTTAAGAAGTATCCTATTAAAAAACTAGAACTCGACCCCTTCGTGTTATTCCAATTAAAGAAATTGGGATTTATATTTATAGAAAAGTGGAAGAACCTACTTATCGAAAAAGCACGCATAATATGGTTTGAAGAATTAAGTGGAGAAGACTTGAATCTAAAACCGAAACACAACGTGCTTATAGAGATGAAATTGGATGTGTGGGATCAATTTCCAGATTTTACCAATAAGGAGAGTGTATTAGAATGGCACTTAGAAGATTTCATGATCAATTAATGTGGGTTGACAATTCGTATATGATATCCTGAGAGGAAATTAGAGATGTTACTGATTTATTATCCACCAGACCTGCTCCTAAATGTAAACTTGACAAAGTGAAGGGATTAATGAAGAATAGAGGTATTGGAATCATTAACCTGGCAGTTTAGTATGCAAGTTTGGTTATTTCACACCTGATTTTTGGTGATAATGATGTCCCTACCTCTAAAATTGACTTAGCATTAGAAATGGTTGAGAAAAGAACAAAATATGATATTTGTGAGTTGCTCCAGCAACAACTGTTGGAAAATTTGAATGATATAAAGAAAAAAAAATGCACATTTAGATATGGAACATTGATATTGTGTCTAACCTTTTACTTTATGAGAGTTCCTAGTATAGGAGAAATTGTTTGGACAAATACCAAACCAGTTGTTCATTAGATCAGATAATTAATGAGAAACATTGGAGATTTGGATGCACAAGGAGATGCTCTTGTTGTATTCTTTGGAAAATTTGAAAGGAGAATGAACAGAAGAGGGAGAATTCCAAGAGAACTAGTCACAAAATATAAGGATGATATAACATTTTTGGTATTCACTGATAGCTACATTATCAAGGTAGTTGAATTGAGAAACACATGGATTCCTAAGCTAGGGTATGAGATTGAAAAGGATTATGTTGTTGGATGTATTAAAATGTTAATTAGAAGCCCTCAAGATTCTAGTAGACCTAGATTTGGAACTTACACTAAAGTAGCTTGAGAAATTCTTGAAAAATCTGAGTTGATCTCTAGAAAATCAATGAATGCCTCTGAAGAAAAGAGAAAAGTTAATGAGATTCATGCATTGATTTCTCAAACTAAACCCACTTCAAGGAGACTCAAGTAGCTAGCCATGAGAAAGGAACTTCTTCAAATAGTTCCTAAATTTGTCACCAGTTCTTTGCAGTCCATTGTGGAAAGCACAAATTCATTGACTGATAAATCCAAAGAACTAAAGAGTCAAGCAGTAAGTGAAATGGTCACTTAGGTCAAAGAAAAAGGATTGTTGGAAATTGAAGACAGGTGCAATTCTACACATAGCATTACACTTGATAGACTTAATGAGGTTCAAGAGTGTGAGAAAGAGGCCAAAATTCTATTCTCATTTTTTTGGACATGGCCTAATGCAATTCAAAGATTCAAGGATGTTGAGGACACAATTGAGACACAAATAAAGTATGCATCCAATACCTTTACTCAAGCTTTAGATCTAGATGATCAAACTTTGTACAGTTTAACAAAGTTGCATGAAGAATATCTTGTATTACATAAGGAGAAAGGAGAAATGGTTGAACAATATGGAAAGCTCAAATATCTAATAAAGATTAAGTTCACTCTTGTCTACTATGTTCTTTCTTTAGCTGACAGGATTTTGAACTTGAATATTACTCCCGGGACTCTGGTTGAAGGAAAACACATCCCAGTTGATCTTAATTATCTATATAGAGCCTTGTTAAAAGAAAAGAATCTCTAGGATTAATGGAAATCCTCTTGGACAGATACTCTTAGCAAGCATCAAGGGACAACCACCTCTGGTTGATTACTCTCAGCTACTATCTTTGGATGTACTCCTCAAGGGGAGTATCCAGGTATGTAAAGGAAATTCTTAAAGAATTCAATATCTTTTTATCCTTTACCATTGATGTCAAAGGGGGAGAGAAGGTACCATGTGAAAATAAAGATGGTAACATGTGAAAAAATTTGTCAAAAATATTTTTTGGGGGAGAGAAATGAAATTTTGAGAAGAAGAATTTTTTGATGGTTTTCACATCATGTGTTGCCATCAATGAAAAAGGGGGAGATTGTTGGAAATTGGAAGGTTTTCATTGATGTCAACAATGGAAATTATAAGATTTTTATTGATGTACATTACTTGTATAGTTCAGTAGTTGCTCCAATAAATATGATTTGAGTTATGGACACTCCGATATTGAAAGTTTGTTGATCTGGTATTTTGGTCCAGATTATCATATTTTGTAAGATTCAATCAGAATCTAATATTATGTTTTATCTCGACATCATTTGCATCCACTAAAAATATTTCAGTTGACTTAGATATATGGTCAGAAAGATATAGTTACCAATAGTCTAGAAAACAGTGTTATACTAGTTCAATATGTCAGTTTTTTTCGTCTGGATTCCACCTCAAAGAAAAATATCACAATAAGACTTCGTACATAGATTTGTGACTACAAGATGCACCTTATATCAAAATTTTATGATGATTTGTGAATGCATACGGAAGAAATGAATAACAGTGTAATGTTCTGAGGACTATAGTAAGTTTCTATACAACACACTAATGTGGGAGATTTAACATTCTTTCATGTGATTAATTATTTTTCCTTGTGGAGTTGAAGATAAGTTATTCAATGTAGTCTAAAGGAGAATTCGATGTGTTAACAAGTTTCTATGTTACATGTTTGATGAATTGCACATATGTTTGGAGTTTTGATATTTTATGTCTAAATTTGGCCAACCTAATTATGAATCAGTGTTAAGAAGATCAAATATGTGTTGCAAATACTAAATGTATCTATCCTAGGCCCATGCCAACTAATACCATATGTTAGATTCTTGTGTTGAACACGATGATGAATATTATTTTGAGAAAAATGCTGACAGATTTTATTTTGATTTGAAATGGGGTTTCTCTAATTAGGCATACCTAATTACTAAAAGAGAAGGTATAAGATATATATGCAATACTTTTGTGAAGGAGAGAGAATGAGCAAGCGAAGGTGTGTGATAGAGAAAGGATGAAATTCAGAGAATGGGAATGTATGAAATTATATGTATGAGAAGACAGAATTGTTGAGTATATTGTACAGAGAAGTGTTTTGTATTCAGTACTTCACTAGAACTAAACTCTAGCACAAGGAAGGTGCATTCTATCTCATTTCACCTCTTGGAAATGAGCCATACTCTATTTTTTAAATTATCTCAAGTTGTGAGCCTTCAAGGATAGTGTGTCCTGGTAGTGAGCCCTTGTAATATTCTATATCTGGATATAAATTATATTGTGAGCTAATCTTCACCATGGTTTTTCCCTTATTAGTTTTTCCACATAAAAATACTGGTGTTCATGTGTGTTTTCATCTTATTTTGATTTTGTTCTTTCACTTTTTGTTACAGTTAGAGTTATGCTATTACTTGGAAGGATATTATGTGAATGGTTTAATGGAATATTGATTCACCCCCCCTTTCAGTATTCTGAGTGTTCAACAATCCCTTTGTCGAAGGATCAGACTCTTCATCTTTTTAGTTTCACTTTCATAGTTGACTAGATATTCCTTGGGGTTAGAGAAAACAAAAATTCACTAAATTCCATATTAAGCATGTTACCTATTTCTACTAATGAATTTTCACTATTTATTTCATCTCCAATGGCTTCCTCAGTCTCCATCTTTTCTACTTCCCCTTCCTAATCAACAAGATGATTATAGTTATCTAGGGATAGTATATCAAGGCTAATCTCCTTGTTAACTTCTAACAAGTCTTCTAGGTTTAATAATTATTTATCTTTTAAATTTTTCCTTGCTACTTCCTTTTTATCAAACTTGTTATCAAATAAAATTTTGTTACTAATGATTTCCTTTTTTTCACTAGTTTTACCCATTCCCTCCTAGCCCATATCCAATCCAAGACTCGGTCCTTTTTCACAATTAAGTATACATAAGGATGGAAACAAAGGGTTAAAATAGGAAGTACCACCTTCAAAATTATCACATTTTACTATATCTTGGTTGCTTATCATAGTACTCATATGATTTCAAATATTCCCAATGTTATCCTTTGGGGAATGCAAACTTGTTCATTATTATCCTTAGGCATAACAATCACATCAATGCTAAGATTAGAGGCCTCCTTTTCCAATTATTTTTTCTTTCCAAAACTGTCAAGTGAAATTATATTACATGAATTTCCCCTTGTAGAACTCTTAGTATTTCCTTTATTTGGACAAATCTCAATAATACTTCTTTGATTTAATTTATCCAATGCTAACCCTTGGCAAATGTGGTCTTGTCTAGGCTTATCACTGGGAAACTCAATCATTACACTACTAAGGTTAGAGGAGCTCTTAACCTTACCCTCTATTCTATTCTTAGTATTTTTTATCATTTTCTCTTCTTTATACTTATCATATTTTACAATCTCTTTCTCTAATGAGTTCCTTTTAGTAAATGTTTTAAATTTTATTTTGTCTAGAATATTGACAAGGTCAATATTATTGGATTTTTTTGGGTATCAAGAGTAAAATTAAAGCTAGAAGGATATTTAGCTACCAAGGAATATTTTCATCTCTCATCTTTAATCTACCTTTTTTTTTTCCTTTGTGTACTTGTGTCATATGATCCCTTTTCTTGGAAAGATATTTTGCAAAGTGGAATTTGAGAATCCTACTACATTTCTTCATAGGACACCTTCCCGTCTTGTAGTTTGGAATATAGAATTTGTAATAATACCTGCACATCATATCTAGAGCTCTAGGAAAAAATATCGCGTACCAAAAAGATATCACCATAAGAAGATCCCCAATTCAAACTCACTATACCAAAGCAAGATTGATTTTGGGAATCCCTCTGCACTCCTCTGCAGGAGCACATTTTGGCTTGCAATTTGGAACATAACATCTATGATAAAACCTATTGAGAAATTGTTGAAGATGATTTAGCATTTTTTTCATTGATGTCAAAACCTTGGATCCGAAAGGTTGTGCTTCGGATGATGTACAAACTTGATCTATCCTATTGAGTGTTATGATGTTACATAGTATGAATATTATCCTTGCTCTGGATATGGCAATACTTCTTTTGGGACATTCATGGAAGTCAATTTATGCAAAATAATGAAGGATAATCTTTTGATGTTGGATGCAATGCTTAAAGCTTTCTCTGGGTAACTTTGCTATCCAGAACTTCATGTAGCATGTTGCAAGTTTTGGTATGTCAAATTGTGTTTCTCTGGTTGACATTGAAATTGGTGATAATCAATATTTGATCTTGGTTGTGGTGTTCTCATTGGCTCTGGAATATATGTCATGTAATCCAAAATTTGTTATCTTCTAATAATTATGTTATGTAATGAACCTATCTTATGTATGACCTATTCATGGGTCCCTTGGTAACATGGTAAGAAGATCCTTTTGTGTGACATATCTTTTGGGTTTGGTGTTAGCGTGCAAAGTCTTATTGAATATCTTAATGTTGTTCTTCATGCCGACATTTTTTTTGGTGATCTAATTCAAATTATATATGGTTGATTGGTGCAGGGGCACCATTGATCAAATTTTATCGATCAAGTGTGTTAAGGGCTAGGCTTTAGGAGTTTTGAGAATTTGCATAAAATAAGGTCTTGAGACCATTTAATAATGTATTTAGGCTTGATTAATTCATGTTTAGGTTTTTAGGGGTCATTTTGGTTGATATTGCAAAAATTGCATTTTGTTGCAAAAGTTGTCAAATGAAAAGTTGTAAAATTGCAATTTTGGGGAATATGAATAGTCAAGACATTTCAAAAGGTAGTTAGGTAGTTGATTTGGAGGGAATAGGTATAAATAAGCTTTAGAACCCATTGGAGGTGGGTTGGAGAAGTTTGTAAGGAGATTCAATCAATAAAATTTTGTTATTCCATCAATTTTCTATTGTTTTCACTATACAACGTGGTAGTAGCAAATAGTACAGTCCGTACATCAGTTTTTTTATTCAAATTTGTTTTGGATTCTGTAGTATATTGTTTCTTCTTTCATTTGAAACTAATTTGAAGGACTTTCATTAGGTTTAGAGCAAATTATTATTGATTCTTCTACACCAGCCTGAACTTGCACATTTGAGGGTTTGTGAGGCAATAAAATGGCTTTTTGACCCATTCCTCTTTCTGTAACCTATGTGACTTGAGGAATGGATCTGAATCATCATTAGAAAGGTGTGGAAATGTTGAAATTTTACAAGGGAGGTCAAGAAATGAGATGGGTGGGTATGTGCAGGATCATGATGGGCCAAAAAGTGACAATATGATGAGTATGTGGCTGACAACTTTTTTTTACCCAAAATTGATGAAACGAAAAGGGTTTTTAAAGGAGATTATCAACTTTCCACCAATATAAATTATACTTTACTTTGAATTTAATAATTAATTATTATTCATTTTCTATTTGAATTACGACTAAAGTCCTAATTGATAGGTTGATTGAAAAACATATATAGCTTTCAAACGGTATCACATTTTTTAAATCCAAAACATGCATCAAATTCTATGCTTCACATACTGTAGGATTAAAAAAAGAAAAATTGAATTTCATGTAGTTTTGACCAAGTTAAGGTGGTCAGACATACGAGTTTTTTATATTTTTTAAAAGTTGTAATAAAAAATTCATAATTAATTATTTACTTGGAAAAAAATTACAAAAAAATATTCATCACATCGAGACATGAGTCATCTACTTATATCTAAAATATTATAAAAAAATATTATCATTTTATTGTGGTTAGGGTGGTCAGAAAGACACCTACTTCTTATTTTTTCCCTAAATTTAAGTACTATTGCATTGAAATTTCAAATTTTCACCAAATAGATTTTTTTTTAAACAAACCTATTAGTTTAGAAACTACATTCAATTTGCTACATATTCTATTCTTACATATTTTTGAAATAATATAGATAGCTTATTCAAATTTTGACGTCAAGTTGCCTAAGTCTAATGTTTTTAAATTTTTTGCCACTTAAGGGCCTACTTTTTCCATGATGATCCTGCTGCACATACCCGAGTGTGAAGCCCTAGTGTGAGAAATTGAGTTTTCCATATGAAAAGAGTGGTTTTGAAGTGTCAAATTGAGGTTTTGTGTTGGGAAGCATTATTTTATGTTGAATTAAGCTTGAGAAAACTATTTTAGACTTTTTTGAGGTGTTATGTTTTGGTAAGGTTGGGAAGTGTCATTTTCAATAAGCCCTAGGTTTTGTGAATGAAAAAGGAGGGTTTTGTGGTTTGGCTATTGGGTAATTGAATCTCTAACAAATAGTGGTGGAATCTTGAGTTTGAACACCTAAGAATTGCTTCCCCAAAGAGTTTGTAGAGTTTGGGAAAATTTAGTGAGTAGTTCCTTTGCAAAAGAGGGCTAATTTGAGCCCTAAAAGGCGTAAAATCCCTTATTTGAGAGAGTTGATACAAAATAACCATTGGTGATTGATTGATATTTTGTCAAGAACTTTAATGGGTCCCTAAAATTGGTCAATTCTTGGTTTGAAAGGATAAGATAGTGAAGTTGTACCTGATTGAGTGGTTTCTCAGTGCTACTAGGGAAAGAGTTGATTGGATGCAATTTTGATGAGATTGTGATTTGAAAATTATTGTTGCAAGTTGGAATTGTGTTTTGTTGATTGCAGGACCTCCCCTCATTACATCACTGACTTGGAAGACTATGAAGACATTGTGTCTGGATGACCTAGGAGATTATGAAGATATGGAATGGTATAAGTAATGGTTTTTTTTTTATGCTGAAATAGAGAAGTGTGGAGTATGGTGTGTGCGAGTAGATAAAAAGGTGTGAAGGAAGAAGTAATCTGTTTTGGCAGAAGATTTTGCAAAGTTTGTGGAAGGAAGGTGTGCAAAAGATTCTTAACTGGATCTACTACAGACGAAAATTATGCTCTTAATTGGAACTGAACTCATTCATATGTAGATGCAACTTCATCAATTCACTTTTTTCAGTGAGCAACTTGGTAGTGAGTCATTTTATGTAGGAAATGAGCCTTTCTCTTTTGGAAGTGAGCCCTTTTTGTATCTTTGGCTATAATATCCGGGTAGTGAGCCCAACCGGTAGTGAGCCCTTGTAAAAATCACCTTAACTAGTGTCACCTTAACCAGTGCTTTATAATTGAGAATTATTATTCTCCGTGGTTTTTCCCTTCTTGGGTTTCCACATAAATTCTAATGTTCATTATGTTTGGTGTTGTGTGCATTCATGTTCATATCTATTTAATTAATTTTTTATTCGTATAAGTCTGCTCCAGATTAATTTAAGAAAAGAAAAATATTGTTGGATAACTGATTCACCCCCCCCCCTCAATTATCCAGATTGTTCAACAATTGGTATTAGAGCTTGGTGCCTTGGAGATAAAGCTTAACCACTTAAGGGAGATCTTGGCAGTTTGAACAGATGGTAGAAGCTTATCAACTTGAGGAAGAACTGAAGATGATGTTAGATGATATGGAAAGCACAGAATCTAAAAATGAAGAATTGAAAGAAAAACTTGAGGCAAACACTTGTCTTGCAAAGCTAAGGGAGAAAATCCAAAAGTTCAAAGCAAGACACAAAGAGGTTAGCCAGCAATTAAAAGAGTCAAAAGAAATTATTGTGAATTTAAAGCAACAATTGGATGAATGCAAGAAGACTAAAGAAAATATCAAAGATACTATCAAACAAAAAATGGAAGAATGGAAGAAGATTGAAGAAAATATCAAGGATACCATTAAACATAAATCAAAAGAAAATGAGAAGTTACATCAAGAATTAAGAAGGCTAAAATTGAAGCAAGAGTATGTGAAAGTAGCATGGTTCTGGATCAACTTTTGTCCCTACAGAAATGTCACAAGGATAAAGGAGGACTTGGTTTCACTGGTGAAAACTCAAATCAAAACACTATGGGTGAAGAAAAAGCAGTTGAAGCTGAAGCAAGATTAGTTGTAACAAGCAAGGTTTGTAACTTTAATGCACGTACAAAAAGACCTCCAGTCACAATGCAGAGCCAAGGTGAAATCTCAATTAGACCAAAACTGATCAAACCTCAATAAGACATCAACCCTTGAAATCACAATCATCCACATTGAGTCAACTAACACCAACAAGGTTATAGACTCCAAATCTCAACAAATAGGCTTATATTTCATAGAAGGCCACCAAAATACCAACTCAACATCATTTAAGCATCCTTTTAGCCAATACAATTCCCAAACCAATCACACAAGGTTTCTTTGCAACATTATAGAGAAGCATCAAACCAACCTATGGAAGGGCTACTAGAATTAGCCCTATTTTACAAATGAACTACCTCACAAACACCTCCCCTTCAAAAAATCACACCAAACAGTCAAAATTCATGTGTCATAACTCAAAATTTCATAATTTGTTTCTATGTTCAAGGCTTCTAGGGTGCTACTCCAGCAAACCCTCCAAAACACACCCAAAACCCTAACATTTTTTGTATTCCCATGATTTTAGGGTTCAACATCTAAACCAAAGCACCAAAAACCTATATTTAGGTCTTCATAAGCCTTCCACATCATTAAAAACTCAATTTCATCACTATTTCTCAAAAACCTATCACAAAACCTCCATTTTCATGTGCTTCCCTTAACAAAAACAACAAAAATAGCAGGTTCATCTCCTTTATTCCTTTACCAACACTCTATCCACGTAATCCTACATACTAAATAGACTTCTTAGGGCCCTTTGCACTTTTCACAGTGGATACAGTTGGTGTAAGGGCCCTTAAGACATGGTTTTTGGTCACAAAACCCCAAACAGGGTGCTTTCGGTCTGCTTTCAAGAAAATAGTAATTTCTAACACAAAACACTATCAAATTCCTCCAAACTTGAAACAAAAGAATTCTAATATAGGCCACCACAAGAAATGAAGGATTAAATTGCAAGATCTAGTTGTATGGACTTGTACAGATCTACAGAATGTGAAAGAACTCAAACAAATGAATGAAAATGTAGAGCTTTCTTATTGTCAATATCTCAAAAAGCTTCAAGCCAACATTACAAAAAATGTTTTCATGCCTTTTTGAAGGTTTTCCCACTTCAAACAACTGACCAACTCCCTCTCAACCAACTTTTAACTCCTAATGACCATTGAATGCAAAATTGCATTGCTTTATAACTTTGTTAACAATATTGTTATATAATTTGAAATATTTGCATATATGGCCTAAATGACTCTAGACACACCTTATTAAAAGATAAATGGTATTTTTAGACCTTATTTGATGCCAAAAACATTGAGCACTCCCTCAAATAACCTAGACACCAAAAAGTCGCCATTTTTCATATCACCATTTCAAACTTTGAAACAAGGTTGTAAGTGCCCCAGCACCATACAACCCCCCTAAAAGAAATTCATTCCCCATGAATTGGGGTTGATACCACCATGCCCAAGCTGGATTAAAACACCACTGATTCATAGGCCATTGCCACTGACCCATGTTGCTCTATCTTTTTACTCTGTCGTGCACCTTGGTTTGTGGTTACATTTGAAAGTGACTATGTTCTCATAAACAGACCTGATGTCTGTCCTTTCATTGTTTTTCCTTTATTTCTTGGTTTCCTTGCACTTGTACCTGCATATAAACAAGAGTTAGTAACTTTATTTACTATGCACTTATGTTATCTCCAGGCCTGCAACTATTCTTAATACTTTGTTTTTCTTGCCCTTTATTGACTGCTCCATCAAGTTTTCCTATCACTTCCTTTTCGGGCTTATGTATTGTTGTTCCTGCAAACTCCACTTGTTTCTCAAATTTATTCATAGCCACAGGACACTCAATGGTCCCTATCATCACACTATTATGCATGCTCATTTTCAAATCACCTCTTACCCTTGTGTTTACCTTTACATTTGCTATCCCTACATTTTTAGTCTTAGGACAGAGGACAACATTAGAATATTTGTGCTCCTTCATAACATTTATAGGTTCCTTCTTTCCAAAAATGACAACCCTATTTTTGCCTTTATCTCTTGCACTACCCTACAAAGGATTCAACTTGTAACTTTTATCATCCTTCCAAATTGTATATGTATTTTCCCAACCATCATACATGGACCTCCTATCAAATTTCCATGGCCTCCCCAAGAGCAAATGACAACAGTCCATTGGCAATATATCACATAAGACTCCATCCTTATACTCCCCAATTTGGAAATCCACATAATCTTGTTCATTCACCACCAAAGTTTGACTATCATTCACCCAAGAAACTTTGTAGGGTACTACATGAGGTATCTTTTCTAGACTCAACTTATCTACCATCTCCCTAAACACCATGTTATCTTGAGAACCAAAATCAATAACAACTTGACATACTTTACTTTTAGATTTGCATGAGGTTCTAAAGAGACTCCTTTGGCTCAAATCTTCCTCTTTTGGTGCTTGCAACAAAGTCCTTCTCATAATGAGTGCTTCTCCTACCTCTGGATCTGCAGGTATGCTTGAAATCTCACACTCTTTCTGTTGAATCAATTGTGTTCTTCTTTCACTCCTATCACAACTTGATGTACAGCCTTGTTTTTTAGGACACTTGAAAGACGAGTGCCCAAATTCATTGCACTTATAACACCTACCTAAAAACTCATTGGAGCTCCTACCTCCTCCAAATCTGCCCCTTGTGCCTCTCCATCCACCTCTAAAATCATATTGCTCTTGTCCTTTCATGGCATCTTCTTGATTGTCATTGTTTGGCTTTGGATTAGGCATAGATCCTCTACCTCTTGATGCATTACCTCTACGCCTATCTGCTTTATCTTCTCTTCTCTTCATTTTCTCCTCCACCCTGATTGTCATTTGATAACATTCCTCTACATTCCTAGGGTTAGCCAAAACCAATTCATCTTGTATGTTTAACCTCAAACCACCCATATATCTAGCAAATTTTTCATCTTCATTCTCATGATGACCAAACCTTAAAATTAATTTATAAAATTCCTCAGTATAAGACTTGATATCCATTTCCTTTTGTCTTAAGCTTTGCAATTTCTTAAATATTTGAACTTGATGATCCTTGGGTAAGAATTTACCTTTGATTTTTGATACCATCTTGTCCTATGAGGTTATTTTAGACTTTCCTTGCTTCCTCCTCTCTGATTGAAGTAGTCCCACCATACCAAAGCATGGCCTTGCAACTTTGTCTTTGCAATCTTTACTCTTTGCTCCTTAGGAACCTCATCACATTCAAAATGGTTATCTAATGCGGCAATCCAGTCAAGTAATTCTTCATCATTTAAACTTCCACCATATTTAGGAACATCAATTTTTACCTTAGGCTTGTCATTCCTAACTGCCTTCACCAACTTTGCAATTCTTTGATCCTCTGGGTCAAGCTCTTCTTCCATATCTTCAAACTCATCATCTTCCTCTTCATCTGAATCACTCTCTTCCACTTCCCTTCTTTTGTTTGTCTCCAAGGCTATGATTCTTTCCTCCAACTCTCTGATTTCTCTAGCATGTTTGTCTTTCATCTCCTTCATCTCTTTAGCCATATCTTTGTTCTTTGGAGGCATCCTTGAATGCCAAACTCTTCACAACCTACAAAATGAAAATCAATATACTCCCTGATGCTCTGATACCACTATGATGTAAAGCCAAGGTGGAGAAATCTCAATCAAACCAAAACTGATCAGACCTCAATAAGACATCAACCCTTGAAATCGCAATCATCCACATTGAGTCGACTAACACCAACAAGGTTATAGACTCCAAATCTCAACAAATAGGCTTATATTTTAGAGAAGGAAACCAAAAAACCAACTCAACATCATTTAAGCATCCTTTCAGACCCCAATACAATTCCCAAACCAATCACACAAGGTTTCTTTGAAACATTATAGAGAAGCATCAAAGTGACATGTGGAAGGGCTACTAGAATTAGCCCTATTTTACGAATGAACTACCTCACAAACACCTCCCCTTCACAAAATCACACCAAACAGTCAAAATTCATGTGTCATAACCCCAAATTTCATAATTTGTTTCTATGTTCAAGGCTTCTAGGGTGCTACTCCAGCAAACCCTCCAAAATACACCCAAAACCCTAGGGTTTTCTGTATTCCCACAATTTCAGGCTTCAACATCTAAACCAAAGCACCAAAAACCTATATTTAGGTCTTCACAGACCTTCCACATCATTACAAACTCAATTGCATCACTATTTTTCAAAAACCTATCACAAAATCTCCATTTTCATGTGCTTCCCTTAACAAAAACAACAAGTGCATCTCCTTTATTCCTTTACCAACACTCTACCCATGTAATCCTACATACTACATAGACTTCTTAGGGCCCTTTACACTTGTCACAATGGATACAGTCAATGTAAGGGCCCTTAAGACATGGTTTTTGGTCACAAAACCCAAACAGGGTGCTTCTGGTCTACTTTCAAGAAAACAGTAATTTCTAACACAAAACACTATCAAATTCCTCCAAACTTGAAACAAAAGAATGCTAATATAGGCCACCACAAGAAATGAAGGATTACATTGCAGGATCTGGCTATACGGACTCGTACAAATCTACAAAATGTGAAAGAACACAAACAAATGAATGAAAATGTAGAGTTTTCTTATTGTCAGTATCTCAAAAAGCTTCAATCCAACATTACAAACAATGTTTTCATGCCTTTTTGAAGGTTCTCCCACTTCAAAAAACCAACCAACTACCTCTCAACCAAATTTTAACTCCTAATGACCATTGAATGCAAAATTGCATTGCTTTACAACTTTGTTAACAATATTGTTATACAATTTGAAATATTTGCATGTATGGCCCAAATCACTCTAGACACACCTTATTACAAGATAAATGGTCTTTTTAGACCTTATTTTATGCCAAAAAACATTGAGCACTCCCTCAAATAACCTAGACACCAAAAATTCACCATATTTCATATCACCATTTCAAACTTTGAAACAAGGTTGTAGGTGCCCCTGCACCAGGTCAGGAAACCAAATTATGAAAGGTACTTATCATTCAATGGTCATTGTTTTCTATGAAAAAAATTTGGACATAAGGCTATAGAATGTAGAAGCAAGATGGATCTGAATACTCATTGCTTTAATTGTCACAAGTTTGGTCATAAAGCAAGTCATTGCAGAAGTAAATTATCTAATTTGACAAGAAGGAATGGAATGAACAATCTCTTTCATGGTTATTAATATTTATGCTATGGTTATGGTCACAATGCTAATCAGTGCAAACCTAGGGTTCACTCATCTAATTCAGGACAGAGATGTTACAAGTGCAGTCAACCCAAACATTATGCTAACACATGTAGATATGTTGCTCTGGAAAAGCCTAAGAACAAAAAGAAGGTTGCAGAATCAAATGAATCTAAGAAGAAGACGGTCATGGTTTGGAGGAACAAGGAAACAAGTATGGAGAACACTTCCATGGTACCGGATCCTAGTACATGCCCTACTGGTATCTAATCCATTTTACCTTGGCTCAGGGGGAGTTTTGCATTGCATGTCCTATTGGTTAATCCTCTTTGAAGTAATATTGAAGTGATTTTTAAGATGATTAAGTTCGAACCAGTTGATGATAAATGATGAAGCTTAATCCGACTAATTGAAAAGAAAAGTACAATTTTTGGCATCATCAATGTACTTTTTTGGTGGAAAAATCATTATTAGTAATTAAGAATAAAAGGTGGGAGTTTTCAAAGACATTTCTCATAGTTTGCAAGAGAGAAGAATAAATTTTGTTGAGAGAAAGAGTTTGAAGCGCGTCGATGGAATCTGTTAACAAAGGATTAAGTGATGATATTCTGCTAAGGATGAAGGGAGTTGAGTTGGATGAGTTTGATCATCGAAAGATGAAGGAAATGGAACTAGGGGTTGAAGACGGATGAATTGTAGAATGTAAATACTCTAGTGTTGGTGACCTCCCTGGGAGGAAAATGGTGAAATACAAAGATGTGGAGGAACTTACTAGTATCAACAAAGACCCCCAGGCTCTACTGACAAATACCATTGTTGATCCTATAATAAGGTATGTTTCTTATGGCATCACTTATAAAATATATTTTAGAAATCATGAGGTTCTACTTCGGCTATTGATGTATATCTTACACACAGGATGGTGAAGGAAAATAAGCAATTTGATTTGTGTAGCTTCATAATGGAAAACCTAATTGAGAATGTCAAAATGTCTTTGGTTGAGAGTTATCCCTTTCGATTTGCATCTCTACTCATATGTTTGGTATTTTACTTTCTGAGTTCACTACCGGCAAAGGAGAATGCTAAATGGAAGCCCATCCCTGTCAAAAAGCAAGTTTATAGGTATCTGGAATGTATGGAAGATAAAGAAAGTGCATACAAAGTCTATTTCTCATCCTTGCAGATGAATTTGTGCTCCGATGTGATAGTGTCTAGTTAGTTTGAGGAGGGTTCCTCCTTCGGTAAGAAGGAGTTAGAAGTTGTTATTGGTGGTTCCCCTTTGGAACCCAAAAAGAGGAAAGTTAACACAAAAGATGTCATCACTATCTCAGAAGAAAAGGAGAATGAAGAAGAGTCTCTACCTGGATCTGATTCTGTCGATCCAAATGATATTTGGTCAGTGTTATATGGAGGTGATATGAAGAAGGTTGGTGAAATGTGATGTGCTAGCTCTCCAATTAGAAGACTTAAAATTAATGATGCTCATGTTGATTATCTACTCAAAAGGGGTATTACTATTTCAGATGTTTCTGACTTGTTACCAAATAATCTAGAAGTTGTTGAAGAAAGGATGTTGTTGGAAGGACCTGAAGGACATAAGTTTGAAGCTATGATTGAGAGGTGTGTCAAAGCTAAACAAAAGTTATCCAAACACATTGGTGAGACAAGAGAATGCATTAAGGAGATGTCTAACATCTACAAGTATTGTCTCTGGTGGCCTACTACTATTGATAATTTTAGAAGCAGAACTTAAGCTATTGAATCTGAGATGAATAATATTGGAAAGATTTTTGATTTCTTCAAAGAAAAAGATGGAAAACAGAGAATAATATTTGGTGAGTTGAGATTTATTGGTTGTTCAAAGACAAAGGGAAGACTTGGTTAGAACTTTCTGGTTGTTCAAGGAAATTGTTGAGGTCCAATTGGATCATCTCTCCAAGATACTTTATGATGTAGAAGATTATGAACAACAGTTCCTGTGTTAGGACTAGTCAACCTCATTTATGTTAGTGACTATGTTGGATAGTATAAGTGCCAGATTGGATTCTGCAGTGCTAGCTTGGAAGAGGACTCTTCCAATTGTGAGAGAAAGGTACAAGAAAATATTTCATGTGAAAAATGATATTTTTACTTGAGTTCCTAAATGTTTGAATTTTGGCCCTTTTCCTTTGATGGTAAAAAGGGGGAGAAAAATGAAGAGAAAAACAAAAAAAAGAGGTAATGAATTGTTGGACAAAGGGGGAGTACTTGGAAATTTTGGAGTTTATAGTTTTGGAGTTGGAGTTTTGAGCTTTGTTTTTTTGTTGTTTTCCATCAATGCCAAAGGGGGGGATTTTTGAGAAGTTGTTGAAGATGATTTAGTATTGTTGTCATTGATGTCAAAACCTTGGATCTGGAAGGTTGTGCTTTGGATGATGTACAGAATTGGTCTATCCTATCGAGTTCTATGATGTTATGTAGTATGAATATTATCCTTTCTTTGGATATGGTAGTACTTCTTTTGGGACGTTCGTGGAAGTTAGTTTATATAGAATAATGAAGGCTAATCTTTTGATGTTGGATACAGTGCTCAAAGCTTTCTCCGGGTAACCTTGCTATCTAGAACTTGATGTAGCATGTTGCAAGTTTTGGTATGTCAAATTGTGTCTCTCTGGTTGACACTGAAATTGATGATAATCAATATTTGGTATTGGTTGTGGCATTATCATCAACTCCATAATATATGTCATGTAATCCAAAATTTCATATATTTTTATAATTATGTTATGTAATGAACCTATCTTATGTATGACCTATTCATCGTTCCCTTGGTAATGTGGTAAGAAGATCCTTTTGTGCAACCTATCTTTTGGGTCCAGTGTTAGTGTGCAAAGTCTTATTGAATATCTTAAGGTTGTTCTTCATGCCGGCATATTTTATGGTGATCTAATTCAAATTATATATGGCTGACTTGGAAGACTATGAAGACATTGTATCTAGCTGACCTAGGAGATTATGAAGACATGGAATGGTATAAGTAAAGGTTGCTTTGGTCTGATGAAATAGAGAAGTGTGGAGTATGGTGTGTTCGAGAAAATAAATAGGTGCGAAGGAAGAAGTAATATGTTTTGGCAGAAGGTTGTACGAAGGTTGTTAAAGCAAGGTGTGTAGAAGATTCTTAACCAGATCTGTTGCAGACAAAAATTGCACTCTTAACTAGAATTGAAATCATGCATATGTAGATGCAACCTCATCAATTCATTTTTGTCAGTGAGCAACTTGGTAGTGAGCTATTTTCTATAGGCAGTGAACCTTTCTCTTTTGGTAATGAGCCCTTTTTGTATCTTTGGCTATAATAGTTGGGCAGGGAGCCCAACCAGCAGTGAGTCACCCTACAGTGAGCAACTTGGTAGTGAGCCCTTGTAAAAATCACCTTAACTAGTGTCAACTTAACCAATGCTTTATAATTGAGAATTATTATTCTCTGTGGTTTTTCCCTTCTTTGGTTTCCATGTAAATTCTAGTGTTCATTTTGTTTGGTGTTGTGTGCATTCATGTTCATATCCGTTTGATTAATTTATAATTGGTATAAGCCTACTCTGGATTAATTTAAGAAAAGAAAAATATTGTTGGATAACTGATTCACCCCCCCTCTCAGTTATCCAGACTATTTCAACAAAACATGTATGTCATATCCATTTATTAAGAGGAATGGATTAGGTAGTAGAAATATATTGCTATTAGAAGATGACTATGCTAGTCAACTAGCACCTACTTCAACAGACTTAAAGGATAAGACACCTCTGGATCATGCGGTAGAAATTGTGAAGTTTCAGAAAGTAGGAAAGGGTTGAGGAAGCATGTGGATAGGTCCACAAGGTGGCGTTCTAATCCCAAATAAATCTACCTTGGCTTTAAGGCCTACCAATGTAGTATGCTAGAAACTCAAATTCTAGGCTTGGCACCATTTGTGGCTCAAGGTCAACCTGTTCCTTAAGGGAAATTATTAGCATATAAATATAGGGATTCAATTCATGTAAATGGTATTAAACTATTATGTTATTTTTCTATATTTTGGAACACTTGTGTTCTAAACCCTTTTGTGGATGAAAACCCATAGGAGTTTGTGGTCATTGGAAAAAAACCCAATAGTCACTAAGATCAGGGGATGAAACCCCCTTTGGTTCCTAAGGGAATTCTCATTCAAGGATTGCATTTAAAGTTCAAGGATTTTGTAAGGAAGTTAATAATATTGTTGTTGATTTTTAGTACCCTTGTATATCATTTTGGATCATTTTGTGAGTTGTAATTGATATATCAAGTTTATAAGTATATTGGAGTATTATCTTTGTGTTCATATGTTGATGTGCATTGAATGCAATCTGCAAATCAACCTTCTATAAAATTATATGTTGAGGAAATTACAATGGTATTAGAGAATGCTTCTGCTAGCCTATAAGGTTTTCTAATGATTAATGTTACCAAGTGAAAGGGAGATTAGGCTCTGGAGGAGAGAATTAAAGAAACTAGGTCAAGAAGAAGCCATGGATGATGAAGCGAAAGAATCCAAAGAAATTTTTGAGGAAATGATACAAGGGAAAAAAACATCTTGCTAACATTTTTTGCTAGATGTTTCAGTGGATGTAGACTAATGCTAAGGAGAATGATAGTATTAATGGAGCTAGTGATACTAGTGAAACTAGTGGTGGAAAGAGGAAGGAGAAGATGGTTGTTACACAAATCTCTAGAACTAACTTTAGTAATAGAGCTCCCAAGCCTAAATTCATTCAAAGAGTAGAAGTTTCAAGGAAAAAAACTACCCTCCAAGATGACATCTCAAGAGCTTATGAAGAGTATAGGGATTTGGACCCTCAAATCAAGGAGATATTATCTTTGATAGATTTCATGGCAACGAATAAGAATAAGAAAAGAACTTACCATTCACCACCTAAGCCAAAATATTTGGAGCACTCATTGGGGAAGCTATCTATTTCATTCTTTGATGGATCTGAGAAGAGAATTTCTAGGGAATGGTTGCAGAAACTTGATACATACTTGGAACTCAAACCTATGTCTGAAGAAGATGAAATCAAATTTTCCACCCTATATTTGGAAGGAATTACTCATGATTGGTGGTACCATGGTTTGATTACTCAAGGTTGTAAATTGATCAAATCTTATGATGAGTTTTGTAGAAAAATAGTTGAGAGATTTGATAGGAGAGCTCTAGAAGAATATTTTAAAGAATTACCTCACCTCAAACAAAAGGGAACTATGGAAGAGTATATTGTAGAGTTCCAAAGGCTATCAATCATGGTGACTAACATCTTAGAGAAAAGACTCATAGTCCTTTTCATTTAAGGCTTGGAAGAACAACTCAGGGGCTTGGTGAAGGCATTCCACCCCTAACACTTTAGGAGACTTCTAAAAAGCTTTTGATCTGGAGAATTATGTTCCCCAGCAAAAATCAAAACTCTCAATATAGAATAAGAAAAAAGGAAATTTCCAAAAGAAGCCTTAGACTACTCAGGAACCTACTCCCCCTGCTGCACCTAAGAAGATCGATGATGAAACCAAGAATGAGCAAAGAAGGAAGAAACTTTGTTTCTCTTGTAGAGATCCATGGGTTCTAGGACATAGATATCTTGGAAAGGGGAAAGTTTTCTATATAGAAGTTATTTCTAACAAAGATTTAGAATCAGATGAGTCTGATGAATTTCATGATCTAGAAAACACCCCTCAGGAGGAAGAAGATAAGGAGAAAGACAATGGTAGTATTTTTTCATCACTATCTAGCACACATAGGTACCATTATTTCAAATTTTGAGGATTCCTTGTTGGAAAAAGAGTGATTATTATGGTTGATGGTGAAGCTACCCAAAAAAAAATTTATGAAGGACTTGTGAAGAGGAAAATACTAAGTGTGGAATACTTTGAAAGCTTTACTGTCACTATAGCATATGGGTATAACTTACCCTGCAAGGAGAAAGTCTAAAAGTTGGACATAACATTTGGAGATATCATAAGGTTTGTGATGATTTTTATGTTATTGGTTTGGGTAAAATTGATGTAATTTTGGGTGTCCAAAGGCTACACTCATTGGGTGAGTATACTATAAACTACTGAATGATGGAACTCAAGTTCAAAGCCAATGGGAAGGATGTGGTTCTAAAGGGAATGGCTAATGGAGGTCCACGAGTAGTATCAGACTTAAGAATGGAGAGTATATGCTGAAAGAACCAAGTTATGTGGACTTCTAGTTGTTTTTTTATTTCAAAAGACTCTTTTGAATGTAAGAATGGTCAAGTTCATATTGGTATATAGAATAATTTTTGTAATAATAGTTTGGTTTTCAGTGACATTCCTCCTAGATTTCCACCAGATAGAGGTTTCCATCATATCATAGAACTTGAACTAGGATCAAAACCAATTATGAACACTCCTTACTACCATCCCTAGATGTATAAGGAGGAGATAGATAAATCAATAAAGTATTTGTTGGATATGGGCTACATCATACCAAGCTCTAGCCCTTTCACATCTTCTATGGTGTTGGTAAAGAAGATGGATGGAACTTTGCAGATGTGTATAGACTACCAAGAATTGAACAAGAAGGCCATTAAGAACCAATACCCCATACCACAAATAGATGAGCTAATTGATGAGATACATAGCACGTAGTGTACTTTTGAAATATTGATTTGAGGTCTTGATACCACCATATCTGCATGAGGGAAGAAGATGTATATAATACTACTTTCTAGTGTCATTATGGGAATTTTGAGTTCTCGGTTATGCCTTTTGGTCTCACTAATGCTCTAGAAACTTTCCAATCATGCACGAATCATGTTTTTGGCAAGAACTTGAGGAATTTTATGTTGCTTTTATTTGATGATATTTTGATCTATAGAAAAATATGGGAATAATATTTGAAGTATTTGGATATAGTTTTGGAAATTATGGAACAACAATTTCTCTTTACAAAGATGTCCAAACATGAGTTTGGTTCAACAGAGATATTGTATTTGGGACATATCATAAGTGCTAATGGAGTTCAAGTTGATCAACAGAAGATCCAATCCATTCTAAACAGTCCACCTCCTACAAACTTGTCTCGGCTAAGAGGTTTCTTTGGACTATGTAGCTATTATCAAAGGTTTGTCAGAGTAATTTTTTTCTACAGAACCTCTCACCAATATGACTAAATTATGATCCTTTGAATGGAAAGAGGAAGGATGAATAACTTTTGAGAAGTTGAAAGAGGTAATCAGTTCTTGTCTAGTTCTTGCAATTCTTGATTTCTCCCTTCTATTTTATGTAGAATGTGATGCTTCCAGTGAAGGGATTAGAGTAGTTATCTCTTAGAAAGGACATCCCATAGCATTTGAAAGAATGAAATTAAGGGACAATTAAAAGGGATATCCCATATATGATAAAGATATGCTAGCTATAATGCATCTCTTGGAGAAATTCTAACAATACCTAGTGTGTGGAATATTTATGGTCAAAGATAAATCCTAATAGTCTGAAATTCTTCTTGAGCCAACAAAATTTGAATGAAATGCAAAAAAATGGGTGGTTAAGCTACAAGCATAGGATTTTGATATTGAATATATCAAGGGAAAGAAGAATGTTGTGGAAGATGCACTCTCTAGGAGATCTACACTATGCCATGTGTTCATCATATCAACTGACTAGAAGGATTCCTTTATGGAGGAATATGCTAAGGATCACTTTTCTACCAGAGTCTTGGAAGGTACAAAGAGGGAAGACTGATATACGGTAGTGTAAGGCATGATGCTATTCAAGAACATAGCATTCTTGGTTTTAGGATCCAAGGTAAAAGAGAAGATATTGAAAGCTTACGATAATGCACCAACAACAAGACATCTCAAATTCTAAAAAACTTACTAATAGATGAGGGAAAGGTTTTATTGGAAGGTCCTTAAGGAGTACATTCTCTCACACATCAAGGAATGCATCACATGTCAACAAAATAAGGGGAACAAGAATTTCCATCTGGATTACTACAACCTCTTCACATTTTGAAACATAAATGGGAGAGTATCTCCATTGATTTCATCACCGGATTACCTAAGGAAAAAGGAACAAGGAAAAGACTGCATTTATGTTGCATTTGACATAATGAATAAGTATGCTCACTTCTTTTCCATCTCTAGTGAATGTAAGTGACAGATATAGATAGTTCCTTAGTACTTTTTGGAGAGAATTATTTTGTTTAACCTACACTAATATCACTCCTAGTACTAGTTATCATTCACAAATTAATGGGAAGACTAAAATTATGAACAAATGGGTGGAAGGTTATCTATGGAACTATACTACTAGCTAGCAGTCAACATTGATCAAGTGACTTCATTTGGGAGAGTAATGCTACAACACAACTCATGCCACATGTCAATTGGCTTGTCTCCTTTTAAATCACTTTGCAGATATGATTCTTTGACCTTTACAAAATTGGTTCTCATAGATAGCATGGTTTTGGCAACAAGTAATCTGGTCAGGAAAAATTAGGAGATTCTGAAATCACTTAAGGATCAATTGAAGAATGCTCAAAATAAATAGAAGATTATGCAAATAGGAAGCGCATAGAAAGGTAATTTGAAGTAGGGGATATGATATTATTTAAGTTTGTAATCATATAAATAGCCTTCCATCAAGAAAGGTGCAGCAAAGAAGCTCAAGCCTAAGTTCTATGGGCCATAAAAGATAATTTGAAAGGTTAGAGAAGTTGCTAATGAGGTGGAGCTTCCGAAAAATAGAGAAATCCCTAATGTTTTCCATGTTTCATGTCTGAAGAAGGTTTTTGGATTGAATATATCTACTACAACTGAGTTGTCGCCATTAGATGATAAAGGAACACTCAGTTTCATTTCGAAAGTTGTGATTGGCACCCGAGTCAAGGATCTAAGAAATAGGAGCATAATAGAATATCTTGTTCATTGGAAGAATTTTCCAACTAAAGATGCTACCTAGGAAGGGCCTAAAATTCTAGAGAATCCAAATCTACATTGCTTGAGGACAAGTAATTTTCAGAAGGGATGATTTGTCTTGTCCCTTTTTTTAGAAAGATAGTTACAAAGTGAAATCTAGGAATCCTACCACATTTCTTCACAAAATACCCTTCTGAATTGTGGTTTGGAACATAATATATGTAATAATGCTCGCATATCATATCTGGAGCTCAAGGAAAATAGATCATATAGCAGAAAGATATCACCATTGAAAGATTGCTAGTTCAGGCTCACTATACCACAATAGGATCAATTTTGGGAATCCCTCTACAATGCTTCACAGGAGAAAACTTTAGCTTTTGGTTTGGAACTTATCATCTCTGATGACACTTGCACATCATATCCAAATCTCAAGAGGAATGGATAAAGTACCAGAAATATGTTGCTATTAGAAAATGATTATGCTAGGTAACTGGCACCTACTTCAGCAGAATTAAAGGATAAGATACCTCTAGATCATGTGACAGGAATTGTGATGTTTTAGGAAGTAGGAAAGGGTTGGGGAAGCATGTGAATAGTTTGAAAAGGTGGCATGCTAATCCCAAAAGAATCTACCTTTTCCTTAAGTACAATATAATGTAGCATGCTAGATATATAAATGTAGGGAGTCAATTCATGTAATAGGTATCAAATTATTATGTCATTTTTTTTGTAGTTTGGAACACTTGCATTCTAAAACCTTTTGTGGATGAAAACCCATAGGATTTTGTGGTCATTGAAAGAAAATATAACAATCACTAGGATTAGAGGATGAAACACCTTTGTTTCTTGAGGGCATTCTCATTCATGGATTACATCTAAGATTCAAGGAATTTTTAAGGAAGTTAATAATATTGTTGTTGATATGGGGTAACCTTGTATATCATTATGGATGATTGTGTGAGTTGTAATTGATATATCAAGTTTATAAATGTATTGGAGTATTATCTTTGTGTTCATATGTTGATGTGTATTGAATACAATCTGCAAATCAGCCTTTGTTAAAATTATATGTTAGGAACATTACACCTTGGCTATCCTTAATTTCATATAAAACAATCTCTTGCACATTTTTTTAACTCACATGGCAAGTCCAAGGGGAGGGGGGTCGTTAGATATAATTAAAGAAACTATGTCCCTCTAAAGGGGACTAGAACCTAAGAAATTTTATGTGCTCATCAAGTTATTGCATGTTGCATCTTTGGATAGAGAATATTTTTTGTCCCCATCAATAATGGGATCAAAACTTGTTGCCATCTAAAAAAAGATTTGGTTGTCACCTCCTTCTAGAGGCATGACCATTATTTCATAATTGATTTCCCTATTGTTACTTTTATAATTAACTTCATTCAAGTTTTCCTTATCATTACCAACAACAGTAAGAATGTTATTGCTCCCATATTTAAAATTTTGGACCTCATCGCTAGGGTTTTTTATTGAATTTAGGGTTTCCTGTATTCTTTTTTAATTATAGGGAAATTTCTTTTATGATTCTCTTACTTTTTACAAAGGAAACATGCATTTAATCCACCAAGGATTTTAATTCCATAGCTAAAGATTTTTTTCACCTAACTCAATATCAATTTCTTCTAGGATATTAATTTTGAGTACTAGTGAGATTAGAACCCTTGCATCTATATGTAAAAGAGTGGCATTGGTATGCCTATTCTCATGAATTTTCCCATTTGAGAGAGAAATTGTGGAAATAAATTTCATAGTTGAGGGGATACAATTTTAATTATGATCCATCTTGAATATGAGAGGGATAAAACCTCTTCATTAATCAATTATGGAGATGATGCAATGGCTCAAAAAATGAAATTGCCTACGGTCTAGTATTTTTTGTCTAAAACTTTTCCTTCGGTTGGATGATCTTTGAAAATAATTAAAAAATACTTTTTTTTATTCTATGATAGTATCAAATAGGGTTGAGATACAACCACCTTTATCATCCACTTCTTCTAACAAATCTTTGGCCTTCCCTTTTTATAGGTAACACTCATGGTAGTTAAGATTGAGATACATAAGAGGATGTTTCATATGCTTATTTATACACACAAGCATTATTCTATAGTGGATAAATGGGTAAGGATCATTCCAACTCAAACTAAGCTCTATCATATCACCTTGTCATAATGCATGAGTGTACATTAGAATCTTCCAGTCATAAGTTAGAGAAATATTGTAATTATTACTATTATTTGTAGTTTCTAATGTGGGTTGTACTTATTTCTTCCCACATATGTTTCTCATTCTACAAATGGTGATAAGCTTGTTTTGACAAGAATATTCTTGATTAAAATGATAGTTTAGTTAGGGAAACTGCAAGTGACCCCATAGCTTTGTACTTCAACTAAGAGCTCATGTAAAATACCTCATTTATAAACTCAATACTCATTAGAGGAAAGTAGTATATGATTTTCTCTTAGTTTCGTCCATAGAACTACAACATTCATATGGTTTGTAGTGAGTCAGTAATTTTGATGTTTTTGGTTAATTAGTATTTGTTGTTATCTTGAACTAAAATGCTTTAGTTTGTAACTTATCTATTTATTTTTTAAATCTTAATAAGAGGGTTTTTTTATTTGCCATTGGATTCTATTATAGTGTGTAGAATGATAGTATGAAATAATATTGTTCACACAACCTCCAACATAAGAGACAACATAGAGGCCCATATTCTTTCATTTGGTTTTTCTTGTATTAAATATTGTATACTAGAATAAATTATAAAATCATCAGATGAGGTAGAATTGATACTTATCAAACCACGCATGGTCTTATCAACATAGTGATCTATTGTCCCTTACATATGGACCATATAAAATACTTTATAATCTACTATGTTTTGCTATGTCCAAATAACAATTATGGTTAGATACATTTACAAAAACCCTAATAAGGGTAGAGTACTATATATGAACACAAATTTATCATTAAACAAGGTTTGAAGTTCCTAATTTCACCATGGTATTTGTCATTTCATGGTGGATCAAGATCTAAGTTGTCATTTTTGGATCTAGCAACTTCTATTCTGAAGGCCCCCCCCCCCATGATTTACATGAAACCACAATCCTTTCTAGAGGTTTTAACTCTTTTGTCAATGTCTAAGATTGATACTTTTTGTTATATTTCTTTTGAAATTATAAGTAGTTTTTCATGAAAGGAATATTATCAACTTCATGGAAAGGCCAATGCCTTCCATATTTAACCTCTATCATGTTGATATCCACAACTCCTTTCTTTATTAGCTTTACGATTTTTTCTTTTGAGATCTCCATAGTTATTTTCACCAGCACAAAAATATTGTGAAATGTGAATCTTCTAAAAGACTCAGTAAGTACTCTCCTAGTACCTTGAAAAATATCCTTATTTCTATTCTTCTAGATTATCCATAAGATATTAGATGACAAAATAAGCTAGAAAAAATTATATGAAATACTTAAACCTTCCACGGAACCAAAGAAAACATTCTACCATTTTACCTTACATTTCGCCCCATCCCATAAGATTAGCCAAAAATATGTTCCAAATATATTTTACAAACAAACATTCCAAGAAGATGTGCCTAATGTAAGAAAGTTAAGGTAGCAAAAGAACTTCTTATGCTAATCTTGAGAGGAGGGTAATGTAAAACTATTTTAGATATTTACAATAGTTATAGAAATTAAACAAAAATAAATATAAATATCATGTATAACACAAAATAGTGATTTATGTGGGAAAACCCTTTCAGGAGGAAAAACCCACACTCCAAAACCTACCCAATATATTATTCAAAAATCATGAAGATTACAATATACTTGTAGAGCAAGCTTCTCATAGGAGTATCACCAACCAGACATCCAGAGACAACACAACTATTTTCAGTGGTTGTCATTGATGTCAACACTTAGTAAGATTATTACATATGTTTATGAGATTGTGGGAAGTGGTTGTAATTGGTGTCAACACTTGATGAATTATTTATGGTTGCCATTGATGTCAACACTTGATGATTTTTTTGTGGTTGTCATTGATGTCAGCACTTGAGAAGTAAGGGAGTTTTTTGGCACCTATTTAGCATTGATTGTCTTTATTAACAACATTTAGTTTCAAATAACATTGTTGTATGATGGTCTTTTTGAAGTTAATGGTTGGATGTCATACCTTGTCTAATGATATTGAAAGAAGTATTGTGCATGGTTGTTGTCAACAAAGTTGATTTCATAATAATATATTAACATGAGGATTAGAATCATTAAGCTAAGGATTAGAAATATTATTGATGGTGGAGAGATGTTGTTGATGGTCTATAGTATGTTCCATGTTGTCTCCTATTGTTCCTAATGAAGCATATGTTTCTGAAAGAAAGTTTTGGCCTCTGCAAGTTGTTGAAATTTTATGTTTTAGGAATTTGTGTTGAAGACTTCTTGGGAGATGCTTTGCATTCCTCCGTTGTTGAAGATATGGTCTTGTCATTTTGAATTCAAAGTTACTATTCTATGGATGTTGTACTCCTAATTTTTCTAGTCACCTGTGTTACCGAGGATATTTTTTTAAGTTGTTGAAGGTTGGCAGTGTTCTTGGTTGTCGGGATTGGTCTGGAAAATGCTATGCATGTATTCACATTGATGTCTTTACTCCTGTAACTTGGTGAATGTTTCATCAATGTATAGCTAATGTCTCGATTTTAATTTCGTGAGTTGAAGTCGTCCACAAGTTGATATGTTAATGTTATATCTTATGTTTATGAATTTTGTGTCTCTAGAATAAAGTATCATGTTCTTGTTTGGTTTGTGGTGGCTATTGGTGGTATGACAATATGGAAGAAGTGTCCAAAAGTATTGTTGCATGTTCAAGGAACATCCCCATGTGATATGCATGTTAATATTTGATCTCTCTGGTGTTGAATGTTATTTTTTAGCTGGCTTTCTAGGTAATTTATGGATATATGGCCAACAGGGCTTGTTATATTGATTAAGCTATGTGCTTAAGGGCTTGCACTAGCATAAGGAGTTGTGTTATGATAGATTTGGGTCTTGGCCTATCTTTTTGGTGACCACTTTGAGTTAATTCAATTGGAAGTATGTTTCTAGGCTGACTGGTTATGTGCTTCACATTTCATCCACATGTTTTCTTGTTACTGACTTGGGTTGATGTGTCCCAACATATGAAGTGTTTTGGATCACATTGGAAAATGCAATAAGTTTTTTTTTGGTCATCTCTATTATTTGGATAGTACCGCATTATGTTTTTTAGGCCGGCCTATTGAATTTATTGATTGTTATCCAACCTAATTGATGTTTTGAGGTCTTGCAATGGATATAAATGCAACAAAATTTCAAATTCAAGTAGTGGGAAAAAAATGAAGGTGTGTGAATATGGAATGAATTGAATATCCAGAAAAGTTAGTGCTAAAGTGTGAAGGATCGGATGTGCCTTAATTCCTCAGTCGGTAGAGTGAATTGTTGACAAATATTGTAATTTTTTGTAAACTTCTTATATCCTTCTCTAAGATAGTTAATCTCATCAGGTCCTTGTATCTTTCCCCTAGAGTTGTATGTGCTTCAATTTTATAAGTCCTTTTTATCTTTCCCTAAGGTAGTGCACCTTAGTTTACAAGTCTTTTGGAAGTGATCCTTTTTATAAGTAGTGAGCTTCTATATTGTGAGTTAACTCTAACCATGGTTTTTCCCTCGTTGGGTTTTCCACATAAAAATATTGGTGTCCTCTTGTGTTCATTGTCTTATCCTTCTTTATTGCTAATGTGTTTAAGTACTGTTGATTTGTTAAAGGATTGCTAATCTGATTAAGGATAGGATTGTTGTATTTTTCATTGATGAGGGTTGTTGAATTTGTTAAAGGTTTAAACTGCTATATCTTCATTGTTGTTGATATATTCGAATGTTTTGGTTTGAAGTTTGATTTGTGCTAAAAAATTTAAGTTCCATAGGGATTTAAGTTTTTGCAGATACCGGTCCACCACCCTCCCTCTCAATATCTGATGTGTTCAACAATTGGTATCAGATCCAAGTTCCTTTGAAGAAGCTTAATAGCTTGAGGTTAAGATTTGGGATGGTACATGATGTTCCATACAAGGGTCTTAGGTTTGATGGGACTAGTTACACTTTTTGGATATTGAGAATGGAAGGCCATATAAATTCTCTAAGGTTTGGTGTTTGGAAATTATTCAAGGATGGTTATGTTTCTCCTACTACTCCTCTAACATATCCAACTAAAATCAGACTATATGAGTGTAATGCCAAGGATAAGAATGTTCTCTTGTGTGGGTTGGTTGATTCAAAACTTTTGAAGGTGATGAATTGCAATTTTGCTAAGGATGTCTAGATAAATCTTAGTAGTACATCTATGAAGGAGATACAAAAGTAAAGCAAGCCAAGATGCATATTTTCAAGAGCAGATTTGAGACCCTGAGGATGACAGAGGATGAAGACATTGCAAGTTGTATGCTTCAGTTGCATGAAGTTATTTCTGGAATCACTGGTCTTGATGGAGAAGTAAAAGAAAATGGTATTGTGAAGAAGGTTTTGAGATCTCTCCTTAAATCCTATAATCATAAGGTGTCTTCCATTGAAGAATCTAAGGACTTGGATCAATACTCTATGGATGAAATTTTTGGTGCCCCCACATCCTTTGAAATGAGAGAATTCAATAAAGATGTCCCAAAGAAGGAAGTTACATTCAAAGCCAACAAAAAGATTGAAGATGAAGCTATTGATCAAAATGATGACTTTGATGAGTTTGAAGAAAACTTTGTGAGAAGATTGAAGAAAGGAACTAGTAAATACAAAGGTAAGTTACCTTTTAATTGTTTCAATTATGGAAGGATTGGTCATTTTGCATCTAAATGTTCTTATAAAGAATCAGATGATAGTAACAAAAGAGATAATGTTAAAAATAGTTTTTATTCCAAGGAAATCATTTGTTCCTTAGAAGATGGGGAGAATAATTCAAATGATGAAACCATTTTTATGGCCTAGGAAGCTAGTGATAAAAACCATGATATTGAAAAATACAAGATGTTTGGCTCCTTGAGTGATGAAGATATGTTTTCCTCTAAACTAGATCTAAGGTCAATGGAACCTACAGGTTGGGACTTCAATTTAGATGATTGGGAAATAGATTTTGAGGAAAACTCCAGTCTGCTCTAGAAGACCTTAATGAAACAAGGTGGTAAATCAAAAATATGAGATCCTTCTTAAAAAACTAAAAGAAGAAACTGACAAACTAAAAGGTCAAATAGGAGGTAAAGAATGTGAAATCAAACTAAAAGTAGAAAAAGGTGTGATCTCTAATTTGAAAGATAAGTTCAATAATAAAGTTGTTGAATTCTTAAAACTTGAGGAGGAGATTGTCACCCTAAGGAATAAATTGGAAAGAGAAAAAGAACACTTTGAAAAAGGGGAAAAGTCTAATCCTAATAGCTCCAAATTAGATGTAAAACCTTAGACAAAGAAGGAGAAATCCTACGCTGAAGATTCTAAGAAGAATGCCTCCAGAGATTCAAAGTCTGATCAATATGACAAGAAAGAGGGTGGATTCAATCCTATATGGAATCAATATGGATTTAGAGGTCCTCTACCTACAATACAATATGCTCCTACGAAGTTCATTTTCAAGGTTATTGTTTTTCTTGCAATAAATTTGGCCATAAGGCTACTAATTGTAGATCTAGACAAGGAAGGAATGATAACATGAGTAGAAGATCATTTGTGTCTTAGAGAAACAACACTATTTCATTTCATGGATATTGCTATGCTTACAACAATTTTGGTCATAAAGCTACTAAGTGCATATCTAAGGTGAAAAGGAACAAATTTGTTCCTAAGCACAATATTATGTGCTACAAATACAATAAAGTTGGACATGAGGTAAAATATTGCAAAGTGGTTTTGTAAAGCCACATGTTCAAAATAAGGATGAAACCCTTAATCAGCAAAGGAAGGGTAATGGAAAGTTTTGGAAGGAAGAACAAGTTTAGGGAAATGAGAAGGATGATTCTACACTTGTGCATTTTGCACAAGAACCTAAGGAAAACTAAGATAGAGCATTATCTCAGGGGGCGATTTCATTTGTAAAAACATTTCAGCCCCCTAAAAAAGAGCAATATGTCAAAGATTTCAGCATGAAAGAAGAATTGGTTCAGACCTGTTGGTGTGTATATTTGGTGTGCAATAATGAACCTTTTGAAGGTTTTGGTGAAAGTGAATGTTTTGCAATAGTGGGTCAAATTTCTTCAATATTCTTTATGTATGCCTTACAGTTTGGTGTACCACACTTAGAAATAAGTTGCAGAAGTTTTTCCATGATATTCATTGTGCATGCTCTAAGGTAGCATCATGATGGTTTGGTCTATATCCCTCCACTGAGCAAGATTTATTCTTTCGAATCAAAATATATGTTGGTTATATGGTGAAGGTGTTACATCTAATGTTTCAAGTCTTTACACCTTCTAAAGTGAAAGTTATAATTGATAGAGATCTAGTATGTGCTCTGGTAGAGTAAAGTGATGATGAAGGTTGATTGGAATAATCCACATCCCTCAAGAAAGAATGATATTTACATACAATATTGTGGACATTATCTGGGATTTTTAATGTATATCAAGTAATTTGGAGGTCCACGAGTACAATTTTCAAATAACGGTGTGCTACAAATAGTTTTGAATGCTTATCTATTCTTCAAAACATATACTTGGTACTTATGCCAATTGGTATATGTACAGATCGGTTATATAATTCTATGTGAAAATTTTGCATGTCTCAGTATGGTTCAAGGTTGATATGCATGGTTGCTATATGTTAAGCTAATCCTAAACAATCTCATGAGAAATCAATGAAAAGAATATTCAAATATTTGAAGGGAACTCTGGATTATGGTTTGTGGTATAAGAAGAATAATAACTTTTCTTTGAGTGTGTATACTGACATTGAATGGGCAAGATGTGTGTATGAACGAATAAGTACAAGTGGTAGTGCATTTTTCTTGGGAGACAAAATGGTCTCTTGGTTTAGTAAGAAGCAAGACTCAGTGTCCTTATCCACAATAGAAGTTGAATATATTGTTGTAGCATCTTGTTGCACCCAAGTTCTTTGGATGAAGAAAACTTAGAAGGATGTAAACGTTGTATATGATGAACCTGTTCCAATATTGTTGATAATACTAGTGCAATTAATATTTCCAAGGATCTAGTAATGCATTCAAGAACTAAGCATATTTCTATTTGGTGTCACTTTCTAAGGGAGAAGGTTGCAAAGCATGAAGTCAGATTGGAGTATATGCCTACCAAGGATCAAATTGAAAATATTTTCATAAAGGCACTTTCCAAGGATACTTTTGAGTATCTTCGGTATAAGTTAGGTGTTATTTCCCCTCCTTGTTCTAACTAGATGCATAGATGGTGCATCTATCTAGGGGGATAAATAAAGGTCGTATTCTTTTCTTCTAGATTGATGTGTGCTACCTCTTAGGGGGAGTTTGTTACACCCTGTTGTGTTACTACTTATTTACTTTTACCTAGTTGGGTTAAAATGCTTTAGATGAATGTACTTATGCTTTATGTGTTTTAAAAATATGAAGAATAAATGTTGATTTAATTTGATGCTATGAAATGTTTTGATTTTGAAAATATATGATGCAAATAAATGTATTATTTTCAGCTATTGCAAAGTGTTAAATTGGATGTAGGAATAGAATCAAGCTTCCTGAAGAGAGGGGAAGTATCACTCAAGGAGAATAAATTGGTCTAGTAACCTTTGATAAAGACCTAAACTAAAATTTCATACACACACTTCTAGTTTGGTCAAGTCAAAATAATTGTTTAGGGAATAGTAAGTTACCTTTAGTTTTTCTTGTGGTTTTATTTGTAAATGTTCTTGTCTTAGGGGTTTAAATTTTTTAGTCTCTTTGAGATGTGTGAGTTCTTCCTTATGTGTTTATATTTAATCGATGGGATATATACATAATATATATATATATGTATATATATGTGTGTCAACGATAAACCCCTACACATGAGTAAATGCATGCATGAGTATATGTAGATAGACATATCTACACATGCTCATGAAAAAATTACCCATATGTATGGGAATATCAATTGAACAAGGTGACATATATATATACATATATATACATTCCAGAATATATGTCATTCGATATGACTTTGAATATATGTGTTTAAATATCAAGGCATGATATATATATGCATAATATATGAGTATATATTTATATATATCAAGATAAGCATATGTATTGATGAAAAGGATGCATCCATACTAGTATATTAATATATATATATATATATACGCATGCATCAATATGTGAACTATGAGAATATGTGAGTGTGTATTCGTATATTAAATATGTGAGTGTGTATTCGTATATCGAATATGTGAGTGTGTATTCGTATATTGAATAATGTATTTTATAAACTTATGAATTGAGATATATATATATACATATATACATATAAACATATTATGTTATGTATATATTGAATATATATGATAATGATTTCTATAGCATTGAATTTATTATCAAAGCGCATAGCATATGCTAAGTATTGTGTCCAACATATCTAGATAAAGGGAACACTTAAATGGAGACATTGTATAAACATAAGTAATGTTTAAATTATTTAAAAATGTTGAGTTAAGTAAAATATTGATAGCAGTGTATATAGTGCATAGTAACAAATGCAACCAAAGTGGAATATATAACAGCCAACGACTTAGTCAAATGTGAAGGAAAAGAGGAGAAGCAACGTACAGGAAACATAGACCTGGTCATAAGCAATAGCAACCAAAAGAATAGGGCATGAAATGCATAATGTGGTGCCAATTTGTGAGTAGTGTAAACCAATTAGAAGTCCATTTTGCAATATGAATTTTAGATTGTGAAGCAATATGAAATATGTGAAATGGTCAAATATGAAGCTAGCCAAAGTAAGTCAACCTATAGAAGACAATAACCTTGCATTTTTTATTATCATTCTTGTTGTCCATTTGAATAAGCAGCTCATTCACTATGGCTATGCATGTGTTTACTATGCAACAATATTATTTTCCACCTTTTCTTATTCTTGTTGGGTCAAACCTTTTGAATTGAGAAGTGTCATCTTTGATACCCTGTTTCTAGCCTATGGTTGCTCACCTTTGTGTATAAATAGAGGTGCTCTCTACCTCAATAGGGATGCATATCTGCATTCTTGCTATAATTTTTTGGGTTATTATTTTCTAATTTTCCTAATTTGTGAGAGTTTTTCTGAGTTGTGAGAGTTTTTGAGAGTTGTGAGAGTATTTTGAGAGTGATATTTTGGTGAAGTGGGAGAAGAATATTTGGGAATTGTTTACTAATTTGGGAAATCTATGATAGGAATCCAACTCAATCAATTGGAGTATTGCATAAACAAGCATGTTGATTTCTACTCTTTTATTCTTTTTATGTATTTGAAAAGATTGTGTGACATTGTTTGTCTTGTTTGGGAAAACAGTTCAATTAATTATTGGGGAAAGGTTATTTTATTCTTATGTGAAAGTGAAAGAATTCTTGATGTAATTAGTGTAAGGATTTATGTTGCTTAAATTGTTTGTACATATTCCATATTAAGGAATGGGTGGTTATAGTGGGATTAAATACTATATTATAAGAGCTTATATAGCTAATGTTTAACCTATTTGAGTCTTAGTGTTACTTTGATTTACTTACTAGATATGTTTTAGACAACATAGAGGAAATAGGTTATTCTTGGGGTTAAGGTTACTCTATGGCATAAGGGGATAGCCTATGCATAGGTTATGAATGGTCATTACAAATTGAGCTAGGAAGGTAGGTGAAGTCTTATGATGTCCACTTCATAATTTTAGGTGATGAATACTTTAGCCAAAGTAGTGTAAGTTGCCACTGTTTACACTATCAATTCTCTGTGATCCAAATTTACATACTAGATAGGGAATTCCATATGAGTAGGTTGTAGCCATTGTATGATAGATCTAGAATCATTTAGGACACACCAACAAGCTTAGGGAATTTCAATGTTATTATGAGGTTACCAAACCAATCTCTTCATCGAAGGTTAGGGACATCTATTAGTTTGACAGATGTGCAAGGGACCACAATTAGTCCAAGGTTGGTGGAAAAGCGCTTGAGTGATGCTTCTCCTCATTAGTTGGCGACCAATATTTTATGGAGGATACCTAGACCATTTGTACATCTATTTTTAGTAAACTCAATGGAGCCTTATTTGTATTTTTGTATCCATGTCTATGGAAAGATTGTAAAATAGAAATATTATCATGAATTATTTACTATGAAATTAATATATTGGAAAGTTGTAATACTTTGATATAATGCAATGGGGAAAGTTTGGAAAGATTTTTATTTCAAATGTGCATGCTATCTTTATAAATGAAAGGAATTTTTTTAGTGCTCATAATGGTTAGATGCTTAAACTATTTACTGGAGGTTAAAACATAGGATAGTTACTATGTAGAATAATGGGCATGTTACATGTGGTATTAGAGCTACCAGGTTCAACTCTAGAACCTATGTGCTCACTATGTTTTCCCTTCCAACATTATGAGTCTAATGTTTGGAAATTATTGTGCTAGGATGGTGAATCTCAAGTTAACTGTAAGAAAGTTGATGATTAGAAATGAGTGTTACCTACAGGAAAAGAAGGAAAAAGAAGCCCTTGTTCATACCATTGAGGGAACCAACTATGACAATGCCATCTAGCTAAATGATACCAAGAAAATCAGTCACACAAGCTATCACATATCAGTCAAGAGAAGAGAAGGATGAGAGATTAAGCCAATTTCAACAAATTACCATCTATTTCTTCAGCCCAGTTGGACTCATTATCACTTTCCAAGGATATTCCCTTGGAATGTAGTGTTAGTCTAATGTTGATATTTAGAAACCCTCAAGTAGTACTTATGGGTGAATTTATTGTTATAGACTCTAGTAGTGAATCTAAGGGATGTGTTCCCCAAAACTATGATTGGAAGATAAATCTGAGGGTTACTATCCTTTTTAGGATAGAGATGAGAAAAAATTAGAGGGTTACATCCCATGTAGTTATGTATCTGAGAGTAAATCTGATGGATACTCTTCTTTTGACTATTTAAAGTCATTCTATGTAAAAGAAAGGATATTAAAATCCTTATGAATAAATAAAAGTATGTTTTTTATCAAAAATTGTGTATGAGAATATCAATTAAATTTTGTATGTGATTATTTTCTCTTTTGAAATGTTTTCTATGCATTTAGTAAACTATGATAGGATCTAATTAAAGATGAACATCTAGGTATAACTTTAATTAAGATAATGGTTGGGACAAGAACTAATCCTAGAGGGAGTCAAGAAGTTGGACAAGGTTTGAATAATGTTGAAGCTAAGTTGGATCGTCCTCTGGAAATCATGGATGAAACTAATGCAAGGATAGGAAACCTTGAACAAGAAGTGAGGGAAAAAGAAAGAGAGGAAGACAAAGTCCCACACAATGAAGAAGAATAAGTTCCCAAGAATGAGGAAGAAGGGGAGGATTCTTGAAACCACACTAAATGTAGTGTTCAAGGAAGTGA
This sequence comes from Sequoia sempervirens, assembly GCA_007258455.2. Taxonomy (NCBI): domain Eukaryota; kingdom Viridiplantae; phylum Streptophyta; class Pinopsida; order Cupressales; family Cupressaceae; genus Sequoia; species Sequoia sempervirens. The sequence goes on along the minus strand of VDFB02353493.1, from coordinate 288,323,653 downwards.
TAGGTCACAATCATATTCTAAGGGAACCAAGAGAGAGTGTTTGGAAATTGAGTTATCTAGGGATATGAGAAAGATTACCCCTCCTAAATTCGAAGGAAGCACCAGTGGAGAAGAATTTGAGGCTTGGTTAATACAAATCGAGAAGTACTTTGAAATAAGGAACTATTCAGAGGTCACTAAAGTTGTGTGGGGAGCTTTCTAGTTAGTAGGAGAAGCCTCTAACTGGTGGATGAATAGGAAGATGGAACTTGGAATCAGTTCCTTAAAGCTGACCTAGAATGATTTTGTTGAGATTTTTCAAAAGAGGTGGTTACCCCAACTCTTTTTTTATCAGAATCTCATTGATTTCCAAAATCTTAAGCAAGGAGATATGTCGGTGAATGATATTGGGATAAGTTCACCCGTCTCTTGAGGTATGTACCAATGTACTAAAAAGATGAGCAATTTCATATCAAGCAGTTCATTATGGGTTGGCATGGCCAAATAGGTGGAGAAGTGAATGGACATGGTCCAACCACTATGGACCTAGTATATGAGAAGGAAATCAAGCAAGAGAAAAAGCTCAAAGCCATCTTGAACTATCACGAGAGGAATCGAAAGAAGTTTGGAGGGCCTTAATTTAATCAAGCTCCAAAGAAATTCAATGAGGGGCAGGAATTTTAAAGGAAAGGGGACAAAGGACCCTACAATAATTTGAATGAGTCAAAGAAGGATCATCTAGGAAACAACTTCAACAATTTCAACAATGGTAACTATATCAAAGCTAGATCGAATGATAGTAATTTTGATAGGCCAATGAAAAGAAGGGGACCAGTGAGAGGATGATTTACATGTGGAGGGGATCATTTTGCTAATCAATGTCCCAACAAACCATCAAGTTCAAAACCACATGGTAATTCACTTCCTACTCAATGATTTGAATTTCAGCAAAGGATCCATGCAGTAATGGACAATCGGCAAGCTGAATACCATATCACCCCTATGGAAACTCTAGGTACTTTGTTTGGTTTACCTATTTCCATATTTATTGATATTGGAGAAACAGAAAAAATTGTTTCACCTAGAGTAGTTAATCAAATTTCTAGGAAGGCTAGTTTTATGGAAAAATATTGGGTTGTAGAATATGCAAACCATGCAAGAGCAATGGTGAACCAATGCTTATTTGAGGCAAGGGTTGAACTTCCAAGTTTCTCGATGGAAGTAAACTTGTATGTAGCACCCTTAGGTTCTTATGATGCCATCTTAGGAATGAATTGACTATGGAAGCATAGAGATAAAGTGGGTTTCCATGCTAAAATCATAGAATGCCTAGATGATCTAGGTAAACCAGTGTCTTTGCAAGGAACACTTAGAGAAGTGAAACTACGATAGATTTTAGCTGTGCAAATGCATAGGGTGAAAAAGAAAGGTTGCCAACATTTCCCAGATAAAATGGATAAAGTAGAAGAATTCAAGGAGGTCACTCCTCAAGATGATGTCAAGTATTATGAACTACAATATTCTCAAGAGGTTGAAGAAGGAGAAGTGGTGGAATCTAGAAAAATGAATATGGAGAAGTATCCCATCTTACAGAAATTTGTGGATGTCTTTCCAGAAGAACTACCTAGACTACCTCCCAAGAGAGTATTTGATTTCTCCATTGACCTAGTACTAGGGTAGAACCCATATTCAAAGTACCCTATAGGATAACTACAATGGAATTAATGGAGCTTAAGGAATGATTGGAAGAGTTTTCCAATGGATTGATAAGACCCAGTGTTTCACCCTAGGAAGCACCAGTGATCTTCATGAAGAAGAAGAATGGTACACTATTCTTATGTATAGATTATCGGATGCTTAATAAAGCTATGATAAAGAATAAGTACCCATTTCCACATGTTGATGGTATTTATGATCAAATGTGAGGAGTAGAAATGTTTTCAAAGATTGATCTATTATCCAGTTATCATCAACTAAGGATCAAAGAAGAAGACAGCTTCAAACCTTCTTTCAGCACTAGATATGGACATTACAAGTTCACAATCCTACCCTTTGGACTTACGAATGCACCTGCAACATTCATGAACCTAATGAAAAATGTGTTTAGACATTGCTTGGATAGGTTTTTATTAGTTTTCTTGGACAATGTCTTAATCTATTCCAAGAATAAAGAGGAGCATTGAAAACATTTAGAGATAGTTCTCCAACAGTTAAGAGAGCACAAGCTATATGGAAAACTCTCTAAGTGTACCTTATTTCAAGAAGAAGTATAGTAGTTGAGTCACATAATTTTAGCTAAATGGATTGCAATTGATTCATCTAAGATAAAGGCGATGCTTGAGTGGCTAGTGCCCAAAAGTGTACCAAAGGTTAGAAGTTTTATGGGTTTGGTTGGTTACTATAGGAAGTTTTTTTCAAACTTTTCTAGGATAGCTTTTCCTATTACTTCATTGCATAGGAAAGGTAAGAAGTTTCAATGGTCAAAAAATTGTCACGTAGCATTTGACCTACTCAAGGATAAGTTGAGAACTGCACCAATATTGAAGGTACCTAATCCAAAAGGAAACTTTACTATCATAACAGACGCATCAAGTGAAGGACTAGGAGGAGTTTTGATGCAAAAAGGGAAATTCATAGCTTATGAATCTAGGAAGCTAAATCCCTATGAAAAAAATTATGCATCACATGATTTAGAGTTAGCAATAGTTGTTCATGCATTGTAGATGTAGAGACACTATCTAATGGGAAATCATTTTGAACTGAAGACCGATCACCACAGTCTGAAGTATTTATTCACCCAACCCAATCTAAATGAATGAAAAAGAAGGTGGTTGGAGGTGATATCTAATTATGACTTTAACATAAACTACATCAAGGGAAAAGAGAATTGGGTAGTTGATGCCCTAAGTCATTGAAGGCATATCACCTCAATGGTAACAATTCAAACTGAATTTAAGGGATAGGTGTTGCAAGAATCCATGGGTGATGAATTCTATGAGCAAGTTAAGAAAGCACTCATGGATAATCCACAAGATACAAGGTATGAAGATTCTCACTTTTAACCTAATGGATTACAGAGGTTGAAGGGAAGGGTTTATGTACCTAATTCAGAGGAGTTAAGGAACCTGGTGTGGAAAGAAGTTCATAATGCCTCGTACTTTAGACATCCTGGTGTGATGAAGATGTTGGCAAATGTGAATTCATTATATTTCTGGGAGGGTATGAAGGGGATGTTGCAAGGTTTGTTGCAAGATGCTTAGAATGTCAAAGAGTAAATGTATAATATCATCACCCTGTGGGTCTTTTGTATCCACATGATGTACCCAAAATTAAGTGGAAAGTTATTAGTATGGATTTTGTACAAGGTCTACCTATGTTAGGGAATAAGAACAATGTCATTCTAGTGGTGGTGAATAAGTTAACTAAGGTGGTGCATTTTATTCTAGGGAATTTAACTAATGGAGCTCCTTTCATAGCTTGGAAATTTATTCAAGAGGCATTTAGATTACATGGGATTCCTGAGAAGATAATTTTGAATAAGGATGCTCAAGTGACATCTAGGTTTTGGCAAACCTTGTTCTCCTCACTTGGAACTAAGTTGAACATAATTTCATCTTATCATCCAGAAAAAGATGGACAAACGGAAAGAGTGAACCAAGTTCTTGAAGATCTACTGAGGATGTATTGCATGGATCAGCAATATGAGTGGGAGGATTTCCTACCATTGGTTGAGTTTTCATACAACAATTATTATCATTCTGCAATAAAGATGGCTCCATTCAAAGCATTGTATGGAAAAAAATGTTGAACTCCTATAAGTTTGGATAAGCTAGAGGATATGATAATTATTGGGGATGAGATTTTATTAGAAATGGAAGAGCAAGTAGGTATTATTAAGTAGAGGCTAGCAAAAGCAAATGATAGAAGAAAAGCTATGTAGATTCTAAGTGGTTACCCATAAATTTTGAAATAGGGGAAAGATGTTGTTGAGGGTTAAACCTCATAAGAGTTCTACCAAGTTTGGAAAGCCATCCAAACTAGCTTACGCTACGTAGGTCATTTCGAGATTCTAGAGGAAATAAACCCTATTGCTTATCAAATTGTGTTGCCACTAGCTCTTTCCAGGATGCACAATGTCTTTCATGTCTCATACCTTAAAAAGTATATGTACCAAGGGATAACCATGTTATTGATTGGAAAGCTTTATAGGTACATGACCCAAGAGTGGTAACAATCGAGCCTCTCAAGGTTCTTGGAACATGTAAGCTTCACTTGCGTAACAGAGAGGTTTTGCAATGCAAACTCCAATGGGACCAGTATGCAAAAGATTTTGCCACTTGGGAAGACTATGCTAAGATTAAACAAAAGTTTCCTCATATCTTACATGCTTTTGAGAGTTCTTGAAACACAATTCTGATGTGCTTATGTTTAGAGTCTATGTCTATGTTTTCTACTTAAAATCACTGAGGACAATGATTCACAAGAGGGGGATATGTTACACCCCATTGTGTTACTACTTATTTACTTTTACCTTGTTGGGTGAAAATGCTTTAGATGAATGTACTTATGCTTTATGTGTTTTGGAAATATTAAGAATAAATGCTGATTTAATTTGATGTTATGAAATGTTTTGATTGTGAAAATATATGATGCAAATAAATGTATTGTTTTCGACTAACTACTATTGCAAAGTGTTAATTTGGATGCAGGAATAGAATCAAGCCTCCTAAAGAGAGGGTAAGTATCACTTGGGGAGAATAAATTGGTATGGTAACCTTTGATAAAGACCTAAATTAAGCTTTCACACACACACACACTTCTAGTTTGGTCAAGTCAAGATAATTGTTTTGTAGAATAGTAAGTTACCTTTAGTCTTGCTTGTGGTTTTATTTGTAAATTTTCTTGTCTTAGGGGTTTAAAGTTTTGAGTCTCTTTGAGATGTGAGTTCTTCTTTATGTGTTTATATTTAATCGATGGGATATATACATAAAATGTATATACATATATAATATGTGCATGAGTATACATAGATAGACATATCTATGCATGCTCATGGTCGGATTATCCATATGTATAGGAATATCAATTGGACAAGGTGATATATACATATATATACATTTTGTGAATATATATCGATCAATATGATTATGAATATGTGTTTAAATATCAAGGCATGATATATATATATAGTATATGAGTATATATATATATTAACATATGTGTATGTATTAACAAAAAGGATACATCAATACTAGTATATTAATATATATGTATATATACACGAGTCAATATGTGAAATATGAGAATATGTGAATGTGTATCTGTATATCAAATAATGTATTTTATAAACTTGTGAATTGAGATATATATATATATATATATGCATATATACAAATAAACATACTATGTTTTTGATAAGGTAAGCAAGGTTTTGAAAGGACCAAGAACCTTTTACAAAGCTAAGAAAAGGACACTTCCAAATAGAAAAGTCTCAAACTTTTCCAACAAAATAGAGAAATAGTACTAGCAAAGACACCATAGTATCACAGAAAAAACACAAACAACACCTAGCCAGCAAAAACCAAGAGTGACGGAACACTCAGAACCAATAATAGTCTTGAGACAAAGATAGACTAACAACCCAAACCTGACACCACAACCAGGAGCAACCGAACACTTAGGACATAAACCAGTCCTAAGTCAAGGACAAAGAAACAACAAAGGCCTTGAGCCAAGAACAACCTACAAAACTGTAGGCCCAAAAGACTACCTAAAACACCTAGGCCACAAAACACCTGCAACAACTAGACTGCAACAAACCTTCTGCTCAGTTTAGACCAAAATAAGCCTAACAATTTCTTACCAAAAGAGGGGTAAGAATCACAAGTTGTTGTAGAGATATGTTCTTCAAATTGCTCCAACCAACTAGACACCAACCCTGACTCCACCTCAAAAGGATAGGGCTCCCCTCTATAGGAGAGGAAGAAGTGGGGACCAGAACTACCAAAGAACCCTCCCTCTAGAGCAAGCATGCTCCACCTCAATAGGAACCACCAAAGGATAGAAGCACTTCCCACCGTTTTAACAACCTCCAACTCCACCTCAACAGGAGAGAGCTCCACCTTAATAGGAGGAATATTCACCTCTATTGAATACATCGATTGTAGAACATGGTAGCAAGCAAGAACTCCAATAGAATAAGAAAACACATCCTCCCAATGCATCTAGACAAGAAACAATACAAAGCACAACAACAACCTCCCAACCAACAACATCATCAACTCAATAAACCATATAATCACCATCTCCTTCCTTAGAAAAATCTCCATCCACCACAAGGGGTGACCAACAAGCCAGGGGAACCCCCACAAACAAAAAACCCATTGCAAGCCATAAAGGAACCCTACCAAGGCAAGAAAAAATCAAGCCCAAAAAGGGAACAAGGCATCTCTACGCTATGCCATGGTAGCAAGAACCAAAGAGAGAGAGAAGCAATAGCTTCCTCCCCCAACCTCAAACAAGAAGAGGAAGAGGACACTCCAGAAACACCAAAAGACACAAAGCACCACTAGCCAAACATAAGCACCAATGGGAAGGTAAATAGGGGAGAGAATGGAAAGACCTTCAACTCTAGCGAAGAGAGGAGCTCCAAAACACCACCAACTGCCACCAAACACCATGGAAAAGCAAAATTAACTGGCCTCATGAATAAGAGTCTCCTGGAAGAACCCGAATCCAGACAATGAAAAGACTACTAATGCAAAGGAAAAATATTGATCTTAGACTAGACAAAGCACACAAGAAAGGGGGAGAAGATAACTCTCAGTCGTACCATCCAATGTAAACAAAGCAGGGCCACAACAGGTCAAGAAGAACAAGGAGGGAAGAAAACAACCTCCATTAGTGAACTACCCAACAGGCTACCCACACTACCAATATAGAAAGGAACTTGAGAACCAGACTCAAGCAACCACGGCCCCTCAACACCAACACAGTAAGGCCAAACAAGCATAGACCAAACTCCAACATCATCCAGCCACCTCCACCAGACCACTAGCAATCAATAATCATCGTCTTTGTCTTCTAAATCGGATCCATCACCCTCTGCAACACCAAAGGAATTTAAATTTCCCTACCCATTCCCTTTCCTGCTTAGATTTCTCTTCATCCTTAGGAATATTAATACTAATAAACATATTATGTTATGTATATATTGAATATATATGATAATAATTTTTATAGTGTTGAATTTCTTATCAAAGTGCATAGCATATTAAACATAGCATATGCTAATTATTGTGTGTAGCATATAGATAAAGGGAATAGCACTTAAATGGAGATAGTGCATAAACATAAGTAATGTTTAAATTATTTAAAAATGCTAAGTTAAGTGAAATATTGTCAGCATTGTATATAGCGCATAGTATCAAATACAACCAATGTGGAATATATAACAGCCAAAGACTTAGTCAAACATGAAGGAAAGGAGGAGAAGCAATGTACAAGAAACATAGACCTTGTCATAAGAAATAGTGACCAAAAGAATAGTGCATGAAATGCATAATGCGGCGCCAACTTGTGAGTAGTGTAAATCGATTAGAAGTCTATTTTGCAATACGAATTTTAGATTGTGAAGTAATATGAAATATGTGAAATGGTCAAATATGAAGTTTTCCAAAGTAATTTGACCTATAGAATATAATAGCGTTGCATTTATGATTATCATTCTTGCTATCCATTTGAATAAGTGACTCATTCACTATGGTTGTGCATGTGTTTATTGTGCAACAATCTTAGCTGCCACCTTTTCTTATTCTTGTTAAGTTGAACCTTTTGAACTGAGAAGTGTCATATTTGATACCCTATTTCTAGCCTATAGTTGCTCACCTTTGTGTATAAAGAGAGGTGCTCTCTACCTCAATAGGGATGCATATCTGCATCCTTGCTATAATTTTTTGAGTTATTATTTTTTTATTTTCTTGAGTTGTGAGATTTTTTCTGAGTTGTAAGAGTTTTTGAGAGTTCTGAGAGGATTTTGAGAGTGAGATTTTGGTGAAGTGGGAGAAGAATATTTGGGAATTGTTTACTGATTTGGGAATGTTGTGATAGGAATCCAGTTTGATCAATTGGAGTATTGCGTAAATAGGCATGTTGATTTCTACTATTTTATTCTTTTTATGCATTTTAAAAGATTGTGCGACATTGTTTATCTTGTCTGGGAAGATAGTTCAATTACTTATTAGGAAAGGTTATTTTAAGCTTATGTGAAAGTGAAAGAATTCTTGATGTACTTAGTGTAAGGATCTATATTTCTTGAAGTTTTTGTACATATTCCATATTAAGGAATGAGTGGTTATAGTGGGATTAAAAACTATATTATGGATAAGAGCTTATATAGCTAATTTTTAACCTAGTTGAGTCTTAGAGTTACTTTGATTTACTTACTATATGTGTTTTAGAAAACATAGAGGAAATTAGTTATTCCTAGGGTTAAGGTTACTCCATGGAGTAAGAGGATATCCTATGCATAGGTTATGAATGGTCATTACAAATTGAGCTAGGAAGGTGGGTGAAGTTTTATGACGTCCACTCTATAATTTTGGGTGGTCAATACTTTTGCAAAAGTAGTGTAAGTTGCCATTGTTTACACTATCAGTCCATTGTGATCCAAATTTATGTACTAGACATGGAATATCATATGAGTAGGTAGTAGCCATTGTATGAAAATTCTAGAAGTGTTTAGGACACAACACCAAGCTCAGGGAAGGTCAATGTTATTATGAGGTTACCAAACCAATCTCTTCATCGAAGGGTAGGGGCATCTATCAATTTAGTATATGTGCGGGGTACCACAATTAGTCCAAGGTTGGCATAAAAGAACTTGAGTGATGCTTCTCCTCATCAGTTGGCAACCAAGATTTGATGGAGGATACCTAGACCATTCATACATCTATTGCCAGTAAGCTCAATGGAGCCTTGTTTTTATTTTTGTATCCATGTCTATGGATTTAGATTATAAAGAATTTAGATTATAAAAGAGAAAATTTATCATGAATTATTTACTATAAAATCAATATATTAAAAAGTTGTAATTTACTTTGATAATAATGCAATGGGGAAAGTTTGGAAAGATTTTTATTTCAAATGTGTATGCTATTTTTATAAATGAAAGGAGAAATTTTATTGCTCATAATGGTTAGATGTTTAAACTATTTACTCGAGGTTAAAACATAGGATAGTTATTGTGTAGAACAATGGGCATGTTACAGAGTTGATAGTAAGGGGGAGCTTGGTGTCTTATACAGATGTTGAGAAGAAGTGTTGGTCAAAGGGGGAGAATATGTTGTTGGTTGAATTGAATATTTTTGGACATTTTTCCTTGAAGTCATAAAATGTGATGTTGTCTTGTGTAGGTGTATGTGGCCCTTTGTCCTTGATGTCAAAGGGGGAGAGTGAGCAAGTTTGTGTTGCCATCAATTCCAAAGGGGGATATTGTTGGTAGTGGTTGTCATTAATGTCAATACTTGGTGATATTGTTACATATGTTTATGAGATTGTTGGTATTGGTTTTCATTGATGTCAACACTTGATTTTTTTTTTTGGTTATCATTGATGTAAAAACTTGGTGAAATTGTTACATATGTTTTTGATATTGTTGGTAGTGGTTGTCATTGATGTCAACACTTGATGAATTGTATGTGGTTGTCATTGATGTCAAAACTTAAGAAGTAGGGGAGTTTGTTGGAACCTATTTGGAATTAATTGTCTTTATTAACTTGACATTTAGTTTGGGCTAACATTGTTGTATGATGGTGTTGTTGAAGTTCATGGTTGGATGCCATGCCTTGTGTAATGATATTGAAAGAAGTATTGTGCATGTTTATTGTTAGAGGAGTTGATTTCATAATGATATATTAAGATGAGTATTGGAAGCATTAAGATGAGGATTAGAATTATTGTTGATGGTGGAGAGATTTTTTTGATGGTCTATAGTATGTTCCATCCTCTCTCTTATTTTTTCTGATGAAGTATATGTTGTTGAGAGAAAGTTTTGGCCTCCAAAAGTTGTTGAAAGTTTTTGTTTTAGGAAGTTGTGTTGAAGACTTCTTGGGAGAATGCTTCGCATTCCTCCATTGTTGAAGATATGATATTGTGGTTTAGGATTCAAAGTTAGTGTTATGTGGATGTTGCACTCCTATCTTTTCAAGTCACTTATGTTTTCGAGGATTTTTTTGTAAGTTGTAGAAGGTTGGAAATATTGTTGGTTGTCTGGATTGGTCCATAAAATGCTCTGCATTTATTTGTATTGATGTCTTTTCTCCTAAAGCTTGATTAATTTCCTCTCAATTTTTGTGTAGTGTCTTAGTTCCAATTTCATGAGTTGAAGTGGTCCGCAAGTTGATCTGTTAATGTTATATCTTATGTTTATGCATTTTGTGTCTCTATAATGAAGTATCATGTTCCTATTTGGTTTGTGGTGGCTATTGGTGCCATGATAGTATGGAATAGGTGTCTATAAATGTCGTTTTATGTTCAAGGAACATCCCCATGTGATATGCATGTTAATGTTTGATCTCTTTAGTGTCAAATGTTTTGTTGATTTGGCATTCTGGGTAATTTGTGGATATTTAGCCAATGGGATTGTTCTCTTGATTAAGATATGTTCTTAAGGGCTTGCACTAGCATATGGAGTTTTGTTATGATAGATTTGGGTCCTAACCTCTCTTATTGAGGACCACTTTGAGTTAATTTAATTGGAAGTATGTTTTTGGGCTGACTAGTTATGTGTTTCACGTTTCATCCACATGTTTCCTTGTTGTTGACTTCGGTTGATGTGTGTCAGCGTGTGAATTATTTTGGATCACATTGGAAAATTTAATAAGGTTGTTTTTGGTCCTCTTTATCTTCTATATAGGCTAGCATTATGTTTTTGAGCTTGAACTGTTGAATTTATTGATTGTATTCTTTTCTGGCCGACCTAATTGATGTTTTGAGGTCTTCTAGTGGATATAAATGAAAGAACATTTCAGATGAAAGAAGTGGGAAAAAATTGAAGGTGTGTGAATGTGGAAATTATTGAATATCCAGCAAAGTTAGTGCTAAAGTGTGAAGGATCAAATGTTCCTTAATGCCTCAGTCAGTAGAGTGAATTGTTGACAAATATTGTAATTTTCTATAAACTTCTTGTAACCTGCTCTGAGATAGTGAATCTCATCAAGTCCATGTATCTTTCCCCTGGAGTTGTATGTGCTTCATTTTTGTAAGTCCTTTTTATCTTTCCCTAAGGTAGTGCACCTTAGTTTGCAATTCTTTTGGCAATGAGCCTTTTTTAAAGCAGAGAGCTTCTATATTGTGAGTTAACTTTCACCGAGGTTTTTTCCTCATTGGGTTTTCCATGTAAAAATCCTAGTGTCATCTTGTGTTTATTGTATTATCCTTCTTTACTGCTGATCTAATTAAGGATAGGATTGTTGTATTTTTCATTGTTGAGAGTTACTAAATTTATTAAGGATTTAAACTACTATATCTTCATTGTTGTTGATCTTTTTAAAGGTTTTGGTTTGAAGTTTGATCTATGATAGAAAGTTTAAGTTCTAAAGGGGTTTATGTTTCTGTAGATATTGATTCACCCCCCTCTTAGTATCTGATGGGTTCAACAAAGACTACTATCAGACTCTCAGAATAGATCACACTACATAGCGATAATCGCCCTCATAAAATAGGGTTTTCTTCTAGGGCAAGACAAACCAACAAAATATCTATCATTGGATCTAAAACCTAATGGTGAATAGTCTATATTTATAATAATAAAATCATGTCACCAAAAAATGTATAGTTGACATTTTTACGCTCACTTGAGTCTTTTCAATGGACTTTAGCTTGATTTTTCCTGGGTTTAATGTTGTAATGTAATCAAAACATTCACATTAGGTCCTAAACATTCAAATTATGGCATCTTGTGAAGGTGTTGTGAAGTGTTGTAAAACATTTCTACACTTTTCTAGACTCTACTCATTACAATTCACCTAAAAATCACCTTTCCATCACTTATTAAGTCCTATTTTGAAGTGTTGTAAAGTCTTGTAACAAGATTTCACACTTTTCTAGGCTTAATTTTACTATTTACACCTTTCTTATGCTTTATTAGACCCCTTAATGTACTTTCTGATCTTTTTCAAGTGTGTTTTTGAGAATATTCCCAGTGGACAACTTTTAATGCCCCGAAATTCTTGACACCCACTTAATTTTCTTAAGTGGGACTAAGTCGCCAATAGGTGCGGGGTAAGTGCACCAAGATGGTT
>VDFB02353493.1:288278267-288311272 GCA_007258455.2 Sequoia sempervirens | reverse complement strand
GTTATATAAATTCTCATCTCATGACTATCATTGCATCAAATTAAGAATTTTCAATCCTTTATGGTCTAGACAAGAGAAGTATGGAGTAGTGTTCCAATGCTAAAGTCTTATTGTGAATCTCTTTGCTATGAGTGGTTCAAAAATGAGGAATCTGTCTTCTGCACCAAATGAGAAATATTCACAATATGTGAGAAATATTCACAATATTTGCTAGGAATGAATAAGTCCATAAGATCGATTATGCAAGAACTAAGAATTGCAAAATTGGCTTACATTTGACTTCCAAACACAAAAATTTTCACACTTTTTGATGTTCACACATAATTCAAAAAATATATGTGCGTAAGTTGTAAAGTATACACTTGAATACACGTAACTTATATCTATCGAACCATGAATTTATAATTTGCAAATATGGACACCATCGATAAAAATATTTGTATTAAGCAAATAGCCATGTATGCATACATCAATATATGTCAATATAAGTATAAAATATAGTTACAAAATAGCCATATAGGCTTATGAGGAATGCCATATAGGCATTCAATGTCAAATATATCAATACAAAATATGTACCAAAATTGCCATGTGGGCATACAACAAAAGGTATGTGCATTCAAGGTCATTTCTCTCCATGCTCTGGTTCAAGCATAATTTTATTTCCTTTGTTGGGAAATCGTGGTGATAAGTCAGGTCATCCTATTTTTACTGTTGTGCTCAGGGTGCTCCTGCTTGCTCCTCCTAGTGTTTAACCGGTGAAGTTTGTATACAATAAAGTAAAGACATTAATATATAGAAATTACATTATAAAATTAATATATTTAACAAAATAATCACTTCACAGCCATCTCGATCACTTTCCTCGTTGGAAATATTTGCATGTCGATGCTCAGGCGTGCTCAAGCCACTATCGACATCAAATAGGAATTAAAATATGGATAATAATGGCTTGATTTTTCACTAGAACTAGTTCATCTATAACAATGAATGTAAATTGAAATTTAGTAATTTGCCTCATACCTCCCCTATCAGAGCCATCGAGGATTGTATAGCGGAGGAAACACCAATATCCATTTCCCTCATAACATTTGGCAGTGTTTCTATCACCAACATCTGAAAATAAAACAAAAAATTATTCAATCACAAAAAAGTTACAATAGTGATCCATGTGATGATTTATAATGTATGAGATCTAATGAACAAAATTTTGAGTACAAGTATTAAACAGATATATTTCTAATTATTAGTTATTGAATTTGAAGTAATTCTTTGATTTTGAATGATCTGTGTAATGCAACGTAAGGTCAACAATATTTTTATAAACTACACAAATCTATTAAACTTAGAATTCATTACTTAAGTTCTCTTTAAATTCTATATTACCTCCGTGAACATTTGATCAAAACTACTAGCACTCGGAGGTGTTTCCTTGAAACCTCCAACAGTACCCTATTCAACATCCAAAATCACATATTAAAATACCATTCGTAAAACAATGTTATTAACACATGTAATAAATTTATAATTGTTTACTAACTTTACATACCCCACCAATAGGTGTACTGCAAAAATAAGTAGGTGGGTGACTAGTGTATCTAGTCTCTACACTGTGACCCTGCAATTTTATTAAAATAATAAAACTAAATTAGTTAATCTTGCATTTCACAATCAAAATTTAATAAATTAAATTCAATGAAAATGCTGAATTTTACCTGAGTGTCAATGCCATATGCATCATGAAAAATGTAAGTCGTCCTCTCCATCCTCGTAGATGCATACGGATCAAGCTGCGTAGTAGCATATGGATCCTATGTAGCACCCTCTTGAGTGCGGTAGGGGTCATACGAACAAGTCGCCCACACAAGATTATTTACATGGGTTGAAAGGCTACCACACGAAGACTCCCCTAGATGGCACTGTACAATAGGGCTAATGTGATGGATGACACTATGGGTCAAAGTTGTGATCACCAGCAATGTCTCTATGTCGGTACTCTCCTTCGCAATGACATGCATCACAATCTGCTCATGGGCGACCTAAGCGAGGAGGTCGTCTCCCTTCTTTCATCAGGATCCGGTGTGCAGGGCCCTATCCCACAGTGACCCCACCTCTCCTGGAACTCCTCATATCCAAAATAATTTGGGATTTGGTTAATACAAACTCAACATGTAGTTTCCCTAAGAAAATATTGGGGACTTCACAATTGTTGCAATTGGTAATCAAAGACCATATACCATCTTTCATAAAATGGTTCTTAATCTCTTGGTGGTGGCACCAATGAATAGGAAACCTCTTTGCATTGAGGGTAATATTTTGATTTTTTTAGGGTCAGTGAATAGAGAGCACAAATCACCTTTAGTAATTTTTAAATTTTTTACTTGTTTATATGATAATTTGTCTACATAATATGACCTAGTTGTCTGCCTCCTATCTTGCCATCCAGATATTTGTTGGATGATTGCATCTACATTTTTTAACATGTATTTCAATGAATTTTCTAGAAGCATTCTTTTTGTGGTTGAAGCATTTGGATTACTCAACAGGTCTACTGATAAGATCCTCAAGTTATTTTCTATTGTTCTCAATTTCACTCCTCAAATTTTTTTGAGTGCCAAAGGGAATTGAGAGAATGGGGGGGGAGGTTGATTTTGTTGTTGAGGTTGATTTTGTTGAGGATTTTGTTGTAGAGGATTTACCTCCTCTTCTTGCTGAGGATTTGCAAGATTTCCTACAGATTTTTTTTAAAAAAATAAATCTAACCTAAAACAAACAAAATCAATTTCAAACTAACAAATTCAAAACAAATAGTAAACAATACTTACCTCCGGCATCTCTTCATCGTCGTGGCACCATATTTGCAGACAAAATCCAACTGTTCTTGATGAAATTTATAGAAGTCCTTCCTCCTAGAACGCAAGCGCGAAATTGAGGGTTTTTGGCCGCAGGCAGAGCTAAGAAATAGTGAAAAGCAAATGATACACATTTCACTTTTTTTCTTTTAAAAGCACATAACGCACTCGCGTTATATGTTTCCCCATTTTTTTCCCATTTGGCCACAAAAGTGCGACCAACTTCATGCACCCGCCTTGCGACTTAGTCCTTTTTGGCACAAAACTCAAAATAATTTTAAAATTTTAGTGAGAATTTTTCCTCTAACCCTTGAGGTCAGCTTGTGATGTGTTACTTTCAGGAAATTTTAATAAAATCAAGTATAAATAAGTGTTTTCTCCTCATTTTACATCTCCTAAAATCTCCTCATATACTCTCCTAATTCATAAGCACTCAAGCATTCATCAAGTTATTCATAAGTACTCAAGAAATCAAGCATTATCAAGTCAATCTATTGGATCACTTCATTGCATATCTTCAGATTTTGAGCATCAAAGGTGTGGTAAGTTTATTACAATTGCATGTTATCTATTTATCATACTCTTTTCATTTCATTGTTTAGGGTTTGATTACCAAAGTGGGGTTTGACCAAGGCAAACCCCTATTCTCTAACCCTCAACCATTTTTCCCCTTTTGCATGTGTGTTTGCAGACTCTTGTATGCATATTTATCAAGAAATTAGGTGTTGAAAGGTGGTCAACAAGTCTACAAAGTCAATCAAGTCAACACAACCCTAGTTCAAGCTTAGAGAGGCTTTCTACCCTATTTTCTAAAGAATCAAGTATGGACACATGTCAGAAAAGAAAGTGCAAACCTAAGACTTCCAGATTCTGTCCCAAATTTCTTGAGATTTGTAGGAGGACTAAGTCACCACTAGTGGTGAATTAGTCCCACTTTTAGGCCTGAAAATTGATTTTAGCATTTCTAGATACCCATTTAGCAGATCCCTATTCTGGCAAAGCTTCCCCAAATTGGGACTAAGTCGCCCCACCTGGCATAAGTGTCCCAGTCAACATTTTCAGTCAATTTTTTAGGATTCCAGAATTTCCCAACATCAAGCTTTAGATTCCAGGTGCTCCTCTTTCATTATGTTCTGTTATTTCATCATTTAGTTGCATTTTTAGGCATTTCTGCATATCACATTGTGTTTTCTAACACTTTACATTTTCTAAGTTTTGCATCATTAGATCACTTCATTTTTAGATTAGAGAATTACAACATATTAATTAGGCATAATACATTTCATTTACATATAATTTTATTGTAAACCCTTGCATTTTGGACCCCATCCAATCCCCTTTCTACTTTTAGGTGAAAAACCCTAGGAGGAGCAAAGCATTGTGAGGGCAATCCAAAATCACCGTTTACATTTTGGTGAACCTGTCATTTGAACATATTCCTTTCTGATTTGAAAAGTGCATCCTAGGTTTCATTTTCATTTCATCTTGCATTGATTAAATTGCATCCTAGGGTTTTAACATTGCATTAGTGAAAAGCTCACTTAGATTGCATTATTGCATCATTTTTGCATTACAAAACACAAAAACTCTACATTTGCATACTATAGTTCCCTTTGTGCATTTGAAAGGCATAGAATTTCATTTAAAAATTCTAAAAAAACACAAAAAAATCATCGGTGGGACTAAATTGCCACCCTGGGCGACTTAGTCCTTTTGCATATTTTGCATTGTATTTTTTGGTAATTTTTGTGTATTTTTTGTCCTTTTGTTTTTTGTTACTGTAATCTGTCATACTTTCTAGAAATGTTATTTCTTGCATCTCATTTTTCTTGCACCATGGCCTTTTCCTTTAATAAGTTTTGGAATTCCTTGGAATCCTTAGTAGACATGTCCAATTGTGCCTTTGGCTATGATCCTAATGATCTTGAACTTCCTCATGCTCCTTCAACCTTTATGATTGTCCTCCTTGTGATTGAGACATCATTGGAGAAGATGAAAATAGCATGAACAAGTTCTTAAATGAATGTATTGATAACCTTGAAGCCAATGCAGCCTTTTACCCATCCATGAGGTCACAAAACCTCCCTACTATTGCACCCCCTAATACATTTGGCTATCTTCACCCTGAAACTAACGAAGGACCTAAGTTCCCTCCATCAAGTGGACCTAGTTCCTCTACACAACCACACCCTCACCCATTTTATGATAACAAAGTTACAAAAACTCCCATCAACCTTGAAGAAACCTATGGCAAGGGCTTTACTATTTGTTGTACCCCAAAATTAAAAATTTTGTTACACTTGGATATTTTGAAGAAATAAGTAAAAGTCTTGTTAAAACAATCAAAAAGGTCAAAATTTGGGTGCTCATTTCTTGCATGAGGGGTTAAAATGCAAAATTTTCAAAATCTAACGATCTGGGTCTACTCAGAGCAGCTTAATCTACAAAACCCAGATCTCAGTTTTTCATCCCTACTTTTTAGGAAAACTACTATTTTTAGAAATTTTCTAAAAATAGTAACGTTTTCTGGGTTTTTTTGGGTTCCTTTAGAAACATATACTGGAAAAACTTTCTAAAAATAGAAAGTCGGTATGTTAGGGTCCAAACTAATTTTGATTGGCTCAAAATACGTCCATATCAGGCTGGTGCAGTCAGAATCTCAAAATAATCAGTTTTGCCCTACTAGGTCTATTCTGCTTTTTCAGAAGCATAACAGGAGCTCTGAGGACATTAATGGAGGTCATTCAGTTGCTAGGCATCAAATTCAACATTCAAAGCATTTGACAGAAGGTGAGTTGGTGAACAAGCATGGAGAACGGAGAAGAATGTGAAAATTTGAAAAAAAAATTAACACTGCCAGCCATGGGTGCCGCAGGAAAGAATAGGCGCCCATCTTTTTAGGGCACTAAATGATGAAATTAGGGTTTACACTTCCAACCAAAGATGCTCAATTCTCTATCAGCTTCGCAACGAATCTAGCAATGAATTCAACAGATCATCTAGTCGCCTGGGATTTGAGGCCGAACAGAGAAGTTTCTCACAGAAGTCAGAATGAAAAGCATAAAAAATATCAAAAATCATCTGGGTCCTCTCAAATTAGTTTGTTGAAGAAAACCCATATCACAACTTTTTCAAGAAAGTTTCAAATCCTAGGGTTGGCTTCTTTTTTGATCAGCCATCAGGGTTTTGCAAATCTAAACAACTGGGTCCATTTCTAATCATATTATGAACAAAACCCAGGTGCCAGCTTTTTCGGTGAAAAATTGAAGAAATTAGGGTTTGCTGCTTTTTAAGTCAAAATTCAAAATTTTCAAAAAACGGCCGATATGGGTTGTCTTGCAATGAAATTCTAAGCAAAACCCATATCTCAAAAAAAAAATTCAAAAAATTTGTCCGTTGGAGCAAGAAAATCAGCATTCTAAAAATAGAAGTTGCTCAAAACTTGTCTGAACCTAGGCAAGTTTACAGTCATTCTTCAAGTTTTCTGAAATGGAGTACATTCCCAATGTTTTCAAGACTGAATCAACTCTCTATCATGATTACATCAAAATTGCTGAGACAGATTTGCATCATATCAAGTCGGTGTTTGATTTACACACTTTGGAGAGCACAGGCAACACCTCAATCAGGAACCTGGGACATTCTAGACTACTCGCAGCAGCGTCTATTCCTATATCAGTTCAAAGTTTTGAGTTCGTAATCACTTGCATCAAGCATTACAACCTGGCTACAAGGGAGCCAGTCAGTAGATGACAGATTGATTTGCATTCTAAAGCCTGATATGATCGAGAAGTGTTTTTCCATTCCCCCATGGTCTGAAAGTGTTACTATCTCAAAGGGAGAATGTGAGAGGATATGGGGTATGCATAAGGAAAAATACAACAAGAAGATTGTACTGAAGTGAATGAAAGAAAAACATAAGACTCTGCCAAGTCATACTTCCATGATGACGGAAAATTTTGAGAAAGCAGCTAATGAGGTCGAAGATTTCCTGAGATCTGTTGCAGATGCTAAAGATATTCTAGAAAAGCGATGTTTTTCTATTAAGGGAATTGATGCACCAAAACAGGACACAGATTCTAATTTTCTAGTGGATGTGATTGAGCTTTAAAGCAGCTTTCTTCTAGAAGCTTTCTTTCTCGCTTTCTTTCTATTCTTGGAATAATTATTATCCATTCTTTGAGAAGAGAAAGAAGATAAAATGTAATAATTTGCGTTTCCTACTTTTTCTACTTTCTTAGGTGTTAGATGTTATCTTCTTTCTAGATTTAGTAATAAAACTTGCTTGCTGAGCAAGCCCTAGATTGTGAAAGCAAGGATATTTTAGGGTTCCCTACTCCTCTGCTTGTCTATAAATAAGAGCCTTTGCTCATTAGTTTCTTTAACCATGCTAGTGATAACAAAATGTTGAGCCTATTGTGCCTTCTATTTGTTATTCGAGTGTTGTTCAATTGTGTTGTGATAGAAAATTGTTGAGCCTCTTTAGCCAACAAGGAGTTAGTGTGATTATTGTTTCTATTGTGTAAGAATAAGATTTCAATCCTCTTTAGGTGTAATTTCTTGTTCTAGGCATGTTAGAAGTGAGTTTTGTTCTAGAAGTTTGAGTAATGAAATCATGAGCCTCCTTTGCCTTGATATAATATCTCAAATTTCCATTATTTATGTTCTACTTTTATGATCTTGATTTCAACTTGCATTGAAGTTTGTAGATGTTTGTTGAGAGAGATTTTATTTAAGTATTTTTTCAGAAATCAACCTTGTTCATTTCTAGTTTCTCTTGCTTTGCTTATTACTTGAGAAGTTAGAAATGTCTTTAGTTTAAGTTAGTTGTAGTTGAAGGTCTTAAAACAAAAAATCTCAGCTGCAGCATTTGTGTTTAATAAACCTTGTGCTCTAAGCTGATCAAAAAGATAGGCAACTTAGTTCTTAGTTTACTTTCTTTCAACACCATCAGCAAGAGGGAGCTTCCCCTCCTAATTTGAAGAGCAGTTTATCTGTGCATAGCTATCTGTTTCAAATACGCATTCCAAAGGTGCGAATTTAAACACCAACACTATTTTAAGTAAACAAGGTTGTGATACAACAACAGAACATAACATTCACCAACTTTTTTAACAAAAAATACAAGAAGACAACACAATAGGATTAGGATATCAATATCCTCCTAATAACAGTAATTCTCCTTTTCAATATTGGAGACTTCGAGATGATGGTACAGTGATCTTTGATTCTCCTCTTGACTTGAACATTCTCCTTCCACATGAACAACCATTACCTACTTTTGATGACAAGGATGCTAGGATCCCCAAGGGTCCTCTTCCTCCTTCCATTCATGAAAAAGGAGAATCTAGCAAATGAAAATGACCTTACAAATTGAAAAATCTCAAGTTTCCTACTCATCCTCCACCTAAATGTGAAAGGAGACTTCAGATGCTTTTAAACAAGGGCCTTATACTCTTACCACCTATGAATAGGTTGGTCATCTATCCTAAATATTCTAACATACCATTTTGCAAATATCATCATGTTCTTGGACATCAAACTAAAGAATGTCATACATTAAATGACATATTGAACAAGTATCACTTCATTGATACTGACTCATTTCTCATCATCCCATAAAAACTAAATCCCTTTATCATGCCATAGCTGTAGAATTTTCTATTCTCACTATTGCCCAATCCTTTCTCATCACCCACCTCGGATCACTCTTGCCCTACACTTTGTGGGGAGCAAGAGGTTTCTAGCTTTATCCTAGCAATGCATCTATCCTTGTCCCTTAATTGCGTTATTTCCCTTCTGCTTATACTAATCGAGATTGTGAATCCAATAACCCGGTTAATGGTTGACTCACATTTGTATTACTAGCCCCTTTTCACATTTTCCTTTGTGTGTATCATGTTCCCACATACTGTGTGTTTCATGTTCTCTCTCTTTGTACACTTCCTCTATTTGTACCTCTATTCTTCTATATGTCATACTTTATCTTTTCCTTTTTCCTTTTTTGTTTTTGTGTTCTCCTTTTGGGGATGATGCAAAGCGTTGAGACGCCCTATGTCTCTTCCATGTTGACCCAAAAGGTCCTTTTTCCTTTTTTTTTCTTTTGTGTTCTTTTGGGGATGACACAAAGCGTTGAGACGCCCTATGTCTCTTCCATGTTGACCCAAAAGGTCCCTTCTTCTTTTCTTTTTTATCTTTTCTTGTGTTTTTCCTTTTGGGGATGATGCAAGGCATTGAGACCAGAATGTCTCCTTCATGTTGACCCAAAATATTTTTATTTTTGTTTTCTTTTTGCTTGTGTTTTCCTTTTGAGGATGATGCAAAGCATTGAGATGCCTTATGTCTCTTCCATGTTGACCCAAAAGGTCCTTTTTCCTTTTTTTTCTTTTGTATTCTCCTTTTAGGGATGATGCAAAGCATTGAGACACCCTATGTATTCCATGTTGAGCCCAAAAGGTCCCTTTTTCTATTCCTTTTTACCTTTTCTTGTGTTTTTCCTTTTGGGGATGAAGCAAGGAATTCAAACTGAAATGTCTCCTTCATGTTGACCCAAAATATTTTTCTTTTCATTCTCCTTTTCATTTTCTTTTCGCTTGTGTTTTCCTTTTGAGGATGATGCAAAGTGTTGAGACCGCACTGTCTCTTCCATGTTGACCCAAAACGGACTTTTTTCTTTTGTTTTCGCTCTCTTTGTGTCATTCTTCCAATTCTATGTGCTTTGGGGAATGATGAAAATTATGAGCTCTTTAATCAAAACATTGCAGCAACGAACATACTGATCCCAAATCCATAGATCCCTTATGTGTTTGGTGTGTTCCTTTCTAGGTGGCAACCTCCTTTTCTTTTGTTTCTCTTTTTTGTTTACATGAAGCAGCCTGACTTAGAAACATATGACTTGGCATAAGGCTTTCCAAGTTGGCTCTCATGTCTTGTTTTCTTTTTGCATGTCTCCTTCATTACTTTTAAGTAATTTCTCACAAAGCAGTGTGTAGCAATTACTTTAAAGTGGGGGGTATACATTGGCATCATTTCATTTGCATTATTGGTTCTTAGTGTAGCCTTGCCACTTCATACAATGTGTTAGTCACTTTGTGGATGACAATGGGTGTGATTTCCTTCATAAGTGTGATCTATCTTAGCATATTACCTTCCTCTTAGTGGCCTGATGCGACACACTGCATCCCCTAAGCTGTGAATATACTATTATTTGATTGGTCTTCTCTTGGAGACATTAGACACAATGTTCCCTAAGTGAAAGACCTTGCATGAACTTAACAAGACTCCTTTGAACATTTTTTGCATTTTACATTACATTTTTTCATTTTACCTTTTACATCTTTACCACCTTGCATAACACAACTTGCATGCCCATGGTACTATCCTCTTTGTTGATGAATCCTAAACATATGAAGCTTTGCTTATCTCATGAAGCACGAACTGACATTTTCCTTTGTGGCACCTTGTTAAAGTTATCAGGAGGTATAACTTTGATATGGTTGAGTGGGAAGCCCACTCAGCGGCACGACTTTCCCCATAGCCACCTATGTGTTTGTGAGTGCATACCAACTAACGTATGTATCTCCCCTTTTGGGATTTCTCACCCCACAGACAACCAGAAGTTTTGTGGCTCCAGAGTGAGTATACTTGGAACTTCTCACCCAGTGGACAGCCATAAGTTTCATCACCCTAGAGTGAGTTCACATCTCTTATTTCAAACAACCATCCTAGATCTAATCCACAACGAGCTAGATAGATGATCAAAGATTTCATTCCTTTTTTTCATCACGTGTGTTCCCTTTGTTCTTATGTTTGCTTTGCCATGAGATCTTAATCCTGGGGACTTGATCATCCCTCTTGATTATTGTTGTTTCATCTTACCAACATGAGTACATTGGGATCCCTCTCGATATGCATGTTGGGCTACTTTAGCAAGAGTTGAAGAAATTTCATAATCTCACTAAAGTGGGGGCTTAATGTGTCACCAAAAAATGTATAGTTGACATTTTTACGCTCAGTTGAGTCTTTCTAATGGACTTTGGCTTGATTTTTCCTGGGTTTAATGTTGTAATGTAATCAAAACATTCAAATTATGGCATCTTGTGAAGGTGTTGTGAAGTGTTGTAAAACATTTCTACACTTTTCTAGACTCTATTCATTACAATTCACCTAAAAATCACCTTTCCATCACTTATTAAGTCCTATTTTGAAGTGTTTTAAAGTCTTGTAACAAGATTTCACACTTTTCTAGGCTTAATTTCACTATTTACACCTTTCTTATGCTTTATTAGACCCCTTAATGTACTTTCTGACCATTTTCAAGTGTGTTTTTGAGAATATTCCCATTGGACAATTTTTAATGCCCAAAAATTCTCAACACCCACTTAATTTGCTTAAGTGGGACTAAGTCACCAATAGGGGCGACTTAGTCCTTTTTGGCACAAAACTCAAAATAATTTTAAAATTCTAGTGGGAATTTTTCCTCTAACCCCTGAGGTCAGCCTGTGATGTGTTACTTTCGAGAAATTTTAATAAAATTAGGTATAAATAAGTATTTTTTCTCCTCATTTTACATCTACAATCTCCTCATATACTCTCCTAATTCATAAGCACTCAAGCATTCATCAATTTATTCATAAGTACTCAAGCAATCAAGCATTATCAAGTCAATCTATTGGAGCACTTCATTGCATATCTTTAGATTTTGAGCACCAAAGGTGTGGTAAGTTTATGACAATTGCATGTTATCTATTTATCATACTATTTTCATTTCATTTCATTGTTTAGGGTTTGATTACCAAAGTGGGGTTTGACCAAGGCAAACCCCTATTCTTTAACCCTCAACCATTTTTCCCCTTTTGCATGTGTGTTTGCAAACTTTTTGTATGTAGATTTATCAAGCAATTAGGTGTTGAAAGGTGGTCAACAAGTCTACAAAGTCAATCAAGTCAACACAACCCTAGTTCAAGCTTGGAGAGGCTTTCTACCCCGTTTTATGTCGAATCAAGTACGGACACCTATCAGAAAAGAAAGTGCAGACCTAAGACTTCCAAATTTTGTCCTGAATTTCCCAAGATTTGTAGGAGAACTAAGTTTCCACTAGTGGTGAATTAGTCCCACTTCTAGGACTGAAAACTAATTTTGATATTTCTGGATACCCATTTAGTAGATTCTCATTTTGGCAAAGTTTTTTGAAACTAGGACTAAGTCGCCCCACTTGGCATAAGTGTCCCAGTCAGCATTTTCAATCAATTTTTTAGGATTCTAGAATTTCCCAACATCAAGCTTTAGATTCCAGGTGCTCCTCTTTCATTATTTTCTATTATTTCATCATTTAGTTACATTTTTAGGCATTTCTGCGTATCACATTGTGTTTTTTAGTACTTTACATTTTCTAAATTTTGCATTATTAGATCACTTCATTTTCATATTAGAGCATTAGATCATCTTAATTAGGCATAATAAATTTCATTTACATAGACTTTGAGCGTCAACCCTTGCATTTTGGACCCCATCCAATCCCCTTTCTCCTTTTAGGTGAAAAACCCTAGGAGGAGCAAAGCATTGTGAGGGAAATCCAAAATCACCGTTTACAAAAATATACATAAAATGTGGCTTTTGGGGGTGCTACCCTTTAACCCATATCAAGTAACGTGGCCCTCAAAACCCTTGCTAGTGGGATAATCCCTCCATACCTCACAGGGGGGCTACCCCCCATGCCCCCTGCACTCACCTATCAACAATAAACATTTTGTAATTGCAAGGTTGAGACACATTTTCTCAATAAATCTCCCACATGTCAAACACCTTGCAAGAGCAATGAGAGAGAGAATAAACATCATCTCTTAATTTCCAAGGTCCAAAAGGCCCATAGATTTTGAACACCATCTAAACTTCTCTATGCTCACAGGCTTAATTAAATAATCAAAAACATTCATCAAAGTCTCTACGTTAACCAGATTCACCTTTCCCTCTTCAACCATATTTCTAACAAAATGATACTATACATCTATGTGCTTGGTCCTAGTATGAAATGTTAGGTTTTTACTAGGAAAATCGCATGCTCTGATTGTCACAATAAATTGTCACTACACCTTGTTTTATTTGAATATTTGAACAATCTCTTAAGATAAATGGTGTATTTACAACATGAGTAGTTTTCATATACTTATCTTCAGTAGTGGACAAAGAAACCACAACCTATCACTTACTCATCCAACTAATTACACCACTAAATAAATTAAACACATAAGCATTGGTTGATCATCTGCTATCAACATAATCTACATATCTTGAATCCACATAACCATGAATATCAAGGGAAATCTCATGTCTTGTATCAAATTACTATGATAACAAGAGGAATACTCTAACGTACCCCAAAAATATCTGAAGAATCTTTTAACTACATCCCAATGAACTCTACTAGGATTAGACATATATATGGAAATAACTCCAATTACTTGGAAAATGTCTAGTCTAGTACAAACCATAACATACATCAAACTTCCAACTACACTCTAGTAAGGCACTCTACTCATGTCTTCCATCTTTGATAGGGATGTTGGACAATCTAAAATAGATAACTCTATTCTAGCTGAAAAAGGAACACACAATGGTCTACAATCTTGCTTGTTAAACCTCTATAGAATTGAATTAACATATTTTCTTTGGCCAATCCCTAGCTTTATATTCACTCTCTCTTCTAATTTCCATCCCAAGAATGTTTCTAGCTACACCAAGATATTTCATTTCAAATTTAGGTGCAATTTGAGACTTTAGTTTTGAAATCATACCTTTCCCTTTACCAATAAATAACATATCATTAACATATAATGCAATAAATAGAAAATGATCACCATTAGTTTTATAATAAACACAATGATCTAATTTAGAACACTCAAATCCCAAACTCAACACATATGTATCAAATTTATGGTACCACATCCTAGGACTTTGTTTTAGGCCATACAAAGAGTTCTTCAATTTGCAAACAAATTTACTTTTACCTTTCACCACATAGTTCTCTAGTTGTGTCATATAAATATTCTCTTCCAAGTCACCATGAAGGAAAATTGTTTTCACATTGATTTCCTAAAATTATAAATCATAAACAATAGCAATAGAGAGAATAATTCTAATGGATGTCATTTTTGTAATAAGAGAAAATATCTCACCATAATAAACACCCTCAACTTGAGAGTAACATTTCACAACCAACCTTAATGTGTACTTCTCAATACCTCCATCTGAACCAATCTTTTTCTTGAACAGTCATTTACAACCAACAATTTTTCGTCCTTTAGACCTAATGGTACTAGATCACATGTATCATTATTTTCAAAGTTGTCATTTCTTCATCCATATAAATCTTCCAATATTTTGCATCATTCATACCTAATGTCTCTTCTACAATTTTGGGATCATCTATGTTAGTATTCAAAGAAAAAATGTATCTCCTATCATCAGGTGAATACCTTTCATATGGTTGTTTATGCCTTGTGGACCTTCGAACAAGCTGAGTTGAAGGTTATTCCTCCTATTCTAAGGATTCAAAGCTACATGAACCCTCATCAACTACTTGTCTATCCAAGGGCCTCAATTTTACTTTCTCAAAGAAGTTGAATCACATATTCCTCTTTACTTTGTTTCAGCTACAATATATAAAAGAAAGCTTAGTTTCTCTAGAAATAACACTTCTACTATATATTAATTTTATGCTACATGATCTTAAATCTTGTATCCTTTCACATCATAGCTATATCCAACGAAGATACATTTTACATCTTTTTTCTCCAACTTTGTTCACTTCTCCATTGGCACATGTGCATATGCCTCACAACCAAAAAATCTAAGATGTATCAATGAAGGATTTTGACTTGATCATGCCTCTATAGGTGTCTTATCAACAAGACCTAATGTATGAGATCACCTACTAATCAAGAAAAAAGAAATGGCAACAAATTTAGCCCAAAACCCTTTTTTCTAGACTAACACCACTCATCATACTCCTAGCCTTCTCCATCAGTGCCATGTTCATTCTTTCTGTAACTCTATTTTACTGTGGAGAATACAAAGTTGTATTTTGTCTTAAAATGTTGTAGTCCTTATAGAATATATCAAAATCATTAGAGAAAATTCACCACCTTTATTAGTCCTCAAATATTTTATTTTCTTTATAGTCTACAACTCAACCATTGCTTTAAATTCTTTAAAATGATGTAAAACTTCAAATTTACTCTTTAGAAAATGTGCCCATGTCCTTCTACCATAATCATCAATAAATGAAACATAATATGTGGTTTTCCAATTGAAGGAACATTTATAGGACCAAACACATTAGAATGAATAATATCCAATACACCACAATATTTATGATAACTCAAGTAAAACTAAATGTGGTTTTCTTTTTTATAAATGCAGTGCTCATAGAAATCAAAATCAAGATTACAATCAGTCAACCCTTCAGTAAGGTTTTAATTTTTCTAGGTCGTTAGACCCTTTTCTCCAATGTGGCTAAGTATTTTGTGTCATAACATAGTCTTCTCTATAGGTAACTTTGATTATAAATAAAGAGCACCCTTGGATACCCAAAATCCATGACCATCTGCTAAAGATGAAACTCTCACCTCATCCAACAAAGTCGCCACAAACTTTATTTTCACAGAAGTGCTATTGCATTTAATAGTGTATGCATCAAGCTTATACAATGCACCAAATTTGACACCTCTAGAAATCACCATAGCTCCTCTAACCATCTTGCATCCTACATAAGAAAAGACTACCTGCACACTCGTACCTACTAGTTTTCTCACAGATAAAAAAATCGTGCTAATCCAAGGATATGAAACACACCATTAATCATTTTTATTCTACCATCAGGAAACATAATTCTAACTTTACCATGGCCAAAAATATTTAAACAAGAATAAACACCCAAGTACGCATTACCTCCATGAAATTCTTCATATTTAGGAAACAATTTATATTAGAGGTCTATGGAAAGATGCACCTAAGTCAATTAATCATGCATTGTTACACCACGTTGTGTTACTACTTATTTACTTTTTACCTATTTGGGTGAAAATGATTTAAATGAATGTATTTATGCTTTATGTATTTTGGAAATATGATGATTAAATGTTTGATTCAATTTGATGTTATATAATGATTGTGATTGTGAAATATATGATGCAAAAGAATGTATTATTTTCAGCTAACTACTATTGCATTGTACTAAGCTATATGTAGGAATAGAATCAAGCCTTTGGAAGAGAGGGGGAGTATCACTCAAGAGAAGAACTTGGTCTAGTAACCTTTAATAAGACCCAAATTGAGCTTTCACACACTCACTTATAGTTTGGTTGAGTCGAAACAATTGCTTGGGAAATAGTAAGTTGCCTTTAGTTTTGTTTGAGTATGATTAAAAGAGGTTATGATTTTATTTATGAATTTTCTTGTCTAGGGGTTGAAAGAGTTGAGTCTCTTTGTGATGTGTGATTTCTTATTTATGTGTATATATTTAATCGATGGGATATATACATAAAATGTATATATGTATATATGTATGTGTCAATGATAAACTCATACACATGATTAAATACATGCATGAGTATACATAGATAGACATATCTATGTATGCTCATGGATGGATAACCCATATGCATGGGAATATCGATCGGACAAAGGTGACATATATATACATATATAAACTTCGTGTATATATGTCAATCAATGGGATTGTGAATATATGTGTTTTACTATCGAGGAAATGATGTATATATAATTATTAATGTGCACATATGTATTGACGTAAATTGAAACATCCGTATGATTATATTAATATATATGCACATATGTGTATATGTATATATATACATGCATCAATATACAAAATATGAAAATGTGTGTATGTGTATTTGAATATCGAATAATGTATTTTATAAACTTATAAGTTGATATATATATACATATATACATATTATGTTATGTATATATACATATATATAATATATATTAAATATTTTTTAATGGTTTCAAATAGTGCTAAAATGTTTATTAAGCGCATAACATATAAAGCATAGCATGTACTATGTATAAAGTGTAGCATATACATATAGTATATGGCATAGAAATAAAAGGAATAGTGCTTAAGTTAGAAGGCTACGCATAAAAATTAAGCATTGTATTAAGTATTTAAATGTTGAGTAATATAAAACATTGGCAGTGCTAGAATAAAGTGCATGGGATCAAAGCAAACCAATGTGAGAGATAAATCTGTCAAGACTAAGTCAAAACATGAAGGCAAAGTGAATACTCAACGTACAGGAAAATTTGACCTAGTATTTTCCAAATAGCAACCCAAAAGAATAGGGAACGTGATGTTTTGGTGGAGCCAAACTATGAATAGTGTGAACTAGATAGAAGTCTAATCTACAATACAAATTCTAGAATATGAAGTAAATTAAAATGTGAGAAATAGTCAAACGAGAAGCTGGCCAAAATGAGTCAACCTGTGGAAATAATAACCTTGCATTTCTGAATGTTATTCTTGTTTTCCTTTATTATGAGCGACTCATTCTTTATGGTGAAATTTGGTTGTGCATGTGTTTACCATGCAACGATTTTAGCTGCCACATTTTTTTCTTCTTGCTGAGTTGAACCTTTTTATTGATAAGTGCCATCTTTGATAGCTTGTTTCTAGCCTGTAGTTGTTCACATATGTGTATAAATAGAGGTTATCTATCCCTCAAATGGGATGCATTATGCACTCTTGATGCTTATTTTCTAAGTTGTTATTTTGACTTTCTGAGTTTGAGAGTTTGAGAGAGGTTTTTGAGAGTAATTTTTTGGTGAGTGGAAGAGAGATAGTTGGGAATTTCTTGAAAATTTTGGAAAGGCTGAGCTAGGAATCCAGTTTGATCAATTGGAGCTTTGCATAAATAGGCATGTTGATTTCTACTATTTTATGCTTTATATGTATTTAAAAAGATTGTGTGTCTTTGTTTCCTTGGTTGGTGTTGATCTTAAAAGCTTGAGCTTCTCCCGAATAGCCTTATGGGAAATTCAATGAGTGGGGGATCTACTTGCGCCTTATTGAATAGACTCTAATACTTTTAAAGAAAGTTGGCTCTTCTTTGGGTATTGGGAAAAGGGAGAAGGAAATGTAGAAAGTAAACTAAATGTGGTGATGCGTCAAAGATTTTACAATATTTCAAAGACCCCTAATAGCTCTAGTTTCTGATAAAGTGAACACAGAATTCCACAGACCTTTCATTGTTGGAAAGAGAATGAACAACTAAGGATGATGTAGGCACAAAGTAGACATTCAGTCTTGTGGGAAGCACCCATTAAGGTTCAAACAGAAAAAGGAAACCCAAATTCAAACAAGATATTCTAGATTCTTACGGACCTATTCCACTTAACAGCATAGTATGAAATTGCAAAAAAAATTAATAAGAGATTGAAAGATTATTATAACATGATTCAATTCCTGAAATTTGAGGATCAGAAATCATAAAAGCTTAACAATTGAAAATTTATTATCAAGACTCGTATACAGAAATAAATAGACACAGGACATTCAATATATATGTGACAGAGAATAAAGCATAAAACAAAGGCCACATAAGCATAGTCTGATACAACTTTGCTCTTGATATTACTAAATAATAAAATGCTAAGGTAAAATAATTTAATAATTATCTTGACATCAATTACAAAAGAGTGATTAAAGCTCTGCAAGAATTCCGGTATATCCTATTCTACTAATTTATTGATAATCTATATATCTATCGATTGATCTTTCTCTTTTTTCTCCTCTAGGAAAATTTCCCTTTTAGAAGAAAAGGGAAGGACACAAGTACCAAGTACTCTCCACCACCAAATTTGAAAGCCCTAATAGGTGTCACCACCAGAAAACCTCAAAATATGATCAAAAATCAGATTTGATGTGATAATAAAAATTGAGTTACTTTCATAATGGGAACAGGTGTAATAGCTTGATGACTCAGCTTTCCACCAAGCTTGATGTAGGTCTCCCTATCAGAAGGAAGATACAGCCTTAAATGCTTTCCTCTATCTAATTCAATCTACTATAGGTGATAATGGTGATTCCAAAATAGGCTGACTCCAGAAGCGGTAGAGGAAACAAAAAAAATTTCCACCCAACAACATTTGTGAAAGCATTTCTCTGACAGTGAAGAGAAACCCAACAAAAGGTAGACAACATGGCAAGTGGGCAGGAATTCTTCAAAAAATGGGAGAGAAATTTGGAGGAAAACACCCATGGGGCAACCATGTGTACAAGTTCGGGCCCGAAGAGAAAGCAAAGCCCGAAAAGGTAGTAAATCCATTATGTGGCACAATTGTGCACCTTTTCATCAAAAACATCTTGTGACCTCCAAAAAGATGTATCAAAGTGACAAGTGACAAGAAAAAAATACGATCCAAAAGAGATGAGAACCTCAGGGTTGAAAGAACAAAACAAAGAGAAATAAACACTTAGAGAAAAAATGCTCCATAGTTGGGAAATGTGTTTAAATTTTTTTTTATGGAAAGGTTATTCTCTTCTTATTTGAAAGTGAAAGATTCTTGATGTACCTAGTCTAGGGATCTTTATTATTTGAGTGTAAGTATATATTGCATAATAAGGAATGAGTGTGGTATTAGTATTGTCTAATATTTAAGATAAGATTAAAATAGCTAATGCTTAGTATGTGAAGTTGAGTCATGGAGAATTTTTTAAGTTACTTTGATTTACCAAGTAGATGTGTCATAGTAAATGTAAGAGTTAATAGGTTGTTCCTGGGGTTAGAATAATCCATGGTGAAAGGGAATATCCTATGCATATAATATGAATGGTCAAATAAAAATCAAGCTAGGAAGGTGGGTGAGTGTGTGACATCCATCCTGAATTAGGGGTGATGAATACTTTGGCCAAAGTAGTGTAAGTTGTCACTATTTACACTATCAATTCATTATGATCTTGGTTTACATACTAGGAAAGTAATGTCATATGGTAGGTTGTAGCCACTATGTGACAGATCTAGATATGTAGGACACAACACCAAGCTCAGGGAAGGTCATTATTATTATGAAGTTACCAAACCAATCTCTTTGTCAAATGGTAAGGCCATCCTACCAAGTTTGGTAGATGTGTGGGGAACCACAATTAATTCCATGGTTTATGGAACAGTGCTTGAGTGATGCTTCTCCTCATCAGTTGGTGACCAATATTTGATGGATGGCACCTAAACCATTCATATATCTATTTCCAGTAAGCTCAAATAGAGACTTGTATGTTTTGTATCCATTACTATGGAAAATTTGTAAAAGAGAAATGTTATCATGAAATTATGTACTATGTTCAATCAATACATTGGAAAGTTTTAATACTTAATATAATGCAATGGGAAAGTTTAGAAAGATGTTTATTTCAAATGTGCAAGCTATCTTTATATTTGAAAATATATATATATATATATATTTCTAAAGTGTTGTCACCGTTTTATATTCACTTGAGGTTAAAACATAGGAAAGTTACTAAGTAGAACAATGGGCATTTTACACGTGGTATCATAGCTACTACGTTCAACTCTGGAACCTATGTGCTCACCATGTTTTCCCCTCCAACATTATGATTCTAATGTTTGTAAATTCTTGTGCTAGGATGGTGTGTCTCAGGTTAATTGCAAGAAAGTCAGTAATCAAAAATTAGTGCTAGCTACAAGCCAAGAAGGAAAGAGAAGCCCTTGTTTGTACCATTGAGGGAACCAAACATGACAACGCCATTTGCTAAGTGATATTGAGAGTATAAATCATTCCATTTTGAAAATTAGTCAAGAGAAGAGAAGGATGAAAGATTATGCCAACTTCAACTACTTACCATCTATTTCTCCAACCAAGTCAGACTCACTACCACTTTCCAGGGATATTCGCTTGAAATGTAGTTTCAATCCAACATTGATATTTAGGGACCCTCAAGTTATACCTATGGAAAAAGTTATCATTATAGCCTCTAGTGGTGAATCGGAGGGATACATTCCCCAAAGCTATGTATCAGAAGATAAATATGAGGGATACTACCCTTTTTTGGGATAGATTTGAGCAAAAATTAGAGGGTTACATCCCATGTAGTTATGTATCTAAGAGTGAATTTGATGGATACTCTCCTCTTGACTATTTAAATATTCATTCTATGTAAAAGAAAGGATATTGAAATACTTATGAATAAATGAAAATATTATGTCATTCTTCAATTTTTCTCTTCAAAGGATTTTCAACCTAAAATTTGCAATCACACATCAAAGAGAGAAAAATTTTGTTTGTTAGGGAATAGGGGTTTGCCTTGGTCAAACCCTGTTTTGGTAATCAAACCTTGAAATGAAATAATGAAACATGAAGGAATGATGAATGAACAAAGTAATGTCACAACTTACCAAACCTTATTTGAAACCTTGGATAACAAATCTACAAACTAGCATGAAGTTGCTTCAATGAATGTAGATCTTGATCATGAAACTTGATGTGAAATAATGCCTTTGATATGCTTGAATTGATCTTGAACACTACATCAACATATTACCTCAAAAAAAAATGCATGATGCAATATATCTTTGACATGATGAAAGGAATCTTGATTGCTGAAATAATCTTCTATAAATCTGCCCTTGAATGCCTTGAAAATGCTCTTGAATGCTCTCAATAATTCTCTTGTGAAAATTACTTGATTGCTTGAAAGTCTTAGGATGAAACTTAGTGAAATAACCTCTTATTTATACATATCTTAACATTAATTCCCGAAATTAAAATATCACAAGCTGACATTGAATTATGGATTTGAAATCATTAAAATACTATCAAAAACATATTCCAAAGGGGGTTCCTAGGTCTAAGTGAGGACCCATTTTCCATAGGGTGAATGGGTCCTAGGCCACTTACCTAGGACACACATCAGATAATGTTAAATATTATGCAAAATCAAGGTCATAGGTCTAAGTGAGGACCATTTTCCCTAGGGAAGATGTGTCCTAGGTCACTTACCTAGGACACATCTTCCAAAGTTGAGTGTTATGAAATGGCATTTTTGAATGTTGGTTTTTATCCCTCAGAAATTATATTTAATTAGGCTTAGATTTGAATTAAAAGGGCCAATTAAGGAAAATTAACCTTGATCAATTAATAAATCCCTAGATTAGTGTGAAAGTGTAAAGGTATACCTTACAAAACCCTAAATAAGGCACAATTAAGTCCATTTAATTTAAAAGGGCCCTAAACTTAATGTAAATATGAAAAACATATTACAACACTAAATTAAGGAAAAATTAAGCTCATTTTATCATTAATTATTCCCAAATTAAGTGTGAAAAGGGATTCTTTTTCCTACAGTACACAATTATGTAATTTACAAGGAAAGGTACAACCAATCCACAAATTCATAGCTTAGTTAGCCAATAAATTTCAATTGTTCCAACACTTGCTTTATAAGGGAGTCCCTTTCATATGGAGTGATCATTGTCAAGAGGTTTTTCAACAAATCAAGGATTATATATTATCCCCTCCATTTCTCATGTTTCCTATTGATGGTAAACCCCTAATTCTATACATATCAGCAACACCATTAGTATTAGGGGCCCTGGCACAAGATGATGAAGACAAAAAAGAATGAGCCATATACTAGATCAGTTACACACTTCTGGGGTATGAGCTTAATTACAACCCTATTGAACGAGCATGTCTTGTAATTGTCTTTGCCACTCAAAATCTTTGACATTATATGCTAAATCATCAAACAAAATTGGTAGAAAAAATAGATCCTTTGAAATATCTACTCAACAAAGTAACCCTCATTGGTCTACTAGAAAAGTGGGTAATGATCTTGAGTGAGTTCGATATAGAATATTTTGATCAAAAGGTAAAAAAAGGACAATTGATAGCTGAACAACTTGTAGAAACTCCCACAATAATAGATCATCCTTTGGTGTTTGATTTTCCCAATGAGTCCATTTTCATAATTGAGACTTCTACTACATGGAAACTATATTTTAATGGATCTTTCATGAATCATGGTTCTAGAGCTGGAATTCTCTTCATCACACCTCAAGGAGACTCAATACCTAAGTCATAAAAGATAGCCTTCTCTTGTACCAATAACAAGGTTGAATATGAAGCATTACTCACAAGACTTTGAATGGTTATTAAATGGAAAATCAAGAATCTGCAGATCTATTGTGATTAAAAATTTGGTTATTCGTCAAGTCAATGATGATTATGACACAAAATATGAAAATATTATTCCCTACAAGAGAATGGTTGATAGTTTCAAGCAGTACTTTAATGCCATTATCTTCAATCAAATTTTGAGAATTCAAAATAAAGCAGTTGATGTAATGGCCACCATAAGATCTCTCTTGGATATACCTAACAATGTGCCTCAATATGAGTTCTTGGTGGAAAATATTTTGGTCCCCATGTTTGATATCCCTGAATCTGAGCTTGTATGTAAAAATTTTGGTCCTAATTCCCTATGGTATAAAGATATTTATGATTACCTACATGACCAAATCATTCCCCCGGACCTATCTTCCAATCAACAAAAAAAAATTATTCACCAAGCCTCTAGATATGTTATCATCAATGATACCCTTTACTTTTGAGGCTTTGATATCACTCTCCTTAGATGTCTCAACTTTTATGAAGCACAAAAATATTTGCATGAGGTACACAACAGTATATGTGAAGCTCACTCTAGTGGTCCCACCTTATCCAAGAAGCTTATGTAAACTAGATACTACTAGCCTACTATGGAACATGACACATATCATTTTGTTAAGAAGTAATGACAATGAAAAATACATGGAGATATTGTGCATGCACCTGCTCAGAAACTTCATCCAATTACATCACCATGTTCATTCTCTCAATGGGGACTTGAACTTGTGGGAAAAATTCACCCTACAATTGCCAATGGCGATAAATTCATTCTCACTACAATTGAATATTTTATAAAATGGATTTAAGCCATCCCCATGACATTTATTATTGGTAAGAGAATAGTTAATTTCATCATTAATTACATCATATGTTGGTATGGTGTTCTACAATCTATTGTTATAGATAATGGTCATTCTTTCAAAAATCAGGATGTCTATGAACTATGCGAGAGATTCCATATCCACCACCATTTTGCTACTCTATATTACCCTCAAGGTAATGGTCAAGCTAAGGCATCTAACAAAACCATTATCAAAATCCTAAAGAAGACTTTCGATGACGCTGGTCATGACTACCATATCCAACTTAATCCAACCTTATGGGCTCATCGAACTAGTATTTGTACACCTACTGGAGCAACTTCATATTCCCTCATCTTCAGATCTAAATCTATTCTTCCCATCGAGGTCAAGTTATCGTCACTGAGAGTTTCTTTGTGATAGTTTGTTGATGATGAGGATTATTGTGTATCCTGATTGCATGAGCTAGAATTATTGGATGAGATGACAAACTGCATTGGTCCATCTACAAGATTATCAGAATTGTCTCCATTATAGCTATAATAAGGGGGTTCAAGTTAGAAATTTTGATATTGGTTACTTGTTCTTAAAGGAAATTTTGAAGAATCAAATGGATAGAGAGAAGCTCAAAAAATTTGAGCTTAACTTGTTGGGTCCTTACATCATAATTGTAGCATATGGATTTGGTGCTTATCAACTTGCTACTCCTAAAGGTGAATTGCTACCAAATCCTATCAATAGCATGCACATTTGCAAGTACTATACTTAGTCTTCAAAGAATCCCATCAAAAAATACAAAAAATAAAAAAATTGTCACCCTAATGAAAACCTAGCAAACAAGCACCTTGCATGACACAAAAATATAGAAAAATCAAAAAAATAAGAGAAATAATCCATCCAATAGTGAAAACCACTTTGGTGGCACTTTGGATAAGTACCATGGTGAAAACCTGGCAAACAGGCATCATGTGTTGTCAATCTTTGCTCCATTATCTACCATCACTTTATCTGATTTTCCACTCCACCTATAATAACCCAAACATATCCTTTTTCATAATAAAATCCCATTTTTCCACCAACCCATCATAAAGCTCAGTCACCCTTCTCATGGCCTGAGAATTGTTGATGTTTAGCATCTCTCACTTTCCTATCCAACCATAATAATGCTTATTGCCCATCCATTTTCATGCATAATAAATGGTCTTCTACTTGACTGGGGGAAAATCCTTGAATTAGGTTTTTGTGTGGGATCCTAGACATGGTATCAAAGGACATCATTCAAAACATTCCAAAAATCCAAAAAAAATCAAAACTCCAAAAAAAATTAGAAAACTTCAAAAAATAGTGTCGATATCAATCTAGGTTTGTCGAACTATGTTTATTTTGTGACTTCACATAGGAAATTTCATCATCGATGAACCCCTGAGGCTTAGGTCAGTCCTTTAGGGTCTTCGATTGTAGACTTTCTATCTTTCACAATCTTCTTTCCATAATAAACTGTCCATTGCCAAAGTCAGACGAACTACATTTCCTTTGTGACTTCACATAGGAAAGGCCATCATTGATGAGTCCCCAAGGCTTCATTTTGTTCTTTAGGTATTTTCCATCATCATTTATCTCATAATAAATTTTCCCTTGTTAACATCAACACTTTGATAAGACACAAATAGGTTATCATACAAAGAATTGATCCTCCCAAATCTCGAAACAATAGATGAACTATCACCCAGTCTTCAATCCTCATCAATCAATTACATAATCACAAGTACCTATCAACTATCAAATAGTCTTATGTATAATGTTGCATCATCAAAACCAAACTTGACATCTTATATGGCATGCTTCATTTTCTAAAACCAGAATTTATCCATCATATATCATTTGTCTTATACTAGTTGTTGAATCCTTGGAACCAGACTTGACGTCTTATACGAGGTGTATACTTCCTAAAGCTAGAATCCATCCTATCATTTGTCTTATACAGGATGTTGCATTGTTGAAACCAAACTTGATGTCTTATATGACATGCTTCATCTCCTAAAACCATACTTTATCCAAAATCCTATCATACAAACACTTATCATTGATATGAAGATCTAAATGGTTGTTGACTTTTTTGGTCTAGTTTGTCTTATATTTTATTTGATTTATCTTTGGTCATGTTACTATGAACCTCAAGGAATTCCACAAGTGATGAGAGGAGTGATGATGGATCATGACCTTTTTCTCTTTGATTTTTGTTTGTGGTTTGTCTTGGCAATATGACTGGGGAAACTAGGTTCCTTGTGTGTGATTGGGGTTCCATTTGGCATAATCAAAATATCCTATGCAAGTTAAAGGTCATATAATTCTTTCTTACATCAAGACTAACATGATTTGTGGTTACTTCCTCACATTTTCTGACAAGGTCCTATGGTTACTAGTCTACAGCATGGCACTCCTTGTCTATCATGTGTCTATTTTGCAAGGGATAACATATCACACCTCAATTTATGTCATACCTGGGTGTTTTTTGTTCATTGCCATAATAAATTCTTTATGATGATAATCATGCAATAAAATAAAATCTCAACATTTATTTAGCAATATCTCAAGATATCATCCCATTTCATCCATCTCATTCTTTTTTGTTTCTTACTAATCTTCTCTTCGCGCTAACATTCCATTCATCCATCCCTATAGTCATCCTAATGGTGTGCTATAACACAAAAAAATAAATGCATTAGTCACATAATCCTACATACATAATCATGTTAGGACATCATAGATATCATCATCACGCACATGTTAAATCATCCATATTGCATTAGAAAATACAAAAATATACACAGCATTACATCATGTAGAATCATTATCCATATAAATATCACATAACACATGTCATAAATACATAGTATCACCTTGCATATAGATAAAATCAATATATTAAGCTCATCATATCATGTGCATCCATCCATACATCATAACATACATAAGCATAAAATAAAATCATGTGCATTTATCCATACATAATAATATGTATAAGCATAAAGCATACATTATAAATCCATAATCCACATCATATCATCACATCACATAACCATAGAATGCATATCATAACATCACATCATATATAAATCCATCACATAAGGAAGCATACATATAGAATCATAAACATCATATAGTTACCACCAAAATTATGCATCTCATATATATCAAAATAATAATGTGTCACAGTAAAATATCAAGATAACTATCAAAAATAGAGCTCGCAGGCTCGATAAAAAATATGTGTCCAATATCTAAAAATAGGCCTATCATGTGTTTCCCCTATCACCTAAAGGAGATGACCCCGATGGTGGTCGTCTATCATCCCCATGTCTCGATCCTAATGGCCTATCCTATGGGGATGCCCTCCTACATTGAGAAACACCACCACTACTCTATGTCTTCAAGAATGTGTCCTA
Organism: Sequoia sempervirens; assembly: GCA_007258455.2. Taxonomy (NCBI): domain Eukaryota; kingdom Viridiplantae; phylum Streptophyta; class Pinopsida; order Cupressales; family Cupressaceae; genus Sequoia; species Sequoia sempervirens. The sequence continues at coordinate 288,283,963 of VDFB02353493.1, read as the reverse complement.
CTCTGACTCTGGCTCTAAAAGCTAGGTGCTCTCTCAGTCATTGGAACTTCCCTCTCATATAAATCTCTATAATATTGAGCCTCCTTGTTGGCTCAGTACAAGGTTTGTGCTAGATCTATGGTGGAACCACTAATAGTAGAAATGAACTCTATAGATCGTTGCTTGGCCTTCTGCATGTAGATCACTACCATATCCCTCTCTACCATTAGTTGTGCCACCTATCCTTGTAATGCTAGCATTTGGGCCACCTATTCCTATAGCATCTAAACTTTCACCTATAGTGCCTGAATTTGGGCCTGAGGACCCTTCCCTGCATCCTCTACATCCTCCCCAACCACATTCATGATCACCTCCCTAATGGGAATATCCTCCAAACCCTCCTCCTCAATCATAATATCCCTAGTTGCCTTCTCCTATGATACAACATCATCCTCCATCTCTTCCACCACAAACTCACCCACTAGTGCCTCCTCACTTAAACCTCCCACTACCTCCTCCACTCTCACCTCTCCAACATCCACCTCCATTTGTGAAACTCTATGCTCCTACTTCCTCTCCTCAAGGATGGGTGGCATCCTCTATGGTCCTCTCAATGGTGGACCATCTCTTCCCTGTCAACCCCTATCATCCCTCCCTCTACCTCAAGTACAATCTCATCATCCTCCACCTCCATCACTTCCATCATCTCAACCACCTCAACCATCATCACCTCCCCTCCCTTGTCCTTTCCCTCATAATTTTCCTCTAGGACCCTTTCCCAACCGCTCTATTGGCACTGGTTGATCTGGATCTATGAAGGGGGTGAGCATATACATAGCCCACCAAGAACAATACTCTAGTATCATGCCTACATTGGTCACATCTGCTACAATACGCCATTGGATAGGCTACAATCTTGTTATCTCCTACACTACCACCTATGCACTGATCATCAAGCCCCACTATGAAACCTCTCAGGCTGACCGAGCATACTCTACAATCCCAACCAGTACACCCTGCCTCTCTCTAAACTATCGAAGGACCCTCTCTAGTAGGTGCCTCTCAATAATGTTGGGTAACCATAGTGCATCCAATACGAAAGGCACTTGTGGTCATCATCCCATGGTAATAGTACATCCATGGTGTGTTTTCAATACGAAAGGTACTTGTGGTCATCATCCCATGGTACACAATCTCTATACAACCTCCAAGTAAACCCATCTAGAAGATCAATCCCATGTTTTAAGTATCCTGAGAGTGCATGACAAGAAATGATTGGTTGAGAATCATTTGATTCCTCATTTGACTCCCTTTCATCTTCTAGTATGGGTTCCTCCTCTTCTTCCTCATTGGGACCTTCAATATAAAACAATTTCTTTTCACTACATTTATGTCCTCGACTATATTTGCTATCACAATTGAAACACAATCCTTTTTCTCTTTTCTCCTCAATTTTTTTTGGAGTCAACTTAGTAGGTTGTGTTGAATATCCTTTCTCTCTTGTCACATTTGCCCCTTGCTTCTTAGGAATCAAATACTTCTCCTCTACCCTGTGTGCTAAGATAAAAAAACTCATTTATGGAACTAGGGCTAAACATGCGTACCTCATGTTGAATGTGATCCTTGAGACCACCCAAGAATAAGTCATTCAATTTTTCCTCTGTAATTGAATCCACCCTTAAGGATAGATTTTGGAATTGTTGAATATAATCCTTAATTGATCATGTTTGTTGAAGTTTAGCTAGCTGGCTGAAGAAGTTTTCTATGACGCTATTGTTATATTGTGCTTGGAGTTCCTTTGTAAAAATTGACCATGAGACGGTGAGCCCCTTTTTCCTTCGATGAGTGCAAAACCAATGATACCAAATGAATTGATCTGGTTCTAAATATAGGGAATCCATCATGACCTTTTGTCCATTTGGGATTTGGTGTACTTCAAAAAAAATCTCCATTTGGTTTATCCATGTGAGAGGATCCTTACCATCGAACTTGCGCATATCCACCTTTGGAAATAAATTCCTAGATCCCATAGGAGTACTAAATCTTATGTCCATGGTAGCTAACCTAGAATTTTCACCTTGGGTGCTTGAGAACTCCTTTCTTGGTTCAGCCATGTAGGTGTTTAACATGTTTCGTATGTCCGATATATCTCCTCTTAGGTCACACATCCATCTTCATTGAGGAAATGTCTTCCTTGACCTTATTGATTTCCTCATTATGAGTAACATCCTTGATTGTTTCACCATCTTTGTCAGGAGTCTTCCCCGGAGTGACAACATTCTTTTTACCCCTTGTTCCAGGCCCCGGCATGATGGAAACCACTAATGTTGAAATAAATCACACAAATGAAACTTAAATTCTCTAAAAAAAATATTTTAATATCCTTTGGTATGTCTTCAAAAACCCAATAAAAATCAAACTTTAATTCAACAAGATGTGTGAGATATGTAGATTCCAAAAAAATAGTGTAGAAACCCTAATTCTACAATAATTAATTTATTTCTACTCCAATTCTTCTAAAATCTAGACTGTAGCTTCTTGAATATGTTCTTCAAAAACCCTTTAAAAATCAGAAAAAAATTCTCCAAAATCTGAAAGATATGCTCTTCCCAAAATCGCCTCCAAAATTGAGAAAAACCTTGCCTCTATGGTGCCAAGATCATGCTCTGATACCACTTGTTAAGAAATAACTTGCACAATAGAAGAATATGATATGAAATATGCTGAAAATACTTGATAATAACTGAGAATAACAAGCCACTTTGAGGGGGAAAACCTCCAAATATCTCTAATGAGAACACACTTCACAACTTGATGATGAAATAAGACTCACAACCTCCTATATACACCTATTTATGCCAAGGATATCACCTAGGCCGACTTAGACACACCTATATAAGACTTAGGCCAATATAAACAACTAAATAACAATATACTAATGATAATATGACTTAATAGAGAGTTAAGATAGCCACAAGCTGACTATTCATAACCCGATGTACCATAATATTAGGGGCATAGCATCATCATCCCATGGTACACAATCTTTATACAACCTCCAAGTAAACCCATCTAGAAGATCAATCCCATGTTTTAAGTATCCCACATCTCCAATACATATTTGAGTCACTACTCCTCCATAGATATAAACATATGGAAGTCCTGATGTTGAGTACCTATCCACCGATGGTTGGAACATAGATATATGCTCCCAAGCCCATACCATGAGCAAGTTCATCTCACAACTTATCGACTACACATCTCTATAACCCACATCATGCAGCTAAAATTATAACATAGCAGCCCCCAATCATACATTGTCACCTTCTCCATCATACACTCTAGCATCTCTCCCCATCCCACTAGGAATCTATGGCCCCTTCAATAAAGAATCACAACACCTCCAATCATAGTGTAGATCACCACTATCAACCTATCATACATGTCTACTAAGGTATCCCACCTAATCTCATAGTCCTTAACACTAAGCTGAGCTAGGTCATCATTCTCAAATACCCTCTTGATAGCAACAATCCCCTAGTCGGGATCATACATAACTCACTCTCCATGAATTGGCAACCATAGTATCCTCCAATCAACCTCTAGAGTGACTGTCACCTCTCTAGTCAAAAGGTGAAATGAACTCATCTCTTAGTTCCATCTCTTTTCTAGCATCGTCAATAGCCCTTTGTTAGCCCGAATAATGGGCATAAAGGTCACATGGTATAGCCCTAACACATGCAAAGTATCTCTCTCCTCATCACCAAGATGATCTTGTAACCTGAATGATGTTGGTTGGATCTCTCACATATAAATAGGTGTAATTCTTACCTACATTCATGAAAATCACACTATGTTAATCATGACACCTAAGTTAACCTATTAGACCTATTACATATTCATTTTTTGTCAAAAACTACTTAAATTTTCCTATTAGTTAGATGTGTCACATAATCTATCATATGTGTCAAACCTTTGTGGTGCACTTTTCAATTTTGAGCCCTAACTTTACACATGTTTCTCTATCATACATATGTGTAGCACTTTTCCACATGCATCACACCATCCAATAGTTGTGGTGCTAAATTTCACATGCATCATTCTAGCCTATAGTTGTGGTGCACCAGCACACATGTGATGCACCTAACATTTGCAATCGGCCTAACATGTGGATCTATTTCACAATTATGTCGCACATCACACATGTGGTGCACAACACCAAACATACAATGAATGGATAACACATGTGATGAAGAAATTGCACTACATCTATTTTCTCTTCTTTGAGCCCTAAAATATAACAAAAAATGATAAAATCACAAAGAAAGGATAGGTTGCATACTGGACTGCCTGAGCCCTCTACACATCCAAATGATCAAACTCAGTATCCACGATGCATTATGACTGGTACAGGTGACATAGCTCTACTGCCTCAAATCCACCTCTCACTCTAGAGCTCCTGAAATCCTAAACTCAAAGTGCACAAATGACCTATTTTGGACCCACTAATCCTATTTATAACCTTTTTGACCTAAAAGGGGCCCCTACTTCATAACTAGACATATCAAATTTTTCCTTTGAATGCCTATATCAAACCTAAAATTGACCTTTAAGCCTAGTTTTTTGTTACCATTATTTAATTGACTTGTCGATAAACTTGCCAAACTTTTTTGAACTTTTTAAAAATTCATCAATTTTCTCGAGGGGGCATCATCCTATCTTACTTTAACTGGGGCATGTCAGGGCATACTAGGGTAGGTTCTGAGTTGAATTTTTTTTATTATTCTCTGACACAATGCTCAAAATCACATTATATCAATAAATTATTTTAGGTTTTAAGTTAGAATGTTAGATTCATCTACCTAAGTTGTATTTTCAAGAAATTCATTGTCTCTTACTTTGAAAACAAGAATTTGAATAATTTTGAGGTCCTCCCTAAGAATAGATTAGGTTCTATAATGTGATGGAGGGATTTTGAATTCAATACTCAAGTAAATCCATAACTTTATCTGGTTATTACATATTATATCCTTAAAGCATGTAATACATTTTAAATGCCAAGTTTTAGCTCAGCAACCTTGCAATAAAGAAAGGGGTTTGTATTTTTTAGAAAGGTTCCACCAGATTGACCTATCAGGGTACATGGTACCCCTATTTTTATTCAAAAATTCATAGTTTATAATTTAACTTCTAATGATCTCCCAAGCTTTCCATATACTCTTGAACATATTTGATGATGAGGGCACAACCCGAGACATAGAAAAATAACCCACAAACAAGAGAATAATTTTATTATTCAGAAAATGGAACTTCTTACATGCAGAGGATCTCAAATCCCCAAGTTTTACAACACATGCAAGTTACAGAAAGCTACAGAATCACCCTTTCGCAATATGCGAGCTTGTCCCCAAAAAGTTACCCAAAAATTAGAAACATGCCCATAAATAGAGCTCCTCTTTAGTTTGGAGCCAAAAAAACATTCAAATTTGAGTTTAGGCGGTTTGGCGCTGAAAAATTACAACTTGAAGTTCAAATTTCAAAAGAACATTTGCAATTGTATCTTCTAGAAAGTGTGCCAACTTCCCGGGGCCATAACTTTTGATCTGGGACTCTGATTTGCGAACCATTTGAACTGTTGGAAAGGTCTCGAAGTCAATAACGCGCTCAAAATCTACTATGCTAATTTCAATAGGTTTTGGGGCCATTCTGGAAAATCT
>VDFB02353493.1:288158403-288273712 GCA_007258455.2 Sequoia sempervirens | reverse complement strand
AACTGATGCGGGTCCTCTATTTCTTCATACTCAAAATATTCTTCTAGCTCGTTGATCGATTGATCAACTCTTAAGTTGGACTTACGCGAATAGCTGGGGACTTTGCTTCACGGGTCTTTTCCCAATCTTGAAAATGGCCCTTATTATCCGCATTTGGTCTTGATCAATTGCTTCTTCTTCCTCTTCTACATATGAACCTTCTTCCTCTCCTTCATCCTCACTTTCCTCCCTCAGGTTTAACCCTCTTCTCAACTGCTCTTGTAACGCGTCAATCTATCTCTAGAGGGCTGCCAGTGCATCTCTTCCACCAGCATTTTTGCTGCCTCGACCACCTCTGGCACCACTATGCCTACCAGGCATCACTCTTGGAGGAATTTTTCTTGACCTTGACCCACAACCACTGTCCTGGTGCGAACTGCCTCACGATCAGTGATCTATCCACATGCTCAAGAAAACCTGCTCTGATACCACTTGATGAGGGTACAGCCCGAGACATAGAAAATAACCCACAAACAAGAGAATAATTTTATTATTCAGAAAATGGAACTTCTTACATGTAGAGGATCTCAAATCCCCAAGTTTCCAACACATGCAAGTTACAGAAAGCTACATAATCACCCTTTCGCAATATGCGAGCTTGTCCCCAAAAAGTTACCCAAAAATTAGAAACCCGCCCATAAATAGAGCTCCTCTTTAGTTTGGAGCCAAAACAACATTCAAATTTGAGTTTAGGCAGTTTGGCACCGAAAAATTACAACTTGAAGTTCAAATTTCAAAAGAATATTTGCAATTGTATCTTCTAGAAAGTGTGCCAACTTCCGGGGCCATAACTTTTGATCCAGAACTCCGATTCACGAACCGTTTGAACCGTTGGAAAGGTCTCGAAGTCAACAATGCACCTAAAATTGCTACACCAATTTCAGAAAGTTTTGAGGCTGATCCGGGAACTCTAAGTGCCTCAAATCTCACTCGAAATATTTTTAAATGCAAATCTAGGCAACTAAAACTGCAATATCTTTCAACCCATGAATAGAAAATAAAAACCGTAAATTGGGAATTTCATTATGACGAAAAGGGTATCCAAAAATGTAAAAATATCTAAAAACTGAGAAACTTGAAATTTAACTATTTTTGGGTGATGCAAGATTGCCCTTACATCACTAGATGCTCCTGCATCATTTGATCTAATCAGTATTGCTAGAAATTTCCCAAATAGAATGTCATTTATGGGGAGTTGTTTCCAAATTTTTGCTTCTTTTGGAATAGTTGATTGGATTTTGTTCAATATCAAAACCTTCCAAGGTTCATTTCCATTTAAGGCTTTAAAGATCCACTTACTAGGCAAGGAGATGCCATGATTTTTGAGGTCTTTCAGTCCTAACCCTCCTTCCAATTTTTTTAAGAAACACCACTCCCATTTAACAACATGCTTTTTCTTATTACCCTTCCCATCTAACCAAAGGAACTACCTAGTCTTGTTTTGAATTTCATTTCTCTAGTAGCTACTAAACAATCAGAATGGGGACTAAAACAAGCTATAAGATGATAGAAAAATTGACACACTTGAAACCTACCAACCTAAGGTAGATATTTTTTGTTCCAATGGAAGATTTTTTTATCTATTTTACTTTTAACATAGTCTCATATATCTTTTAGATAGGGGTTAATAGCAAAATTAATGCCAAGGTACCTAACTTAATTGTTATGCCATCCCTATTGAAACTCAAAGTTACTAAACCAATTTGGGAGGTACTTGTCCCAACCAAGCATTGTATTTTTTTCTTTAGATATTTGGTTTCAAAGGCTTCACAAAATAAATTAATTTTATGAATAATATAATCCACATTTATCTCTTCAAGGTTAACAAAAATTACAATATCATCTACAAATTGAATGTTTAAAATTTCATCTCCATTGTGGAGATATAGGCCTTTACTTTAAGTTACAAGCTAGTATCCCTTAGAATGTAGGAAATAACATCTAAGGCTATCACAATCAAAGCAGGGGAAAGAGGACAACCTTGCCTATATGACCCTTGCTGAGGGAATTGGTCTTAAAAAAAATCATTAATTTTTTTTATTGGTTAAGCATGGAAAAGGGCCCTAACCCAAAAAATTTAGTACAACATGATAAGAATAGTAGGTGGTAAGAAACAGCGAAAAAAAGAATCCCGCCAAACTTCTCCCCTCCCACAAACAAAATGCTTAACCAATTTCCATACGATTAAACATAGTAGTTATATCACAAGAATCAAAAAACCTTATCCTAACATCAATATCATCCTCCCCTATCCATCTAAAATACATATTAACATCTATCATAGAGTCCCTACTTAAAATATAAACAGTATTACAAATATTTAAGTTTTGGCACTAGTAGCCATAACCAGTAATAACATTCCTACAAAACACAACTGAAATAACCATTAGAACAAAAAGAAAAAATAGCACAGCAAAGCAACCACGTTATGCTTCCTTGATCAACCTCCATGTATTCATCAAGTCTTCAACAGTGTCATTCACTATTTCCTTGAACTCCATCTTGCCTACCAAATCCGCGCCATCACCCGTTGCTTTTTTCTTTTGCTATTTTTTTAATTTTACCCATCCCAGAAATAGTAGCCATAATAGCTTTCTTCATGACCGCATCGACCACCAAACACACACTCTTTACTGCTTCTTCCAGGGTTTGAATTCTATTGTCATTTCCTTGTTCTTGCATACCTTTCTCCAGAACCTGCAGTCTTTCCTCAATTATACTCATCACCACATTTTTGAGGGCTTGAAGTTTGTTGCCCTCCACCTTCTCATGTATCCTTTTTTCCAGGACTTGCATCCTCTCCTCCAGTCTTTTAAACCTCTCATTCCCATCATCCTCGGCCTTGTCTTCCTCTTTGCCAATTTTTTCTTCCTTCTCTTAATTTTCCATAACATTTCCTTCCTCCATCTCCTGAGCCATCTCATGCTGCAACTCCACTGCCTTTTCATCATCACCATTACCATCCTTTCTTTTCACTTCTGAGTCCTCCTCAACCAAGTCACCATCCAAACTATTAGGAACCTCTTCAGTTGAGGAGTCATTATCCTCTTCATCTTTCTTTTCCACACTATCTTACAGACTATGGGTACTTTTATCCTCGGGGATTTGTGATATTTTGTTACTTTCTTGTTCCTTCGATGCTACCAAAGCCAATATTTTTTACCTCATTCCACCAAGGTTTAATCCTTCCATCTCGTTATCATCAAGAATAGTAATTGTGTCCACCTCTTCCCCAAGTTTGTATAGAATCAATTTCCTCCTCTTTTTAGCCCCCATCTCCATCAAAACGTCCTTTCTTTTCTTAGGCGTAATCATAAGCAAATCCTTCCACATAGCAGTATCAGGGCTTTGGGATTTCTTACTAGATTTTTTAGGGCTTTGGAATTTCTTACTAGATTTTTTAGGCGTGTGGTGAGGAAGGTCTTCAAGAAGCTCGATTTTCACCAAGCTTTGGGGTTTTGGGTCTTTAATCATCTTGGGAACAGGTTTTTTCTGCGAGGTCCTAGAAAGCAAAAATTTGCATATGGCTCTTAGGAGGCCCTACTATAACGGTGGATTGGTCCCATGTGTAAGACTTTGGCTCAGGGAAGAAAATAAAAAGAAAGTGAGATTGATTTTTTCCTGGTGTCTTATGTGGTTGAGGATGGGAAAGTGGTATCCATGGATAGGCTGGTAGCACCCTTCGAGGGTAAAATATTTCATTACAATAAAACAAACATTATGGTACGGAGGTGGCAATTTAACCCTAGAGTAACCATTCTGAAATCTTTCAGGTTTTTCTTTTCCTTCAAAAAATTTCTCAAAATAGTCTTGATACTTACCATTTCTAACCTTAGCAACCTGTGTTCCTTCATAAGCCAAACTCGTCACTTTCGCTATCAACTTTGCATCCACCTTAAATTGGAGCCCACCCAAATTAACTTCACCATCTCTCTATGCATTAGCAAACTTGTAGCTAAGGTTTTCATTGTATCCCTCCATTGCAGCAAAATACAGAGTGAAACCCACCTGCTCAAAAAGACCCCAAAGCTCCTCATTGTTGCAGAGCGAATCATACTTGTGAGGTTTGGTACACTTCCTTGGGCCTCCCATAGTGTTATCTGGGCTATGGAAATTTTTAGGAATGAGAAATAAATCACTTCTATTACCTTTGGTGTCCTCTACACTAGCAACAGGTAATTCCACACTCTCAGTTCTAATGGTGATTTTGTGACTATTCATTTGAAATGCAGTTGGCTTAGGGTTTTTTCTACGATGCATAGAAGATCTCACTCCTTAATTACCACCTTTTTGCCTATCATCATTATTGCTAACGGAAGCTCTGCCTCCCTTTCTTGCAATGATAACACTTATTTTATTCCATCTTTTATTGTTATTACAAATGCAAGTCCATCTATCACATCGAAGATCAGACTTCAAATTTTTCCTCATGCGATTTATCTTTCATGTCAAGGTACATTATTTTGTCATTTGTTCATCCTTTCCATCATTGGCCTCTCCTTTTATTTTGACTTGGAAATCCTTTCACAACGTGCCTCCATCGACATCCAATCATCTTGCCAGATTGCATCCGCGGGTTCCACATCCTTGTAAGCCTTCTCATCCCAACACTCTTATTAATAATTAAAATTCTCATCCTCATAGTCCCTTATTTGAGTATTTTTCTCTATGTTTGTTCTCCGCTAAGACTTCTTTAATTTGATTAGGTAGATTAGAGAAGTCCCAATTTATTAAAATTTCCTAATTTACTCCAAGTTTGGCCATCACACTCACTGCCTTATTACCTTCCCTCAATGAGTAGAAATTTTTAACACATTGAATCTCTTGCAACATACTTTTTCAATCTTCCAACATATCTTTGATTTCCCAAGGAATATTTGTCATGTTGTTAAGAAAATCTATTATTAGCTTTGAGTCTCCTTCTATAATTACCTTGTTGTACCCCTCCTCTTTGAGAATTCTAACTCCTATCCAAATATCATACGCCTTAGCGAAGTTGTTCATTGCTATTCCTAAGCCTTTGTTGTATCCTATCAGATAGGCACCCTTATCGTCCCTTCTTACTCCACCACCAACAGCTCGTCTAGGATTCCCCTTTGAGAAACCATCAAAGTTGCATTTCACCCATCCTAGATCTAAGGGAATCCATACAGTACTCCTTCTAATAAGTTTTTTTAACCGATTAACATTATTTAAGTCATGGGAAATCTCCCATTGTTGTTTTATGCTTAGCTCTTGCAGTGTTGGATTTTTCTTAGCTTGATTATACTTGCAGCTTTCCACATTTTCTTGAATTTGTCTTTTAACAATTAAACATAGCTCCTTACTAGTCCTTGCAGTCTCCCTAAACACCCTATTATTTCTCTCTTTCCACAGGCCCCAAGCCAGAAACGGGGGAATATGTCCCCACATATCACTAATTATATTGTGGGAATAAGGGAAAAAGCTCCATCCTTCCACAAACATTTGACATTGGTAGGAAAAACCCACTCCACCTTCAAAATATTGAGAAAAAAACCCCAGACTTCTTGGGCATAAGAACATTGAAAAAATAGATGCATGATAGTTTCCTCTTCTTCATTACAAAGATTGCATCTATTGACAAGGTACTAACCTCATTTATTTAGGTTCTCTATAGTAAGGATCTTACCATGTATAACCATCCACCAAAAGCAGTTAATTTTTGGAATTAGATTCTTCTTTCATACCTTGATCCAGTCAAAAGATCCTACGACCTGAGTTTGTTGCATCATGGAGTCATAGGCTGGTTTAACCGAGAACTTACCAGTATCATTTTTTGTCCAAATCCATTCATCCTTTCTATTTCCTGAGAAAAGGTCAGGATTTCCAATTTGGTTCATAAGCAGGTCAATAGCAACACCCCAATTTTTTTGTTTGCTTCCCCTAAGAACAACATTATTTAGGTAGTCTTTGAAGCTTTTCCACCTAGGTCGCAATCCTTTCCACACTAGATAATTAGAAACTTTTTTTCCAATGACTCTTTTTAGTCTCATTATGATTTGTTGGAGATCTCCAAAGGCCGACAGTGGGGTCAGCATGGACCAGGGGTCCTCCCAAAAATTAGTATTTAGCCCATTACCAATCCTCATTTTAACACCTCTAGTCAAAACTCCTCTAGTTTTAAGGAGATTATTCCAAAACACAAACCCATGCAGAAGCTCCTTCTTCCTTAGAAAATAGCTAGCATCCTTATTTTTAAGATACTTTTCCCTTAGGATTATAGCCCAATCTTTTTCATTTTCCAAGAGAAAACGGCCCATTTTTTCCACCAGAGCCTTGTTGAACAATTTTAATCTTCTAATTCCTAGCCCTCCTTCTTTCTTTGAGGTCCACACCTTATCCCATTTGTTGAGTTCCATTATTTTCCTTTCCTCCACTCCTGACCATAAAAATCTTCTTTGAATTGTTTCAATTCTCTCAGCAATATAAGCTAGTATATTAAACATTGAAAGATAATAGAATGGAATCTTCTGAAGAGAAGCCTTTAAAAGATGAATTTTTCCTGCCAAGTTCAACAATTTGCCTTTCCAACCAGCCAATTTTTTTTGGAATTTCTCCATTATATAGTTCCAATAGTTGTTCGGATTTCAAAAGAAAAGAGATAGGCCAAGGTAAGTAGCAGGTAACTCCACTTCCTGACACCCCAAAATCCTTATCACTTTATTTTTCACAAGCAGGCTAGTATTAAAAAAAAAAGCTTTTTTGGTAATTTATACATTGTCCTAACATTTCAGCATATTTGTCTAGAATATTTTTCCATTGTTTAGCTTCAACCACTGAGGCCTCCCCCATAACAATGGTATCATCAACAAATTTTTGATCTGAGGTCGGGGTTAAAGAAGAAGCAGCACAAAAACCTTTCAGAGACTTACTATTAAGTTGTTTTTGTATGTTGCGTCTAAGAGCCTCTACCACAATGACAAAAAGGTAGGGAGATAAGGGGTCTCCCTATCTCATCCCCCTACCAGGAGAGAAAAATACATGGAAAATACCATTAACCAAGAACGAGTACTTCAGGGTAGTGACATAAGCTTTTATCAGATTGAGGAATTTACCAGTGAAGCCAATTTTTTCTAAAACAACAAATAAAAAATTCCAAGAAACCCTATCATAGGCTTTGGAGATGTCTAATTTCAATACCATACTTGGATTTTTATTGTAATCCATAGAGTGTAGGATTTCATGAGTGTAGATTGTTGCATCCAGAATTTTTCAACCCTGAACAAAACCCTTTTGATTAATAGCAATCAGTTTTCCTAAGACCAGTTTTAGCCTATTGACAATGGTTTTGGAGAAAATCTTATAAGTTTTGTTGCATAGACATATTGGTCTATAATCATTCATTGAAGCAGCTTCATTGGTCTTAAGTACAAGGGCCAAAAAGGTGGTATTCATCTGATTCAAGAATCTACCTAATCTAAAAAATTCTTTAACAGCAATAAAGAGGTTAGTAGACACAATCTCCCAGTAGACTTGGAAGAAGTTGGGAGGGAATCCATCAGGTCCAGGAACTTTGAAAGCTTCGAAAGAGAAGACAGTCTCCTTCACCTCTTTCATGGTGACAATCTTAGTTAATTATTTTAGGTATTCCTCTATGATAACATTAGGTATAACCTGTAGGAAGTCCCCCAATTCCAGATTGTCAATCCTTCAAAGCTCCAGATAATTTAAAAAGAAGGAAATAGCCTCATTTGTTATTTCTTCTCCCCCTTCAATTTTGATGCCATTAGAGGTGGTAAGAGATCTGATTTTGTTTCTTCCTCTATGGTTCATATTAGATTGGTGAAAAAACTTGGTATTCCTATCTCCTTCCTTAAGCCACTGAATCCTTGATTTTTGTTTCTAGAAGATCTCCTCCTTCTTACTTATTTTGTGTCATTGGGATCTAAGCTCCCTTTCTATGATGTAGATCTCATCATTACAATTTCCTGCCTCCATTTGATCTTGGACTTCCTTAATTTTCAAATTTAGGTCCCTCTTAGTAGTAAATATGTTCCCAAAAGTGTATTTGCTCCATCCTTTAACCTTTTCCTTAATTCTTTTTAACTTCTGCATTAACCTAAACATCGAGGTGCCAACACAAGGTAGGTTCTAGCATTCCTCAATTAGAGATTTAAATTCTAGGTGAAGGGACCACATGATTTCATACCTGAAGGGGTAATTTTTTTAGTCACCCTATCATCCCATTCTAGAAGAAGAGCATTATGGTCAGAACTCGTTCTAGGAAAGGCAGTAAGAGAGATATTCTGCATAATGTTCCAGTTAGAGGAGATCAGAAATCTATCCAGCTTAACTTGGATGAGTTGATTGCCTTTCCTTCTATTATTCCAAGTAAATTAGGAGCCACTAAGAGGGACATCCATTAGCCCCACCGAGTCAAGAAAGCTTGAAAGATCCAGCATACTCTTAGAGTAGCTAGTTAGACCTCCTTTTTTCTCAGATGGGTACAGTGGGGAATTAAAATCGCCTCCAAGCATCCATAGTTCATCTTTGTTGTTAGTCATAACTCCATCCAACAAGTTCCATAAATTCATCCTATCCAACCTAGAATTGGGGCCATATATATTACCCATATTCCATTGAATGGAAGTATCACCATCCTCTATACAAATCAAGAAATTGTTCTTATTCTTAAATTTCAACTTGCCACTAAACCGGGAAGAATTCTAGTAGGTAGAAATCCCTCTAGAGGCCCCTTCCGCATCACTAGCTTCATAACCAACACCAGGCCAAATCCAATTCAGGGTATTCTCAAAAATTTCCTTTTTCATTTTTGTTTCTAGATCAAGAGGATATCAAGTTTCACCTCAACTAAGCACGCCTTTAGCACATGTTGTTTATATGGTCCATTAAGACCCCTTACATTCCAAGACAAGATCTTCATAATTTCAAAGAGCTGAGAAGTAGTATCAAGCTAATACTACCCCAAGTGGGAGGTTGAACTCCCTTACTTCCTTTTTGGTTTGTTCCTTGCCAGTGAATGAAGGGTCTTTTGTTTCCCTACTACCACATCTTTTTTTGTTTCTTTGATTCTTGTTTCTTTTGATTAGGGTCTTCCTACTTTTCTATTTCCTCCCACGTCTGGTTTTTTCTTTTTTCGTGATTTGGTTTTTATCCATCCTTTCTCATCTTTTCTTTGTGGCGTATGCTCCTCCTCCAAGATTGGTTCATGATGATCTTGATTTGGAGTCAAAATATATTCCTTTTGGCTTATAATTTCCCCTTCCTCCTAGACTTCATTTTGATGTTCTTCCTAACACATTCGAGGTGAATTTGTTCCCTTATTTTCCTTTTCTTTGTCTAAATCTAGCAGTTTCTCGGAAGATGGTGGGGTGGATGGTTCATTGGAAGCCTCTAAAAACACCCTTTCCAGATTATCTTTTGGAATATTATCCTGATCTGGGTTAAAGGTATTTTCTATGAGTAACAGTTCATTATTGAGTGTTGAGGTTTCAGGTTCCTTTGAACTATTTATCAAAGTCATATTCTTCAAGGGAGCATTCATTTGTGTCTCAATTTGGGAAATCTTAGGCTCAAGAGGAGCTATTTTACAAGCATCCTGTAAGTGCCCAAATTTATTGCATCCCTGACAAAAAACCATAGCCCTCTCATATTCTAAAGCCTGAACTCATTTTCCAAACTTGTATTTTAAGGTAACAGAAGTGGGTAGGACTATATTAACCTTTATGTTAACACAAATTCTTGCATAGAATAATCTTGCTTTAAGAAGAGTAACTTTGTCAATGGTGACCAAAGAACCAAAGGAGTTGGCTATTCCTTTAAAAAAATTATAATGCCATTACTCAAGTGGCAACCTAGGGAGCCTAACCCAGGTTGGAGCAACTTTCCCCAAATCAATGGAGGCATCAAACTCTGGTTTCCACTTGTATAAAGACAAAATATTTTTAAAGCCGCTATCAAAAACCCACAGTCCACCTGTAAGGACCTTTAACATATCCTCAGGAATAACAAATGTAAATAGAAAGAGACCCTTAGGCATAGCACTTATAGAAACATTTCCTTTGAGTTTCCAAGTGTTAGAGGCCTATTTTTGTACTTGGTCTATATTGGTTCGTCCAGTGAAGAATTTCCCCACCAAGGACAACTTCAAACCCTCCATAGCGTCATTCAAGATTACATCTGGGATGTCCACTTTTTCCCCCACCACAATACAAAAAGTTGACATAGACTTTTGAGGTGTCCTTGTCGAAGTTTTACTTCCAACAAGCTTTTCCACATAGGAGGCCATTTGGGCATCTAGGCCTAAACAAGTCTTTCCTTCAGAAGAAAAAATAGGGTTGTTCAAACCCCCAGATGACGGAATATGCAAAGTGTATGAGGAGGTTTTAGTTCTCCCACATAGAGAGGTGTGTTATTTTGGGAAACAGTAGGCTGCTTTGGTTGGGGAGCCACCATGGGGCCCCCTCCAGGCTAATTCATTGAGCAACAGAGGAGTAGAAATTCAAAAACTCAAAGCACGCGCAGAGGATGTTTTTTAAAAAAAATTATTAATATTAACTTGATCTATGATATCATTTAATAGAGTCCTCACTATTTGAAAAATCCACTTGGGAAGCCAAAAGCTTCAAGTGACATCATCATAAATGTCCACTCAACCCTATCATAATATTTTTCAAAATCTAGTAAGAGAATTCTAGTGTTTTGGTTGGAAGTTCCATCCCAATTCATGGCTTCCCAGATAGTTATGAGATTCTCCGATATATGTCTACCCTTAATGAATCTTGTTTACTTAGAGCTAATAAACTTGGGGAGGATATCCACTATTCTAAGAGCCAATATTTTTTCTAGAATCTTGTATGATACATTAAGTAGAGTAATAGGTCTCCAATTCTTAATTAATGTCATATCCCCATCCTTAGGGAGAATTTTAATAATTCATTTATTAATGTTACAACCTAAAGAACCCTTTTCAATGGCTTCTAAATAAAATTTCAGGAGGTCATCTCCAATCCAATCTATGTTTTTCTTATAGAATTTAATTGGGAACCAATCTTCTCTAGAGGTCTTTTCATTATACAATTTTTGAATAGAATTTACACTTTCTTCTTTTGATACTTTCTTATGAAGATTTTCCACAATATCTTCAATGATATTATTGGTAATTAACATTTTGCATTGGTTTCTAGCACTATGGCTTTGAGGATTGTTCCCTTTAGTTGAAAAATTCTTATATAAAAATTGTGGAATAGCTTTTTTATTTCCTCAGGGTCACATAGAAGTTTATTATCATCATAAATAGGGTCTAATTTCTCTTTGTAAATATTTTCTTTGATATATCTAAAGAAGAATTTGGAGCCCTTATCCCCATTGTTCATCCAATTCATTTTGGCTTTTACTTTAAACCTTGAATCTTTCTAGCTTGTAGATTTATAAATTTATTATTTATTATGATTAACTCCTTGTTCAATCCTAAGTTCTTGGGGTCTATTTGAATCTCCTTCTCTTGTTTGACCATACCATCCTGTAGGTCATTTTCTAATTTCCTATTGTCTAAGGTTCTTTTTTCCAATAGTTTGAAAATTAGTTTCCCATCTTTTAACATTGTTATCCCATATTTTATTGGTAATTCTATCCTTTAACCTTCATTTTTTAATTTCGCTAAGGGTAAAGATTACATCATTACAATCATCACCTTTTTGCAAATTGTTATTTAGTACAATTTACTTTGCTTTTCATTGTCTTGAATTCTCTCCTTAGTTAACTGAATCTTGGAAGAGACAAGATGATGATCAAATAAAGAAGAGGGGGTAACCTTGACTCTACATCCATCACAAATTTGATCAAAGCTAAAAAAATCCTTGATGGCACTAAACCTATCCAATCTACAATAAATCCTTCTACTTCCCTTTTGGTAGTTACACTAGGTAAACCAAATATGTTGATTTCCTTTCTTGTCACCTTTAAGAGGATCAAATAGGTTAAGCTTGTTCTTCATTTTGTACTAGAAGTATTTTTCATTACCTTCCCACTCCATTTCACTTCCTCCATATTTATCCTCCCTATTTATTATCATATTAAAATCTCCTCCCACAATTGAAGGGATACTTGGAAGTCCATACATCCATTTCTAAATTTCATTTCTCTCCTAGTGATCATTGGGATCATAAATTGAACAAAGCCTAAATTTCCTATTGTCTTTTTCAATCATAATCTAGACTTCCCTATTGCATGGAGAGGCTCAATGCTCAATAACATATGATGCCCATGTGTTTGATACCAAGATGACAACTCGCCCTCTACCTTTATCATGAGAAGTATGGAATTGTGTAACATCCTTCCAGATGAATCTAACATTGGTTTCTAAGGTGAAATTGATAGATTTTACCTCTTGAATGAAAACCGCATCATTTTTATGAGTTATATTTAAATATATTATAACAAAATATTTCTTGTTAGAGGATTCTATCCCCCTAAAATTCTAACTTGTATAGTTAATTTTCATTGCATTATAGTTCCTTACCACTTTTAGAATTCATAAATCTCTCAAAGAATTTAGGGATTCTTCCTTTTTTTTTAATTTATTTAGAATTGGTTTAGTGTCCTCTCTAATTATTTTATTTATCTTCTTTTTTATACTTACCCATCCCTTTATTTTAGGATCAAACCCTTCATTATTTCAAGTTTCACTCTCACAATTGACTCCACATCCTCAGGGTTGGAGAAAATAAATATTTCTCCAAATTCCATATTAGGCATGTTACATGTTTTTACTAATGATTTTTTACTATTTATTTCATATGCAAGGGCTTCATCAATCTCCATCCTGTCTATTTCCCCCTCCTAATCAACAAGATGATTATAGCTAGATAGGGATAGCATACCAACGCTAATCCCCTTATTAAATTCTAACAGGTCTTCTAAGTTTAATATTTATTTATCTTTTAATTTTGTCTTGCTACTTCCTTTTTATCATACTTTTTATCAAATAAATTTTTTTCATAATGGTTTCTTTTTTGTCACTAGATTTACTCCTTCCCTACTAGTCCATATCCATTCCAACACTCAATCCTTTCTTTAATTTAGTTATGCATAAGGATATAAATGAAGGATTAAAATAGGAACTGACACCTTAAAAATTATCACCTTTTTCTATAACATGGTTGCTTATCATAGAACTAATCTTATTGAACATATCCAATGTTATCCATTGGGCTTGTTCATTCTTATCCTTAGGCATAACAATCACATCAATACTAAGTATTGGGAAATTTTGGTCATCTCAGAAAGAAACATCCAAGATCACTAGTGCCTTTGGTAGCTTTTATTTTCTTAGATCACCTCAAAGACACATACTACTATGCCACAAAGCAAAATCATACATAGTTCATTTCCCACATTGACCTTAGAGAAAAGTTAATGCTAATTAAACTAGTTCCAAACAACACCATTAAACAGATTCAATCACACAGAACCATTAAACATGAAAGATGGAATAGAAAACAAAAACACACAAATTTATGTGGGGAAAACCCTTTCAGGTAAAAAACCCCACTCCAAAATCCTAGATCGCCATTGTATTAGTCAGCAATAGAATACAATTACAAATACAATTTAGGCTCTAAGCCTTTATAGAGTTTACATCTTGTTCCATCCAGAGAGAATCTGGCAGCATAACCCCTATTTGTTTCCCTCTCTATCTCATTGCAGAACGTTCAACATTCTATAACATTCATTCTCAACCAACAGGAAATGGTTTGGTTCAACTTCCAATGAGCAACTGCAGTAAACGGTCTAATTGTCTACTATATCATACCATCGAAGAGACTTCATTCACACTCCCTTCGAAATCACCAAGTCACTTTGATGTCTGCAACACCTGCCAAGTCAACCGGCAAACCAATTACTACCTTTCACCTCGACACCAATTGGGTCCCACCAAGA
Organism: Sequoia sempervirens; assembly: GCA_007258455.2. Lineage (NCBI taxonomy): Eukaryota > Viridiplantae > Streptophyta > Pinopsida > Cupressales > Cupressaceae > Sequoia > Sequoia sempervirens. Next base: position 288,259,750 of record VDFB02353493.1, on the reverse strand, counting down.
CACCCATGAGCAAGAAACAATACATCGCCCTATCAAGGAGACTATATATCATCTCCCTCCAATATCAAGATGTCCCTTCAATATTTGCTTTACTACTCCAAGTGGTCCCCACATCCATTGGCCTATTGGCCTATCGAAGGGACTTAACCCAGGGTCCTCCCTTCAATATCATGAAGTCCCTCCAATAGGATTCCTTTATATGCTCCATTGAGTCATTGAGGAAACTCAAGATAGAGTCCCACCGAAATGATCAACTCCTGTCGATGGAACATAACGCCAAAATAGTCTTATTGGATTATCAAGGAGACATGACTCTGAGTCCCGTCAATAACAAGTCACCCTGATACCGCTCTAATCGCTAAGTCGCTAAAAACCAAAACCTCAAAACCTCTTGTCAGAGGTTACGAAGTTTTGAAAACCCGCGACACACCAATTACAAAGAGAACCTCAAAGCCGCTAAGTCAGGAGGTTATGAAACATTAGAACCCTGTGACTTAAGTTAGAAAAACTTGAAACCCAGTGACTTAACTAACAAACCATTTCCCACCAACATGTTTTTGATCAGACTAGTAACTTTTTCCTAGTGATATTCAACTATCTATTTGACAGTGTAGAGGCCCAAACACCAATACATTTGAGGCACCATTTCTCAACATTCTCCCACTTTTCAAAGAATGCACTACCTACTAATCAATGCATGAATCCTTTGTATCACCTATGACACCTGCAACAACATCTATAATGTCTACCATCTCAGGCTATAGTTCTATCCATCCTCCAAAGAAAAGAAACAAGTCATGGTGTAAATTCACCAATCTAATATGAGACACCAACATCAGAACTAACTGACAGCAAGGCTGCCACCACTCCACTGTGCTCACATTCTATATAGAAGTAATATCAACTTCAAAAACTCTAGACTAGAACACAACCGTGAAGCCATCCTCTAGAAAACAAGATAGAACACTAGCTAGAACAACAACCAAAACATTGACTGCTCCCATCTAATTGATCAACCCACACAACTAAAAATAGCACACACAGCAAGTGCTACTCCATCCAATCATACTTACCATGAAGGTATCCTCATCATTAAACTCATGCTAGCAACACAACGAACCCATCAATTGCAAATATAGGCTCCTAGTCGAAGAATACCAAATGTATTCAGGAACTCACTACATGGGTAATAAATCTGAAAAGATCAAGGCATACCAAGTCTACCAATAGCATAACATAGAGAGTGTAAACATGTAGTTTCAATGAACCATCCACAATGATATGTAAAATTCATAATTAAATAACTTGTAAGAACAACTCTCACCACAATTCTTCACAGCTCTTCCAAGTTCTCCACACCCAAAAAAATAAAAAGATTAAGAACCTCCATGTCATCACCCAAGAACATGAGTGAAAACACATGACCACAAGCTAGTGATCACTATAGCTCTGACCAAACCTCAAACCAATGTAATGTGAAACCAAACATCTAGGAAGACAACCAAGACCAAGGAGAGCACCTCTACATATCATGTACCTGTAGAAAATCCTCCTACATACACCTCTAAATTCCAACTGTGTCAAGTATGACATCCTTCAAAACCCCACAAGAAAAAATCTATAACAATACCCAACTATTCAACCTTCAAGATCAAACACAACATGTATATACATACTTATATGGATGTAAGCTTCTCCAAGAAGATCAAACTCTTCCATTTTTCACCTTATGAAAATGTCCCATAAAACCATCTCCTTAATAGCCCTTCAAAATAAATGCTTGACAAATATACAAGGAGATGACCATGCCAAACATCCTTCAAATGAATCCTTCAGAACTAACTAAAAATCTCAAGATCCATATCTATGAAAGATACAACATATAGACACATGCTAAACCAATCCTCAAATGAGTATCCAAATCTAATTACCATGAATCAACTCATTCCATGAGAATCAAAGCACAAATATAACAAATTTGAAAGCAATAACGGGAAATACCTTTCAAATGATAATATACCGAGTAGAACAAGAGTGGGGAATGAGAATGCTCCTCCAGGGTAATTGATTAATCATGATTTCTCCAAGATAAATCTCCTCATTGGTCTCTATTGAACTCACATCCAACTAAGGTGTAGGCTCCTCATACTTTCTGATAAAATCTCACCAAGAGTAACCGTCTTAGTAAAATTTTCTCATCTCAAGAGAAATGTAGCCTCACCTTATTCTCCATGTATCCATGGGAACCTGCAAATGATCATCTCATGCTAAACTCCAAATGCATCACTAAACTATCATGAAGTTCTAAAGCATATGACCAATGCAACCAAAACACAAAGAATTACCAAACCACTATCAAAGCTCTAATCATTTGAATTAGTAACTTATCATGACATAATGATCTACACATCCCCCTTAGGAGATACCATGCTTCAAGTGAACTAACCATGGTCTCAAGAGCAATGCAACATACCAAAACTCTAATGCACAATCAAGAGTCTATCATGACATTAAGCAAACAAACTCTAAACCAACATCACCTATCAAGCACCACCAACACCTCGACCAAAGACTCACAAGAGTCCTCCATGGCTACAAGATGTTACACATCTTCAAATAGTGTCCATGTAAATGTGAAAAAACTCTTTTGTAGCAACAGGATCTAAGAGCTCCTCCTAGTAACATATGCAACATTAAAGAACATCATCCATCACATTCGATGAATCCACAGTCACTGCTAAAGTCCTACTAAACCATGATACTGAGCTTTCCAAGCACATGACCAAACATCTGATATACTAAAAATTCTCTAGGTCCACTCATTAACATATCCAACTGACAATAGTACCAAGCAACACCAAGATCTTCAAAACCAAGCAGAAAATTACCATCAATGTCAAAAAGCTTACACAAAGCAGTGTATCCAAGCTATCCATGACATCATGATACAACATGCTACAGGTCCCCATAACTAACTATTTAGGTACTCAACACCATCCATCCTCTCATCTCAAAGCAACCACACCAATGCACAAGTGACCACAGATAAGGCCAACTAACAAGTCTGCACTAACACTGAATCAACCTCATGGATATAGATAGTCCACTTCCGAGTTATCTCACTACATCCAATGGGTAGCTAATCCACCAACCTCATAACTTGAAGATCAATCACATCGAACATGCAAACCCATCATCGCACTGGAAATAGCAACACTGAGATCTCAAAGAGAATAACCACACAGACAACATGACTCAAACACCAAATCAAGTCCAAATCTGATTTTCCAATCATGTCCACAACTTGAGCACCATAGTCTAGGAACCCAGTGAGCAACACCACAGGAATTGATGAGTGACTAATCACGTACCAACACTCCCATGCAGAGAAGACATCACACCTCCTCATACCATGCACAAGGTATGCATGCAAAATTGCAACTATCTCATCCAACAATCCCCCAAAAGCCAGGGTCTAGAAAATAGTTTAACAGCAGCTCCACAAAACCACAAGTTGTTTTTTATTGACTGTGTAAAACCTACAAAACCATTGTGTTCAAGAACACCCATGCACACCCATATCCACTTCACATATGGATGACTCAAAAGTATAAAACATAAACACCATAATAGTTAAACCAAAATAAAGGATTATCATGAATATGCATAACCATAGATTCTTTAAACAGAAATCTATAAAAGCCTCAAATCCAAAGAACATGGATTTGAGCGATGCAAGTACAACACATCCTTAAAAGGAAACAATAGTTTAGGAATCGAAGCCCATATCAATCCAATCTCCAAAACCACCAACATGCACATGCATCTAAGAGAGAGACAGGTTATTTTAGAAGCTTCTAGACCATCCAATGATCAACTCTATAGCCTACATGCAATTGATGTAAAATAAAGTTATGCCTTCCAATACCAAGACAAAACACCCAGCATAAGCACATTTCTCCATAGCTGAGAAACAACCCAAGCTTTTCCATATCATCAGGGAGCCCCTCACACAAACACCCAATATGAAAGCTTTGTTACAACACAACCATATAGTAAAATATTCCACCCCATGCATTAGGATTATACCGTTGCCAACTCACGAGTTTTAGGTTACATCATTTCAATCTGACCAACTCAAGTTTCTCTATCTTTGATACTACGTGTTGTCTCTTGGAACTCAAAAAAAAAAAGCAAGAATTTCTACTCACCAAAGGATCAATCCATCAATCAATTCCTTCATATTTCCTCAAGCCTACCACACTAAGAAATCTTCACAAAAGGAATACCCAGTACCAGAAACACCAAGAATTCTTACATGCAAGCCACATGTGAATCCATACAAGTACATGCAACACATATACAAGTACATGCAACTCACAAACCTACACATGCAAGAAAAATAAAATCCCAGAAGAAAGCTTTGATACCACTTGTTGGGAAATTTCAGTCATCTATGAAAGAAACATCCAAGATCATTAATGCCTTTGGTAGCTTTTATTTTCTTAGATCACCTCAAAGACACATACTACTATGCCACAAAGCATAATCAGACATAGTTCATTTCCCACATTAACCCTTAGAGAAAATTTAATGCTAATTAAACCAATTCCAAGCAACACCATTAAACAAATTCAATCACATAGAACCATTAAACATGAAAGATGGAATAGAAAATAGGAACACACAGATTTATGTGGGGAAAACCCTTTCATTTAAAAAACCCCACTCCAAAAGCCCAGATCACCATTGTATTATTTAGCAACAGAATAAAGTTACAAATACAATTCAGACTCTAAGCCTTTATAGAGTTTACATCTTGTTCCATCCAAAGAGAATTTGGTAGCATAACCCCTATTCTATTTCCCTCTCTATCTCATTGCAAAATGTTCAACATTTTATAACATTCATTCTGAACCAACAGGAAATGGTTCGTTTCAACTTCCAACAAGAAACTACAGTAAACGGTCTAACTGTCTACTATATCGGACCATCGAAGAGACTTCATTCACACTCCCTTTGAAATCACCAAGTCACTTCAATGACTGTAGCACTTGCAAAGTCAATCGGCCAACCAATTACCACTTTCTAGCTCGACACCAATCAGTCCCACCAAGACACCCATGAGCAAGAAAAAATACATCACCCTATCGAGGAGACTGTATATTATCTCCCTTTGATATCAGGATGTCCCTTTGATATTCGCTTTACCACTCCAAGTGGTCCCCACATCCATTGGCTTATCAACCTATCGAAGGGACTTAACCCAGGGTCCCTTCAATATCATGATGTCCCTCTGATAGGATTCCTTTATATGCTCCATCGAGCCATCGAGGAGACTCAAGATAGAGTCCCACTGAAATGATCAACTCCGAAGATGGAACATAATACCAAAATAGTCTTATCGGACTATCGAGGAGACATGACTTCAAGTCATGTCGATAACAAAAAGTCACCCTAATACTACTCCAATTTCTAATTCGCTAAAAACCTAAACCTCAGAACCTCTTTTCGAAGGTTACGAATTTATAAAAACTCGTGACATGACGACAACAAAGAGAACCTCAAATCCACTAAGTCGGGAGGTTATGAAACTTTAGAACCCCACGACTTAAGAAAGAAAAACTTGAAACCCAATGAATTAACTAACAAACCATTTCCTGCTAATGAGATTTCGATCAAACTAGTAACTTTTTCTTAGTGATATTCAACTTTTTGTTTGACAATGTAGAGGCTCGAACACCAGTATGTTTGAGGCACTATTTCTCAACACTAAGATTAGAGGCCTTCTTTTCAAATTATTTTTTCTTTTGAACATTGTCAAGGGAAATTTTATTACTTAAATTTTTCCTTCTAGAGTTGTTAATATTTCCTTTATTTGCACAAGTCTCAATAGCACTCCTTTGATTTACTTTTTCAAAATGTTAACCCTTGGGAAATGCAATCTTGTTTAGGATTATCATTAGGCAACTCAATCATAGCACTACCAAGGTTGGAGGAGCTCTTAACCTTACCCTCTATTATTTTCTTCATATTTTTTATCCTTTGCTCTTCTTTAGACTTATCATATTTTACCATCTCATTCTCTAATGATTTCCTTTCAACAATTTTTTTAGATTTTCTTTTGTCTAGAATATTGACAGGGTCAATTTTATGGGATTTTTTTTGGATATCAGAAATAACATTAAAGATAGAAGGATCTTTATATACCAATGAATATTTCCCTCCATCGATTTTAATCTACCTATTCCTATTTTCCCTTTTGTCCTTGACTATCCTATAAGGAAGCTAAGGTAGTGAAACAACTTACTACACTAATCTTGAGAGGACAATAATGCAAAACTTTTACAAATCTTTAACAGTTACAAAAACTTAAACAAAAATAAACACAAATATCATGCATACCACAACACAGTGATTTACATGGGGAAAAACCTTTCGGGAGAAAAACTCCACACTCCAAAAGTCACCCAATATATTATTCAAAAATCACAAATATTACAATATACTTACAAAGCAAGCTTCTCACAAGAGTATTACCAATTAGAGATCCAAAGGTAACATAGCCACTATCAGACTCTTAGAATACATCACAATACCCAATTGTAATACAACACCCTCATAAAATAGGGTTACCTTCCAAGGCAAGTCAAGCCAAAAAAATATTGACCATCAGATCTAAGACCTAATGATGAACGATATAGATTTACAATAATACGAATGTATTTGCAAGGTTGACGTATCAACAATACCTTATGTATTTTCAAGGTTGAGATATATTTTCCCAATGAATCTCCCACTTGTCAAACACCTTGCAAGAGCAATAGGAAGGTGTATTAACATCATCTCTTAATTGCTAGGGGTTGAGAGGCCCATAGTCTCTTAACACCATCTAAACTTCTCTGTGCTCACAAGCTTAGTTAAAGAATCAGCAACATTTATCAAATTCTCTACCTTAACCAACTTCACCCTACCATCTTCGACCATATCTCTAATAAAATGATACTATACATCAATGTGATTGGTCCTGGCATGAAATGTTGGGTTCTTGGCTAGACATATCTCACTCTGACTATCGCAATAAATTTTCACTCTTCCTTGTTTAATTCCAATATCTGAACAAAGTCTCTTAATCTTGTAGACACGTAAAATGTACCGATTGACATTGTGCATCTGATCCCGACTACTAATATCGTTTCATCCTTAATCATCCTTCAGTCTAACCATTTAATCAAATCCCCTTATTTGATTAAATTCATCAATTTCCTTCCTTTAATTAAATAAATCATTTTATCTAATTAAGTCATCCTTTTTTGTTAATTAAATCAATCATCTTGATCTAATTATCCCCATTTAATTAAATAATTAATTTTATTTGATTAAATCTCTAAAGTCTATCTATTAAATTAAATAAATTAAAACCTTATTTAATTTAATCTAACATCATCTCTTTTAATTAAATAAATCAAAGTATTTATTTAATTAATATTTTATCATATTCTTCTCATATTTGATTTAAATAAATCCACAAATCTAAGTCAAATTTGTCACATCATCTAACCCCCTTCATTAAATTAATTAACTTTGATTAATTTAATCTCCTATCATGTCCCATCCTCTAGCATTTACCACTTGCACATGAAAATAGATTTAATTGATTTATTAAATCCCTATTTTCCTCAACAAGGCATCTTTTGGAATATTCTCCAAGTTTGAATTCAAAAATCCAAGTTGACATGTACATCCAGCAAGGCATTTACTCCATCTTACATGTCCTTTGCCTTGAGCCAAGTGGCATTCAATGCTTTCTTTCTTCCCTCTTGTAATTCATTTCAATAAAATTCAAATTCAAAAATAGGCATTTATTGGCACAATCCTCAAAACTTGCACATCCTCCATCCACTCATAGGTTGACAAGTGGCATCTTGCCATTGGATGAATGTTAGTCCCACATTCCTCAATTTTGGAAATTCATCCTTCAATCTCATCTATAAATGAAGAGCTCATCTCCTCATTTGATCATCCACAAATTATGCAAAGTTACCATGCTCAAATATCTATCAAATTTCATCCATCACTATTGAATCTTAGCTAGGTTATGCAGGTTTTTAGCTTGGAGCATTCACCATCCTTCAACAAAGTCGATCACTCATTAATTATCATCAACATACATCAATCTTGCATCATAGGAGTTGGGAAAAGGCCAATTTTCACATCAAATTAGCACCAATTCCCCCATGGGATCATGAGTTTGCTAGGTTAATTAAGATTCAATCTCTATTTTATTGTTTTCATTATGTTCTTCATTGTTTTTCCTAATTTGAGCTATGTTAATGGATTTCATGGGGAATCCTTATTCTTTCTTGCAATTTCTAATCTAATGTGTTTGTTCTCATTGTTTTTCAGGTATTGGGATTGGGGTTCGCACATTTGGCGCTAGGAGGGCATGAACTCATTTTTTATCACTTTTTCCTAAAAATTTCACATTTTTGTTTGTGCACAGAAAAATTCCAACGCTGGAAGCTCAGCATCGCCATATAGCACCACTAGTTCTCCAATGTCACCATACAGCACCGCTAGAAATTCAAACTGCGACACTGAAGTCTTCCCACCCAAGAATTTGAATTTTAAACTATGTCACTTGACCAATCTGACCCGCAGGATTTTTCAAAAAAACCAAACAGCGACACTGAGCAAAAGTGTGACGCAGTTGAGCTCACTGGCCCAAACACATAGCAACATTGACTGGTAAGTGGCATTGTACAGCGCCACTAAGAAATCAAACTGTGACGCAGTCACAGGTTGCGCCGCTAGCAGGGAGTAAAAAGTTGAAATTTAATTTTAGCACGTGCTTTTTGTCAAATGATGAATTTATCTTTTGTTTTCTACTTTTTAATCTCTGTGTTTTGCAGAATTTCACTTATTTTCTTTCTTGTAGGTTGGATCAATTGAAAATGAAAGAAAAGCAAGCATGATGGTGATACTTCACAAAATCAAAGTGTTTTTAACACTTTAGTGTTTGTTTAACACTTTTTTAAGAAATTGTTATCTCTTTTTGCTTAGGACACTAATTTCGTTTGGGCTTTAAAAAGAATCTTTTCAATTTTTTTGCAAAGGTTTAAAACAAACATTAGGACTACAACTTATTAGATTTTGTTTTTTTGGTTAACAATTGAACAAAACAACTCTCATTTGTCTTTCGGTGCTTTAAAAAGAACTCACAATTGCTTTGTGGATTTAAAACGAACATGTGCAACTTTATCTTCGTGATGGCTTACTCAAACTAACTTCATTGAAAAAGGACGTATGAGCTTCTCTCACGCTTTATAGCGATCTTGAGAATCAAAAGGCCTTTTTTTGTGATTTTAGGTTGGGACAAAGCAATCACCTCCATACTTCATTTTGGGTTTAAAATTGAACAAAATCTTGTGCGAGTGTGAATAAATTTGTTGTATGTGCTCTCCCTTTATTTCTAAACAAGGGTCGATCGAACTATGAATAAGTTTATTCGCTTTTGTTTATCTTAGAGGGCCTGCCTTGGGGGGAAAGTACTCACCCAAGGGAATGAATCAATCGATAACACTCTGAACTTGAGATTATTTCCATCCGGGATATAAATGTGGGTATTGGAATAAACGCCAATATCACGTGGTTGGCTCCAACGAGATGGATCTGAAAGGGGGCTCTCGCCATATGGGGAAATCTCTATGAACAGAAAGTCCTAATTAAAACCCATGTTTTAGAATTTCCAAAATCCTTGATCTATTTATTAGTGCAAGAATGGTCGTTCTAAAGCCACCCCACACTTTTACGGTCTTTTAGTAGAAATGGAAAGCATGGCATGGGAGTTTCATGGGTGTTGATGCTTGGCTGCCCCGATTGACATTAATGAGTCATGGAGGGGAGCCAGTGGGGTCAAGCATCTAACCATTTGCTAAATATAAGCATAGTTGGACTTGTCCAAGTGGGAATCCAACAAATATTGTCTTCCACATCCATAGGGTTTTACTTATTCTTGGTTACAAAATGATTTGCTTGTTCGAAAACATCTTGGAAACAAACACTTAAACATCATCATCAAAATTTCAAACCCTTTAGGAGACAAATTCAATTGACTCAATCCATATGTTATTGCTTGCCCTTGGGATTCTATCCTTAGAGGTTTCTACACATTTGGATTACATCTCAATTTTTCTACTAAAGTTAAACAATAGGTAACCCTTGCCTTGAATTTATCAAATTTCCACATCACATACTTTGTGGGATTTGAAGAAATTAAGACATTGGACATCTAGTTTGGAAACTTAATCAAAGAAGTGTTTTTTAAAATAAATCCACTAAGCAAAGCTAAACAAAATGAACTCTCACATGTGTTGAAACCTCAAAATCAAAATCCCAAAACGAAAATATTTGATTCAAAATCCAAAAATGTGTGCTCAAATTGAGTCACTTCTTGGTTATAAAGGTCTATAGAATCATTTGCATGTTCTTCAATACCAAGGTTTAGGTAAACAAAGTGTCTTTTTTAGGTTCATCTTAGGATCAAAAGAAATCAAAATCCTTTTCACCCATCCTTCAAACATCAAAACAAAAATCATCTCATCATCATCTTTTGAGAAATCCTGAAACTATCCTTCATGCTAGGATTTTTGGAAAAAATCAAAATCATCAAATACTTGAGACAAAATCATTGAAATATTTATCAAAATCATCTTTGGCTAGGTATGTGTAGATGCATCCTTTTGCATATACTTAGTCTAAATTATCAAACCATCTTGTCTAGCTAGGTATATGCAAATGCATCCTTCTTCATATGCTTGGTTAAACTATCATCTTGTTTGAATAGGTGTGGGTAGATGCATCCTTCTCCCTACACATATTCAAATTATCATCCTTTGAACAAATCTACCCCTTAGATAATCATCCAACATCTTAGGGTCTATTTGTTCAAATCAAAGTAAACCAAAATCAATCAAATCAAGGATGATCTCAAAAGGAAAATCAAAATCAAAATCTGAAACATATCCAAAAGTCCTAAAATTCTTGCATCCCCCTCAAGATTTATCAAAATATCAAAAACATTTGCATCATCCATCTCTTGCATCATCATCATATCACCTTTTGATCCTCAAGATATCCTAAAATTTTCTATTTTGTGCATAACGTAAAGATCAATCCAAGGAATTAAGAGATTCATCTGCCATATTCTTGAAAATTGATCCTTGTTTTATGGTTCAAACTAGATCTCAATACAAGAAGAGCATGGCAGTTGGCAAAGAAACACCCGCTTTAAGTGATCTAAGCCAAACAAATGCAGAAATGAATCCTATCAAATCAAGCAATCCTTTGACTATATCATCATCACAAAACCCACAAGAAGAAAATCAAGAAGAAGACCTTACCTTTGGGATGTTGCATGATAAAATAACCGAAATGCTCCAAAATCTAGAAAATCATAAGATCATCAAAATCATGATGAGGCTTAACCCTTCACTATGCATACTTGAACTAGCAAAACAAGGAGCCAAATTACCTTCTGATTTCGACACAAGCTCTATAGTAGAACCATCTTTGGAGGGCATGCCTCTAATTTCATCCACACTTCACATCTCATCCACACCCCCATCCCAAAGCATCACTCAAAACATTCCGCAAATCACAATATCTTTTGCTCCAACCCAACCCAATGTTAATAAGGGAAATAAATTTCTTAATGCTATTCAAACACACCCCCTTGTTAACAATCAATATTTTGATGCAAATACCATCTTGGAACAAAACATACCCCAAAATCCATTACACAAGTATGTTGCTCTCACTTTCCATCATGATCCATCATCATCATTCTTTCGCGCAACACCTCAAACTTCTCTCCTCACAAATTTGCAAGAGGAAGGAGATGTTCGGACTGAGGGGAATTTTCGACACATCATTTTCTCAAGAACTCACCCCCCTCACATTTTCACCTCTTCCACCATTACCACCATTATCCACACCTCTACTTAGTTTAGGGCTTCCCCCTTTACCAAGTATCAATCAAACCAACATCTTAAACACCAATCAAAACATCACTCAAAGCTTTTCATCGATATCACAACAACAAATGACAACCACACAAGCAATCGCGACATCATCAACCACCCCCTAACATCGTAAAGCATGGTCTCCCAAGGGCCAATCACATTGACATCACCATTCACCACTCAAACCACCAACACAACATCACCATTCACCACTCAAACTACCAACATGACATCACCACCCATCACCTCCACAAACACCATTCCAAATCCACCACCACCCCCACTACCACCAACTTCCAGCATATCAAGTCAATACAACATGGCATTGCAAGCTACTTTTCAAAGGGGATTCCTACAAGTACAAAAACAAAAAGTTGCACAATTAGCTGCTCAGCAAGCCACTCAAGCTGTGCAAGCAGCCCAAGCTACTTTACAAGCATAACAGGCCGCACAAGCCCAAGCATTATCGCAACAACAAAAACAACAACAACAAGTCGCACAAGCTGCATAAGCTACTCAAGTAGCCCAAGCTGCATTACAAGCACAAAAGGCTGCTCAAGCCCAAATTCTATTGCAACAAGTAGCACAAGCACAAGCACAACTTCTTGCACAAAAACAAGCAGCGCAACTATAGGCATATTAGCAAGCAATAAAAAAATATCAAGAGCTGCAAGAAGCAACCCAATTGGCATCCCAACAACAAGCATTGTTGGAACAACAACAAGCACAATAGCAAGCAATCCTAGCACAACAACAACAAGTGCAATAGCAAGCACAACAACAGGAAATCTTAGAGCAGCAACAACAAGAACAACAATAAGTGTTGTTTATATAGCAGCAAGTGCAAGCATACCTAGCTCAGCACAATGTGAAAATCCCATCAAATAACACACCAACCAACCCACCCATCCAACCCACAATTGAAACACCCCAGAACACCTTCATCCCACCCCCTAATCCACAAAATGACGTAACAGCACAAATCAGGTTGCTCTCGCAACAAGTGCTTGATCTTCAATCAAGGTGAACCACAAAGACACCAAGCAACTTGTGTCCCTACCCATTTGACAGGAGCTTAGTGATGAAACCATTCCCCAAGGTATTTGAGATCCCCAAGTTTGACAAATATCGTGGGATGAGAAACCCTGAAAATCACATTAGGGAATTCCAGGTTCATTGCATGGAAGTTGCATACGATGATACTTATCTGATGTGGCTATTTCCTAGAAGTTTGGCTAGCCATGCTATGGAATGGTTCTCTCACCTACCTACAGGAATCAAAACATTCCAAGAATTTATAGATGCATTCATTAAAAACTATGCATGCAATATTGCAATGGATGTCAGTCTAGAAGAACTCTCAGCTCTGAAACAAGGTAAGGGTGAATCATTCACTTCATTCCTACAATGATGGTGATCCAAGGCCAATCAGAGCAAATGGACCATGCCTGAGGAACAACAAGTTTGCACCATTATATCCAACCTTGACGGCCTCTTGCCATTTCATCTCAAGGTTCAAGGGATCACCACATATGACCAGTTGATCTCCAAGGTGCTCAGCATCAAACAAGCCTTTATGACTCAACCAGCAGGATCAACTTCATACCTTGAACAACAAAACAACCGCCCACCCTCCAATTACAATGATAAACCTCACACGTGGGCAAGGAAAAAAAACCTTACTAATGATGGTGTCGTCGATGCCAAGGTGGTCATTAGTGCCCCGCGCCAAAACACACCTGCACCACAAATCCAAATCCAACACCAAAACAATCATCAAGCAACACAACAACCAAACAACAATCTAAAAATTAACAATCTCAATGATCAAAGGGGACCACCCCAATGGAACAAGAGTTACCCCAAATGAAATTACACCGCTCTTGGGGAACCACTAGAAGTCATCATGAAAAAGTTGATAAATGAAAAACTCATCAAAGCGCCCACATACGAGAATTACCATGAACCGGATGTGAAACCTCCTTGGTATAATGAGAATTAACTTTGTGACTTCCATAAAATCAAAGGGCATACCATGAACAATTTTATGAGGCTAAAAAATAGAATTCAAGATCTCATTGATCAAAGAATTATAAATGTGGAACAACCAACAGGAAACCAAGATCTTAAGATATACACAAATCTGATGCCTAATCATGGCAACAAAGGGAATAATAATGATAAGGGGAAAGGAACCCACACAAATGTGAATCATGTGTACAAAACTGTCGTCGCCTCCCTAGATGAATACTACACAGTCATCACCATCAAAGACGCTCGTGCCGATTGTGGAGTCACCACAAGAAGCGAAAAAGTTACCATTGCAGGATCATCCTAGCCAAACAGAGTCACTGCATCTAGATCTGTCCCCAATGGATATAACATCCTTGATCAACTCAAAGAACACCAATGCAAATCTCCATCATGGAGTTGCTAGAAATATCATTTTCCCATAAGAAAATTCTTGAGGAAGCACTGGCTTCATCCACTGTCCCTGCAGATCTTGATGCGGAACAATTCCAATATATGGTCAAAAATATCATTACACTGAATCTCCACATTCTCTGACCAAGATTTCCCCACTCAACCATCCCACAACCGTGCGCTCCACTTAGAAGTCATAATATAGAAGAGAAAAGTCAAAAGGGTCTTGGTGGATGGAGGTGCGGGCTTGAATATATGTTCTCTCAACCTCATCAAACAATTGAAAATCTCAGAGGATTCTATCAACAAAGGAAAGGGTATCACAATAAGAGCATATGATGATCAAGAAAGAGTGTCCCAAGGCACGATCAAACTCCCTATTCAAGTAGGTCCTGCCATCATGGAAACCACTTGTCAGGTCTTGGACCTCGACTTGCCATATAACATCCTCCTAGGACATCCATGGATTCATGTAATGAAAGCAGTACAATCAACTTTCCATCAATGTGTGAAATTCACACATGAGGGACAAGAAGTCACCATCCATGGAGATCCTGAACCTTTCTCCTATTGCAAAATCCTTGAAGCAAAGTACTATAAAATCTCCCAAGTACCAAAAAATGATGAGGGCCCATCTACACCATACATCAATCCTGCCACTCTCGCATCCACTTCTGCGACAGAGACACCCACCACTATCTCTATCCCCACCATCTCTGACATTAAGGTCATCATCCAAGATAACGGTTGTGGAAACTACAAGCTCCCTAATAATGCTTTTGTGGTAGGAGAGTTACCACAATCTCCTAGATCACAGGGACGGCTGCAAATAAATCAAGCCTCCACATCTCAAACGTCTCCTGAAGACTATCCCAACTTTACAAGTTGGGGAGATCTTGGCCAAGAAGTTATTGAGGCAGATCCATCTCATATGCTATACCAAGATGAAAGACCAACAACTGATTTAGCAATGGATGACAAAAGCAAGGGTCTACAAATGATGCTCGCAATGGGCTATGAAAGAAATCAAAGACTTGGGAGAAACGACAATGGGCTTATAACACCTATCATTCCAGAGAAGCAAACAATAACAAATCTTGGCCTTGGATGTACCCCTCTGAGTATAACCATACGTGGCTAAAGTCCTCCAGTTAGAAGGGTTAATAATCCTCCTCATCCTACTACAGCAGAACTACACCTACCAATATCTACAGGTTGTGTCATAGATAACTTCACATTTGATATAACCGATGTCTGTAGTAGTAGCGATGATGAGGATCCCACACCCAATCTACCTAGGCTATTTGAGGACACCTCTCTTTTCATGATTAGCACCCTATCTTTTGAATCTAACCACCAAAATCATGACATCCACCTAGTATACCCCCAATTCATCGACTACGACCAACGAGGACCACCAGTTCTTGATACATTCAAAAATGATGAGGTGCTCTTTGAATTCATGGGACTGCGGGATAACATTCTATGTGGGGATCACAAAGCGGGGTTCCTAATCGAGCTAGATACACAGTCCTATAATGGGGAAATGATTGAATCCCTTAGTCGCAAAAGTGAAAAATTAAGAATAATATCTAAGTCCTTGAGTGAAAACCACACTATGGCACTCTCTAGCCAAAAAAAGTAAAAAGAAAGGATGCATCCAACGGTTAAAACCTCTTTGAGGCACCCAAGGATGGGGGATTCAATCTTCCTTTCCAAGCTATTCATCAAGAAAAGTCAGCAGTCTTGGCAAAAAAATGCAATCCGGTCAATCTAGGAACAGAGGAAACCCTGCATATCACATTCTATGCGGAGTCATTACTATCAGAGGAACAAGAGCTCCTAGCAGCCTTCCTAAGAGAAAGATAGATAAACTTCGCATGGAGCTATGCTGACATGCCTGGACTTGATCTAGAGGTCATGGTTCACCACTTAGCAGTTATCTAGAAGCAAAGCCTGTTAAACAAAACTTCAAAAAATGCACCCTCAGATTGCCTTATTAGTCAAAATGGAGCTAAAAAAGCTATTAGATGTAGGATTCATCCGATCAATAGATTATCTAGAATGGGTGTCAAACTTGGTACCTGTTTCAAAACCTGATGGGAACATCAGAATCTACACAGACTTCAGAGACTTGAACAAAGCATGTCTGAAAGATGACTTCCCACTTCCAAACATCAACATGATCGTAGACATGACAGTTGGACATGAGATGTTGTCACTAATGGACGGATTCTCAAGGTACAATCAAATCATGATAGCTAAAGAGGACCAACATAAAATAGCTTTCACTTGTCCATGGGGGACTTATTGTTGGAACATGATGCCATTCGACTTAAAGAACGCAGGAGCAACATATCAAAGGGCCATGACATTGATCTTCCATGACATGATTCATAAGATGGTCGAAGATTATGTTGATATTTTAGCCAAGTACAGAAAGAGAAAAGATCACATCACAACCTTAAGTGCCATTTTTGACAGGCTCGAGGAGTACAAGGTCAAATTAAACCCAAAGAAGTGTGTCTTCGGCGTACAATCAGGAAAATTGCTAGGATATATAGTGTCAATGAGAGGTATCGAGGTAGATCCAACAAAGGTAAAAGCAATCCTCGAAATGGAGGCACAAAAAACATTAAAGCAATTGAGAGGTCTCCAAGGCAGACTCCAATCCATTTGAAGATTCATAGCACAACTAGCTTACAAACAGATCCCATACTCTCACCTACTCCACAAGGGAGTAGCATACAAATGGGATACCAAGTGTGAAGAGGCATTCAATAAAATCAAAGAATATCTACTAACATCACCAGTCTTAATGCCACCAATCCCAAGAAAACCATTGATTCTATATGTATCAGCAACAGCAGTAACCCTTGGAGCTCTCCTAGCTCAACATGATGAAAATGGAACAAAAAGGGCTATCTATTACATCAGCGGAACAATGGTTGTCCATGAGCTAAACTATTCATTCATTGAGAAAGCATGCCTAGCAGTAGTGTTTGCATCTCAAAAATTTAGATATTACATGTTGGCACACAAAATAAAACTCATTGCCAAAATCGACCCTCTCAAGTACTTACTATCAAAGGCAATGCTCACTAGAAGAATGGCCAAATGCATGATGATACTGTTAGAATACGACATTGAATATGTGGAGAGGAAGTCAATCAAAGGCCAAGTCATCGCAGATCAACTTGCAGAAGCACCAATCTATTCAAAGAATCCTCTCATTTTAGAGTTTCCAGATGAATCTATTTTCAATATCAACGTAGCAAACCACTAGAAACTATACTTTGATGGCTCATACACACAACATGGATCAGGAGCCGGTGTTTTCTTTATCACCCTACAAGGGGATTGCATACCAAGATCATACAAACTGGCATTTCCTTACACCAACAACATTGCAGAATACGAGGCTTTAACCATAGGTCTCAGAATAGCAGTGCAATGGAACATTATAGCACTAAAAGTATACGAAGATTCTCAATTGATAATAAATCAAGTGAATGATGAATACCAGACCAAGGATGACAAGCTCACTCCATACAAGAAATTGGTGGAGACTCTCAAAGAATCCTTCATCGAAATTACTTTGAGCAGATTCCTAGGACCAACAATAGAGCAGCAAATGCCATGGCAACAATCGGATCCTTACTAGATATCCCCCACAACGTTCCAAAATATGAATTCCTGATAGAGCAGCTTCTCGTACCCACATTTGAGGTACCAGAATCAGAATTTGTGTATGAAATCATTGGTCCCGGTGACCCTTGGTATCATGACATTTACACATACCTTCAAATAGGAGTCATACCCGTCGACTTACCATCAAACCTAAAATGAACATTTGTCAAAAAGTCATCCAGATTCGTCATCCTAGGAGATACCTTATATCGTAGGAGCATAGAAGGAACCTTACTGCATTGCTTAAATGCTGAGGAGGCATTAACCGCTCTAACTGAAGTACATAATGGTATATGTGGATCACAATCGAGTGGAATGACCATAGCCAAGAAACTACTGAGGATGGGGTATTATTGGCCCACAATGGAAAGAGAGGCACATGACTATGCCAAAAGGTGTCTACAATGTCAGCAACATGGGGACCTCATCCATGCTCCAGCTCAAGAGCTTCATCCCATCGTCACACCATGGCCCTTTTCGCATTGGGGACTTGATCTCATTGGAAAAATTACGCCCACTTCATCTAACGGCTACAAATTCATCATAACCACAACCGAGTACTTTACTAAGTGGGTGGAAGCCATACCCATGACGTATATAACTGGGAAGTAGATTTCAAAGTTCATCTTGAACTATCTCATTTTTCGATATGGTGTTCCACAAGCCATTATCTCAAATAATGGGACACCATTCAAGAATCAGGAGGTTCGTGACTTATGCAAAAAAATCAAAATCCAACATCACTTCTCTACCCCATACTATCCCCAAGTAAATGGCCAAGTAGAAGCTACAAACAAAACCATTCTGAAAATCCTCAAGAAAACAATCAATGACACAGGTCATGACTGGCATTTGTAGCTTAATCCCACCCTTTGGGCCTATTGAACCAGCATCCGCACACCCACCGGCACCACCCCTTTCTCCCCATTGAGATCGAGCTCCCATCACTCAGGATATCACTGCAAAACCTCATCACAGATGAAGAATATCAAGTATCAAGATTAAATGAGCTAGAGCTACTAGATGAGCGACATATAGATGCTTTGAATCACTTGCAAGTCTATCATAATAGACTCAAAAGGAGCTATAATAAGAAAATTAAGAAATACCTTCCAAGTCAGAGAACTGGTATTAAAGGAGAATCAAAAGAATGTCCCAAACCCAAGCAGCAAAGGCAAATTTGAACCCAATTGGTTGGGACCATTCATTATCACAACAAGTTACAAGTCAGGGGCATATCAGCTATCAACGCTCGAAGGGGAACCTTTGCAAGAGCCCATGAATAGTTCTCATCTCAAAAAAAATTATGCCTAAATCTTTCAAGGTATAGAACCAAAAAATTCAAAAAAAATTAGAAAATGTCATGAAAAAATGGTTAATTCGGTGAAAACCTGGCAAACAGGCGTCTTGGTAACAACAAAAAAAATCAAAAAAAGTAATAAATCCAAAAAAATCAAAAAAAGGATCAAAAAAATAGTAAAGAGAAAAATCATCCTCTAGTGAAAACCACTTCAATGGCACTTTGGACAAGTACTTCGACGAAAAACCTGGCAAACAGGTGCCTTGTGTAAATAAGCACTTTCCATCCACCAGGATCTTTACGGCTTGTTCTGCATCATCCATCCATCACGTTTCCATCATCCATCGCATTTGGATCTCATCCACCCGCATCTACATCATAGCTTGGTCATGTTTTCGTATCATGATCCCTCCTAGTACTACTCGGCCCATCCTCAAGGTCATCTTGTCCTGCCTTTATCGGAGTAGTCTATTGCATCACACTAGGGGCATGTCCTTATCGGATCGGATTTGTGTATGATCTTAAAGACCTCAAATCATAAAATCCCAAAACATCAAAACATCAAAAAAACCAAAAACATTCAAAACATATCAAAATCCAAAAACAAGTCAAAAAATTGGTCAAAAAGCCAAAAATAGAATCGTCTTGTTGAACTATGGGTCTCTGAGCCTTGAACGTAGGCAAGGTTGATCTTTGATCGTTCCTTGAGACATTTAGGTCATTCCTTTAGGTGTTTGTTACAATAAATTGACATCTCATCATGTATATCATCATCTGTAAATCGGTCAACTCGTCAATCGAACTACGTGGTCTTTGCGTGTATAACGTAGGCAAGGCTAATCTATTGATCAGCCCCCGAGGCCCCTAGGATAGGTCTTTAGGTTAGTCTCTTGGTCAAAATCTCAGAAAACCCCAAAACATCAAAAATCAAAAAATAAAACATTTGCAAAATCTCAAAAATACCAAAAACAGCCTCAAAACATCTCAAAAACATCAAAAACATCCAAATATTTGAAAAAAAAATCCATCTGTTTCATCTCGCTTGCACCCGCAATAATATCATTCATAATAAACGATCATCATCCTCAATCTTTGGTAAGACAATCATAAACAACTCTAGCAGGTGAAAAGAGAAAACTCAAAACGTCAAGTCTTAGGTCTAAATCAGTGCGTAAACAAGGTGGTCAACTCTTCATGTCGATAACTCATCATCAAATTGGTCCCATATCAATCATTTGAAAGAACATTTTGGATAAACAAAATGATGTGCCGCCATCCACTAACATGTCCTAGGATGAATCCTTCCTACAATGGGCATTATCTTTTGGCAATAGTTTTGATTCTTATCCTTGAAAACACATCCTCTTTTGGTTAGTAGTATTGAAGAACATCAGCTTGTTTGTTTACTTGGTCTTTATCCTTTTTAACTTATCTTATTGCACTCATTCCAAGGACTTCTTGATGATATCTGAACAAGAGGATTTAGAGAAATAGGAATGGGGCAACGATCATTACCTTTTGTCTATTGTGCTTGCTGGACGTTCTTGTAATATAACCTTGGCAAATACTTGCTTTGTTAGGTATGTATGGAGGAGGTCTTGGGAAACTTGTTGACTATTGCATTGATAGGTTATACCTTTCCGTGTTTTGGTCCGAGATGTGTGAAACTTCTAAAGTGCATCCTAACAAGGTTTTTGTATGTCAGGTGTGAACAAGGATACTCCTATATGTTTGTCAAGTCAAAGTCCATCACACTAGGTACAACGCCATCCTATTTATCTATACCTTTATGCATTGTACCACGTGTGTCATCAAACATAAGGAAATTGGCCCTTTGAAAATCCCAACTCCTCGGCAAGTAATCATCATCATTTTCATTTTCATCATCTTTTGTCTTGTTGAAATGACTTCTTCTCTTTCATCCCTTCTTGCTTATCACACTAACAAGGTACTATGACAGTTGATCATCATCATCATCATTGTCATCGATCCTGCATCCACAAATCATTAGTATATTGCATAAACATATCATATAGGAAACACATGCATTGCATTTTCATCATCATATAACCATGTCATTATAAGCATTTTCCATAAAATTAGCATATCCCTTTCTCATTACATTGCATCCATTTTTTGCATCACATAAATCATTGCATAACATTCATTTGCATAAACATTACCACCTACTACATAATCATACATAATAGGTACATAAGCATTATAGATAAATCCATTGCATACATACTCACATAAACATCATAAGGTCATCTCACACATTACGTTCATTTTTGCATAAAACATCATCATATCATTGCATATAGTACATCACATTAAAATGCATCACATCACATTACATTATCATTTAATATGTTTAGGATAATAATATTTGTTATTCTAAGCATCTTAGAAAACCATCTCATTTGCATCATCATATAAAACATGACCATTGCATTCACATTGCATTAATCATCCATGTCATCTCATAAATAGCATCATGATCATATTTACATTTCATTGCATCAATCATTCCACATCATTACAAGCATTATTCAAAACATACAAAAATCCATCACATGCAAAACATACATACATCCATAATCATTTCATATATAAGCAGGATTCACATCATTTCATGTATACAACATAGATCATTTCCATATCATTTTTCATATTACATATTAAATATCATATACGCATCGCATAAATACATCTGCATATCATAAGTCAACAACATAATATAGATATGATAGTCATAATCATTACATAATGCATATATCATCGGAAATAAATACATCCATAAATACATCATATAGCGTCATAAACATCATTGCACAGCGTATAGAAATAGAATCATCCATACATGCATAAATAAATGATACACATCACATCATATCAAAATCATCATCGGCTCATATATATCATCAATAATGTACTTGTCATAGTACAAAATAATCGGATCATTGTACATGTATGTCAATCAGTACAAAAAGGCCCATCGACCTATCAAAAAGGAGCCCATAAGGCACAAAAAGTATCATCTCTATCAAGGTCTACCCCCTGTATGCTGCCCTCGCCCCTATCACTGTGACCCTCTATTGGTCTGTGGTTGGTCCGTTGTGAGTACTTTGGGACCCGTGTTGCTCTAGGTACAGCTTCATGATAATGCATCTGATAGTACTCAGCCTCTCAAATGGCATCCCTGTAGGATTGAACCAACATTGTACTCTGAGAGCAGGAGGCTGCCATGCTCTCTAACTATTGTCTCTGACCTAGCTCTATAGCTGCCTGTAGCTCTGTGACCTATCTCTACTATATGGCCTGATCCCTCTCAGCCCTAGCTTGATCCCTCTCGGTTGTCACGGTCTGCACCTAGGCCTGCAACTACGTAATCAATGCATCTCGGGGATCCACCTACCCTGTTGGCTGCACTGTTGGCTATGCTCATGGAGGTTGTACCTGAGGCTGATCCTCAGCCCATGGTGGTACACCTGGTGGCACCTACTCCTGATCCTGCATCTGTACATCTGCCTGATCCTCCCCCTCTACCTCTCACCCTCTGCCAATCAGGGACTGCTCCTAGAATCGTCAAACGTAGGGGAGGCTAGAACCAATCTTTGTATGCCTGTGTCACACCTGGATCTATAGGCCCCTGATCGTAGGCCCATGTCCAAGCCACTAACTATCTGAAACTATCAATGGCCTCTAAGGTAGGAATGTATCACCCCCATGAAACCTGTGACATGGTGCGGGAAAATACGGCCACATAGTCATCATCTGGCCGATCCTGGGGCTCACCAAACTGATGTTGCAAGCACCCAGATAGATATCTCTCGATCATAGTGTGCTCTTGCCCCTGCATAAGGCAGTCCTGGTGGACATAGAATAGTTGATCTACATCACCAGTCCATTCGGGCCGACCAAGGTACGGTCGCCATGTGAATACTTGCATCTCGTCTAGGACCCTCCTCCAATAGGGAATCTTGTGCTCGCCTATGTGTGTGAAGGACACACCACCTCTATAGCACCATATGAGGGGATCATTTGGCATCGTCAAAACTATAAAAATCTATGGCCGAAGGACAGCAATGTGCTCCCACGCCCATACGTGGAGAAGTGTCACCCCTGCTCTGAGTGCTCTACCATCGAGGTAGACGTACTCGTGGAGATCTTTGTATAAAGATGCAAGAAGAACCTACCCCCAAGCAAAACAGACTGGTCTGTCATGAACCATACGCTCCCAGCAGAGTTCCCAACCAGGACTGAAGTATCGGCCCCGTCAGTCTGGGGCAATGAGACCAGAAATAACCGCTACAACAATCAAGCGGAAGGGAGGTGCCAAGGCCCTGTGTCACTCTAGCTCGATCTGCCCCTCACAAATAACGATGTCCTTTGTGGTGAGGACTCTGTGGTAGGTATTCTGCCCCTCATCCATATCAAAAATGACTCACTAACCATGAATCGGAAATCGTAAGATGCACCAAACGTCCTCCAAGGTGACGACGGCCTCGTCGATAGGAAGGTGGAACTAAGAGGTCTCGCTGTACCATCTCTCGTCAAGCGCTAATATCATCTTGAGGTGTGTGTGAATGGGTGCTGCATAAGTGATATACCATAACCCCATGTCTCGTATTCAATCCTAATCCCTATCACTTAGGGCCCGCAAATAACCAAACAGATCTCATGACCTGTGCTCTCGTGAGTAGAGCTCCCTCGCCGCATCCTGCATCAGGAAGGGTCATCATGTTAAATTTTTTGAAAAATTCTTCTCCTAGCATCTAAGAAACCTCTCCAGCATTGCAATCCATGAAGGTGCCACAGTTTTATTTTTAATCAAACTCTAATGCTAAGGCACAAAAGGTCGAAAGTGCACCGCCGCAGTGCACTTTCCTTCCTAGCGACGCACTTTGAAAAGAAACAAGACCGCCGCGTTGCAGTTTGGAAATCACCCCGCCGGCCACAAGCTCAACGTCAGAGTTTGGAGTTTATTTTCAAACTCCAAACTCCACTGCCGCAATGCTATTTGACAATGAGCAGCGCAGTTTGATTTATGAGTGGCGCTATATAGCACCGCTGCAAAAGGACTAACTTTGAAAGCATTAAATGAACGGAAAAAATGAAAAATGAAGCTCAAGTAAGGGTCACTTACCGGTGCCCCAATGCTCGGTGGCCGCTGGTACATCCGAACTCGGTCAAAAATTTGCATCGGAAGCTGTCGTTGCTCCATATCATTAGGAGGTCAGAGCTCAACTCTCAAGGTTGCTAGATGGCTGTGCGAAAATGAATTGAAAATGACCCCTCGGAGCCTTTTTAAGCATGAAAATTAGGGTTTTTTCACCCTAATTGGCTATCTTGCTAGGGTTTTGGACCCTTGAAGCTATTTTTGACCATTTGAGGCCTGTTTTACATCATGTTATTGCATTTGGACACATTTTTGGCCTCCTGGAGCCTTTTCGGACCTGTCGGGCACCTTGTCCTCTTTTTTCGCGAGATCACCCAAAAATTGAATTTTTTGTCCAATCTCTCAAGGGGGCAATATAGTGGCATGTTTTCTCTCTCCGGGCGGTAGTGGGGCAATATTTTTAAATAACAAAAAAAATTTGGCTTTGATCAAGATCATTTATTCTTTGAACCGATGCAATAAGTGCATTGCTTCAAAGAGGGGCAAAATGTAGACACGTAAAATATACCAATTGACATTGTGCATCTGATCTCGACTACTAACATTGTTTCAATCTCATCTATAAATGAAGAGCTCATCTCCTCATTTGATCATCCACAAATTATGCAAAGTTACCATGCTCAAGTATCTATCAAATTTCATCCATCACTATTGAATCTTAGCTAGGTTATGCAAGTTTTTAGCTTGGAGCATTCACCATCCTTCAAAAAAGTGGATCACTCATTAATTATCATCAACATACATCAATCTTGCATCATAGGAGTTGGGAAAGGGCCAATTTTCACATCAAATTGGCACCAATTCCCCCATGGGATCATGAGTTTGCTAGCTTAATTAGGATTCACTCTCTATTTTATTGTTTTCATTGTGTTCTTCATTGTTTTTCCTAATTTGAGCTATGTTAATGGATTTCATGGGGAATCCTTGTTCTTGCTTGCAATTTCTAATCTAATGTGTTTGTTCTCATTATTTTTCAGGTATTGGGATTGGGGTTCGCACAAATCCAAATGGCTTATTTACAACCATGAGTAGTTTCCATATACTCTAATTCAATAGTGGACAAAGCAACCACAGCCTGTCACTTACTCATCCAACTAATTGCACCACCGAATAATGTAAACACATATGCACCGGTTGATTGTCTACTATCAATATCACTTTCCTAGTTTGAATCCACATAACCATGAATATCAATGGAAATCTTGTCATTAGTCATATTACCATGATAACACAAGGAATAATCTAAGGTATCACGCAAATATCTGAAGACTCTTTTAACTCCATCCCAATGAACTCTACCAAGATTAGACATATATATGGAAATAAATCCCACTGTTTGGGCAATGGTCTATTACAAAGCATAACATACACCAAAATTTTAACTGCACTCTTGTAAGGCACTCTACTTGTGTCTTCCATCTCTAATGGGGATGTTGAACAATTTTAAATAGATAACTTTGTTCCAACTGAAAAAAGAACACACAATGGTCTACAATCTTGCACATCAAACCTCTATAAAATTGAATTTACATACTTTGGCCAAGCCATATCTTCCTATTCACTCTATCTCTTTTAATTTTCATCCCAAGAATGTGTTTAGCTGCACCAAGATCTTTCATTTCAAATTTAGCAGCAAGTTGAGATTTCATTTTTGAAATCATACCTTTCCCTCTACCAATAAATAACATATCATCAATATATAATGTAATAAACATGAAATGATCACCATCAATTTTATAATAATCACAATGATCTGATTTAGAATGCTCAAATCCCAAACTCAACGCATATGTATCAAGAACTGGTACATCCTATGACTCTATTTTAGGCCATACAAAGATTTCTTCAATTTTCAAACCAATTTACTTTTACCTTTCACCACGTAGTGCTCTAACTGTGTCATATAAATATCCTCCTCCAAGTCACCATGAAGCAAATTAGTTTTCACATCCATTTGTTCAACCTCTAAATCATAAGCAGCAGCAATAGAAAGCAAAAATCTAATGGATGTCATTTTTGCAATAGGAGAAAATATCTCACCATAATCAACACCTTCAACTTTAGAGTAACCTTTTGCAACCAACCTTGCTTTTTTTATTTCTCAATACTTCCATCTAAACCAATCTTTTTCTTGAACACTCATTTGCAACCAACAGGTTTTCATCCTTTAGGAAATGGTACAAGATCTCATGTATCATTCTTTTTTAAAGTTGTCATTTCTTCATCCATAGTAATCTTCCAATATTATGCATCATTCATACCTAATGCCTCTTCTACTAATATGGGTTTATCCATATTAGTATTCAAAGAAAAAATGCATCTCCAATCATCAGGTGAATACCTTTCAGGTGGTTGTCTATGCCTTGTAGACCTATGAACAAGCTGATTTGGAGGTTCTTCCTCCTCTTCTGAAGATTTAGAGCTAGATGAGCTCTCTTCAACTTCTTGTCTATTCACGGGCCTCGATTCAACTTTCTCAGATGTAGAAGGAAATTGAATCACATATTCCTATTTACTTTGTTTTGGCTGCAATGTAACAGAAGAAGGCTTAGTTTCTTTTAAAATAAAACTTCTACTATGTATTCCCTTTTGTGCAACAGGATCCTAAAGCTTGTATTCTTTCACACCATAATTGTATCTAATGAAGATACATTTCACAACCTTGTTCTCCAACTTTGTTCACTTCTCCTTTGGCACATGTGCATAAGCCTCACAACCAAAAACTCTAAGATTTCTTAATGAAGGCTTGTGACCTGACCATGCCTCTATAAGCATCTTATCAACAAGAGTTGATGTAGGAGATATGTTAATTAGGTAACAAGCAATGGTAACAGCTTCAACCCAAAACCTTTTTTATAGACCAACACCACTCAACATACTCCTAGCCTTCTCCATCAATGTCCTATTCATTCTTTCTGCAACTCCATTTTTTTATGGAGAATGTGGAGTTTCCCTTTGTCTATGAATACCACAATCTTTACAGAATCTATCAAAATCATTAGAGAAAAATTTGCCACCATTATTAGTCCTCAAACATTTTATTTTATTTTTAGTTTGCAACTCAACCATTGATTTAAGTTCTTTAAATCAACTAAAACTTCATATTTACTCTTTAAAAAATATACCCATGTCCTTCTACTACAATCATCTATAAATGAAAAATAATATGTGGATTTACCAATTGATGGAACATCTACAAGACCAAACACATCAGAATGAATAAGATCCAATACACCACAAGATATATGAGAACTCGAGTAAAACTGAATGTGGTTTTGATTTCCATAAATGCAATGCTCATGGAAATCAAATTCATAATTACAAGATCAGACAAGCCTTCAACAAGGTTTTTATTTTTCAAGGTCCTTAGACCCTTTTCTCCAATGTGGTCATAACATAGTTTTCTCTATAGCTAACTTTAATTCAAAAGAAATAGCAGCCTTGGGTACCCAAAAGCCATGACCGTCTACTGAAGGTGAAACCCTCACTTCTTCCACATACTTTATTTTCACAGAAGTACTATTACACTCAATAATGCATGTGTCAAGCTTATACAATGTGTCATATCTGACATCTCTAGCAATCACCATAGCACCTCTAACCATCTTGCATCCTGCATCAAAAAATACTACCCGCACACTCTTATCTATTAGTTTTCTCACAGATAATAAATTTCATGCTAATCTAGGGATATGCAACACACCATTAATCCTTTTTATTCTACCATCAAGAAATCTAATTTTAGCTTTACCACAACCAACAATATTTAAATAAGAATCATCACCGAAGTACACCTTACCTCCATCAAATTCTTCATATTCAGAAAACCAATCTCTATTAAAGGTCATATGGAAATATGAACCTGATTCAATTAACCATACATCATCACCTACATGAGTTGCCAAAGTTGCAATGAATGTGTCACCATCTCCTTCTCAAACTCATAATCAGAATCAAATTTCTTATTTTTCTTCTTCTTTTCTCCTTTGCATTCCTTATGAACATGTTCAGGCTTACCATAGTTCTAGCAAATAACTTTGGACTTTCCACGACATTTAGATCTCCCCTTGGACTTAGATTTGTCGTGCTTCTCATTTTTCTTGCCTTTTTCCTTAGGTCTTCCATGAACATTTATGGCCTCCTTGGCACCAATGGATACCTTCCTCTTCATCTCTTTAGAAAGCAAAGAACCCACCACATCTTCAGTCTTCAATACAACAGAAGTACTTTTAATAGCCATAACAAGAGAATCCCACGAATCAAGTAAAGAATAAAGCAAGATCTAACATTTCTCCTCCTCATCCATTTTGACACCAACTGATACCAATTGAGCCACCAACATATTGAATTCTTCCAAGTGGTTTGTACTTCATCCACACTCTTCCATTCTCAAGGAATATAATTTCTTCCTCAATAAAATCTTGTTCACTAAATATTTTTCTTGATACATCTCACTAAGCTTCTTCTATAGTTTTTTGTGCAGATGTATCTTCATGGAAATTGATTAAAATAGAGTCTTCCAAGAACAATATGATTAGAACCTTGGCTTTATGGTCCATAACATCATATTGAGTAGCCTTAGTGCCTTGAAACATTCTCATCTACAGCATCACATAGATCTCAATCTATCAATAGATCCTCCATCTTTAGGTTCCACATTTCAAAATTATTTCCAAAAAATTATCCACCTCTATTCTCCCTGATGAACTTCCCATCTGAAAATTCTTGCAACAA
The DNA here is from genome assembly GCA_007258455.2 of Sequoia sempervirens. Lineage (NCBI taxonomy): Eukaryota > Viridiplantae > Streptophyta > Pinopsida > Cupressales > Cupressaceae > Sequoia > Sequoia sempervirens. Next base: position 288,230,397 of record VDFB02353493.1, on the reverse strand, counting down.
GATCACAAAGTATCTTCTACACAAGCTCCCACTCAAATCTAGATTAGTTCAAAAAACCTAGCAACCCACAATTGAAACCAAAGGTGCTTAGGCTCCGATACCACTTGTAAGGAAGCTAAGGTAGTGAAACAACTTACTACACTAATCTTGAGAGGACAATAATGCAAAACTTTTATAGATCTTTAATAGTTATAGAAACTTAAATAGAAATAAACACAAATATCATACATACCACAACACAGTGATTTACGTTGGGAAAACCTTTTTGGGAGAAAAACCCCACACTCCAAAATTCGCCCAATATATTATTCAAAAATCAAAAAGATTACAATATACTTACAGAGCAAGCTTCTCACAGGAGTATCACCAGCTAGAGATCCATAGGTAACACAGCTACTATCAAACTCTCAGAATACATCACAATACCCACCTGTAATACAACACCCTCATAAAATAGGGTTTCCTTCTAGCGAAAGTCAAGCCAACAAAATATTGACCATCGGATCTAAGACCTAATGATGAATAGTCCAGATTTACAATAATAAAATATACATAAAATGTGGCTTTTGGGGGCGCTACCCCCAAACCCCCGCTAGGGTACGCTGCCCCCGGACCCCGCAGGGGAGGTACCCCCTACAACCCCCCCACACTGACATATCAATAGTACCTTATATATTTGCAAGGTTGATACATATTTTCCCAACATATCCTTTGTTTAATTTCATCTAAAATAATCTCCTATACATTTTTTAACTCCTATGGCAAGTCTAGTGCGAGGGGAGAGTTAGATATAATTGAAGAAACTATGTCCCTCTAAAGGGGTCTAGAACCTAAGTAATTTTATATTCTCATCAAGTTATTCCTTGCTACATATTTGGCTATAGAACATTTTTTGTCCCCATTAATAATGGGGTCAGATCTCTTGGCCATCTAAATAGAGATTTGGCCACCACCTCCTTCTAGAGGCATGACCATTCTTTCACAATTGATTTCCTTATTTTCACTTTTAGAACTAACTTCATTAGGGTTTTCTACGGGCGGGTTTTCCTTATCATTATCAACAATACTAAGAACGAGATTTCTCCCAAATTTTAAATTTTGGACTTCATCACTAGGGCTTCTTTGATTGAATTTAGGTTTTTTTGTATTCTTTTTAATTATAGGTCAATTCCTTCTTCGATACCTTTCCTTTTTATAGAGAAAACATGCATTTAATCTACCAAGGATTTCAATCCCATAACTTTAAATATTTTTCCATAGTTGAGGGGGTACACTTTTAAATGTGACCCATCTCAAACACGAGAGAGATAAAACCTCTTTGTTAATCAATTTTGGAGACCACACAATGGCTCAAAAAACAAAATTGTTTATGGTCTAGTATTGTCTGTCCAAAAAAAATCCTTGGGTTGCATGATCTTTGAAAAAAATAAAAAAAATTCCTTTGTGTATCCTACAATAGAAGGACAATTGAAACCCTAATTTTTTTCCATGCAATTTTCAACCATTCATCAAGAAAATTCCTTGTTGGAATTTCCTCTCTGTCAACATCCAAAAAGATTGAGATGCCTTTTAACCTAGTTTATTCATTGTTAATGGCATACAACATTTTAGATTTAAGAGAGATTACAAGTTTTCTAGGGTCAAGATGGGAGTACTTACCTTCTCCTCTAATATCTAGCCTCTCCTCCTAAAGGACCCCATCATTAACTAGCATGAACTTAGCTTCCTCTAGAACTTCCATCGAAGGCCCAAGAAGGATATCACAAAATGTTTTCTCTTTATTGTTATCATTAACTATGATATTTTCCCTTTTAGGTTTTTAGGAGGCTTTCCCTCGGGTTCACCACCCACCATTATTCTAGGGGTATGACCCTCCTTAAGATTATAATTTGTTTTACAGGCATCATAGGGCCATTAGAAATTAACTAAAAAAGATGCAACAAATGAAAACACAATACCACACTGAATAAACCAGTCCCAATAAAATCACACTCTGATCATAGGATAGTGATTAGGGTAGAAGGAGAGTATAGAAAGGTAGTAAAAGAACCTATAAGCCCCCCACTCAGGAGCTTTCCACAATTTCAAATCCCATGACTTCCTATTTTGACCACCTCCTTTCTCTACCTTCTATCATTTATAGAAACATTTTCCCTTCCTCTTCCATTTAATATTTAAATGTTAGATTCCATTTATTAGTATTACTTAGAAAATATTTTTTGGGAAGGAGCTATCAACACGATTTAAACTGCACCTTACACCTATATGAGAAAGAGTTGAGATTGAGGATTACAAGCATAATTTTCTATGATATATTAAAGTTATCACTATGATTTGTTTTTTATGACTAATAGGTAGAGAGTTTTGTTGAACACACACTAGAATACTAAGAGGGGAGGTTAATCAGTATTCTATCAGATCTCAAAACTTCCAAACCAAAAAGAAACTTCAAACTCTATTGCATATGCAAGAATAAGAAAGATGGAAACAATACATAGCACAACACAACACCAGATGTATGTGGAAAACCATAGAGGGGAAAAACCATGGTGAGAAGAGTTGTTAGGAGATACTATCCAAATCCAACCTCACAAATGAATCATAGTTACAACTTTATTTCAGGGCTACAACCCAAGGAAGCTACTACTCCTTGTAATGAGGTCTTAGGGTCACTCCCAAGGAAGCTACAACTCCCTGCAGACTTTATTTTAGGGCTACAACCCAAGGAAGAAACTACTCCCTAATCTAAGAGAAAACTTAGAGATGATTACAACATAGCAGTCCTTCCACTTTCTGAATCTAATAATTAGGCTCAATCCTTTTTATGATTGCAATTCTACTTTTCCCTTCTCTTTTGATGATTGCAATTCTGCTTTGTCACTTCTACAACTTCTTCAAATGTCTTCTTTGTAGCTTACTAGCTCACTGATTTCATCCTTCAAGAATTTTTACCTTTGTCTCCTTTAGCTCTACTCTCATATTGATGATGGATCATGAAGTGTGATCCAAAACATTGATGCAAAAATTCTCACACAATCAAAACCATAAATCATTGCAAAGAAAATAGTTAGCCATGTCACTCTTCACTTTCCTTCTATCTTAGAGATACGATCAAATTGAATTCAAACAAGATCTCCCACTTATGATCTTTCTCTTTCAATCACTTATACAATTATCATAATGCATTACACATCCATCGACATGATCACTAACCTAGATCAACTAGGTTTATAATTTGTACATGATATTACATTGATTACATTACATGTGTTAGCTTACAACAAAGAATATTACAATTACAAGTCATCCAAAGATCAAACAACATGAAACATGTAGAGGGCAAGACACAAAATGAAATGCACACAACACCAAGAAGAGGAACACACTTTGCATATCCCAAAACACACTTAACCTAGTCCTAAAAATTCTTCACTACTTCAATCTTCAATAGGAAACATCTGGACACTTTGCAAATTCAAAATAGGTCAGCCTTAAGCAAGAAAATAGGAAACTTGTAGCATGTTGGCCTTTACAACTTGGTGGTACACATGAAAGATTAAAAATTACTTGTGATTCCCTAAAGTGAGTCGGAATGACCCATACAAAACCTTCAACCACTTATTAGACTTCACATAACCTTGAACTTGTGGCACATACCTTCAACATACCCTAGTCGGCCAAGCAAAAGTGTAATCTAGAAACACCTTCATTCTGGACCACAAAATGTTCCAAAGAAACCAAACAACATCTTGTGGAGCAAAAAAAACATCACATGATCTTCAAGAACACTCTCATATAGCCATTTCATAAATTTAGGCAACAACAAGTTGGTGTTAGCCAACAGACATTAAAACTAGTCACCAAAAAACACAGTCCTAAACTCTATCACTAAAAAATTTTACTGTGGAAGGATAAATAATATGAAATTTTGGATATATAACCTTCATAAAACACTGAACTTAAATTTTGAATTGCATAAACATATCTATAAATGTGGAGGAATCTAGAGCCAAACTTTGCACTACTGAAAACACCAACACATGATCAACATAGTCTTTAAATTGTCACTCACAAACACAACTTTCTAGAACACAAATGACCTAAAACTTGGACCACACATGCCTTGAAAAACTAGAAATATATCTTCCAAACCACAAGAGAAAAGCATCACCAGCAAAAAAATGTGAAGCATTTCTCAGATACTCCAGCAACCAATCAGCCAGACTGCAACATTATTTTGACATCAACAACTCTCTTACATCAATGACAACCAAATCTCATACATTCTTTTGACATCAGTAGCAACCAAACTTATCAAGCTACAAAAATCTCCCCCTTTTTCATTGATGGAAAAACCAACTGGTGTGCGCAAACACTCCCCTTAGGTGCACACATCTCTCTCCCCCTTTGACATCAAATACAAAAGGAAAATGGACCTTCTCTCTCCCTTTTTCAAGCATAATTTATCTTCTTAAAACTCTCCCCATTTTGATGTACATTCTCTCCTTTTTGAAACAACTTACAGGCTCCCCTTGTCAACAACAACCACTACTTCAACTATTGACAAGGATACTAAATCTTGCTTCCTACTATGCCATGAAACCAATCTGCTTCATAAAAAAAGCACCACCACTAGTACTCCTTTTATCATCAACACAACTAGCCCAATTAGCATTAGTATATGCACTCAAATCAAACTCATTACCTTTTGGATACCATAAGACATAATCCAAAGTGCTCTTTAAATATCTAAAGATTCTCTTGACTGCCTTCACATGAGTTTCTTTAAGATTGGCTTGAAATATTGCAACCAAACATACTACATGCATAATATCAAGTCTTGAAGTAGTTAAATACAACAAGCTTCCAATCATATATCTATATAGAGTCTGATCAACTAGGGGATACCCATCATCTTTGCTCAAATGACAACCAATTACCAAAGGAGTACTTATCGGTTTGCAATATTCCATACCAGACTTCTTTAGAATCTCCTTGACATACTTTGCTTGAGAAATAAAAATACCATCATCTATCTAAGAAATTTGAAGACCAAGAAAGAAAGACAACTCACCTATCATTGGCATTTCAAATTCCTTCTGCATTTCTTCAGCAAACTTCTTGTATATTTCACCATTTCAACCAAATATTATATCATCAATATATATAAATTATCAAAATTATTTTATCATCAATCTTGAAGTAAATATTACATTTCTGGTACCTTTTTTGAATCCTTGTTGAAGCAAGTACCTATCCAACCTTGCATACCAAGCTATAGCAGCTTGTTTGAGACCTTATGATACCTTTTTGAGTTTGCATGCCATGTTTAGTTCTTTTGATAACCATAATCCATTAGGTTTCTCTATGTAGAATTATTCCAAATCTCTATTCAGTAAAGCTGATTTGACATCCATTTGATACACTTTGAAGTCCTTGTAAGCTAAAAAAGAAAGAAACATTATGATTGCTTCCATTCTTGCTATCAGAGTAAAAGTCTCCTCAAAATCAATTCCTTCTAGCTTTGAATAGCCTTTACATACCAGTCTTTCTTTATTTCTGACAACTTATCCTTCTTCATTCAATTTATTCCTGAAAACCCATTTTGTTCCTATACATTCTTGTTTGTGGGCCTTGGAACTAATTCCCAAGTCCAATTCTTCTCAATCTAATCTAATTCTTCTTCCATTTCTTATATCCAATCCTATTCTTTACTAGCATCAGCAAAACATTTTGGTTCTACCTTTGATATTAAACAAAATTTTACTTGTTCATTTTTCTTTACAAGCCTTCTCCTGGTCAGCACTCCTTGATTCTTATCTCCAATAATTTGACCCTTTGAATGATTTATTTGAACATACTCGACATGAGTCTTACAATTCTTTTGTGTTGTTTATTCTTTCTCTTCAACGTCTTCTTCATCTTCATCTAAGAAAGGAGGTGTTTTAGATCCGCAGTCCTCAATTTCATTCATATTCTGATGTATGTCTTCATCAACCTTGACATTAGTAATTTCAGTTATTCTTCCCAATCTCTTGTAGCACCTATATGCTTTACTCTGAGATGAATATCCCAAAAAAATACCTTCACTAGCCCTTGAATCAAACTTCCCCAAAACATCTTCATCTCTTCTAATATAGTGTTTGCTTCCAAAGATTCTAAAATACTTGAAATTTGTAAGTCTTCCATACCATAACTCATATGGAGTCTTAGTGTTATTCAATCTCAATGATCCTCTATTAAAAATATAGACTATAGTATGAATTGCTTCTCTCCAATAGACATTAGGTATATTTTCTTCCATCAACATGGTCCTTTCCATCTCTTGAATAGTCCTATGTTTCCTTACCACTACCCCATTCTAATGAGGAGTTCTAGTAGCAGATAGATGCCTCTTTATTCCATGATTTTCACAAAAATCATTGAACTCATTTGAAGTGAAGTCACCTAATCTATCAGACCTAAAAATTTTGATTTAGCATTCATTTCATTCTAAAATTGATTTGAAAATCTTGAATCTACTAAAAACATTAGATTTTTCTTTCAACAAAGTAAACCATGTCATCCTAGAGAAATCATCAATAAAAAGCATGAAATACCTTTCTACTTTCAAACTTTTTGTTCTATTAGGTCCACACAAATTATTATGTATCAACTCCAATGGTCTACAAGAAGAGTATTCTTTAGACTTGAAAATTATCCTTATATGCTTTCCAAATTGGCATTCCTTGCATACAGTACTTCCAAGCTTGATTATCTTAGGCATATCTCTTACCACATGCAATGAGTTGATCTTCACAAAATTTTCAAATTTAATGTCCCATTCTCCTATTCCAAATCCAACATTCACTTGCTTGTCCTAAAATACAAGTTCTTCCATTGACATCTCTTAGATTTTATATGTTGCCACTTGTCCTAGATCCTTCAACAACCAATTGTCCAGTCTTTCCTTTTATGATTTCACATCCACTTTCATTGAATATGAGATTGTATCCATTTTTGCACATCTGACTCACACTAAGAAGATTTTGTCAAAGACCATTGACATAAAGAACATTTTTTGTCCTATGCTTTCTATCAATACTTATAGAACCTTTTTCACAAATATACACTGAAGTTTTATCTCCAAGCTTGACTATGCCTCCATTCCACTTCACAAGCTTGATAAACTTGCTCTTATCTCCTATCATGTGGTTGGAACAACCACTATCAATCACCCATTATTTTGCCTCATCTTTTGCATGAAAAGTACACACAACACTTTGATCTTTAGCTTTATCTTCAATCTTCTTGGAATCCAAGAATGCGATTTCATTTTCATTATCCAGACCACTCAATTCATCAATATCCTTTGAAAAGAAAGAATCTTCCATGGAGTAGAGACTATTTTTAACCTTATTTATTTTAGGATCTTTGTTTCTCTTTTTAGAATCTTTCAATGGAAATTTAGAATCAAAATTACCAACCTCTCTACACTTGAAACATTTGAAAGGTAGATTACCTTTGTACTTGTCAGTACCCCTCTTCAAATTCCTTACAAAATTTTCTTCTTCTTCATTAGTATCACTATTTGAATAAGATGCTTCATACATTTTCTTCTTACTGGCTTTGAAGGTTTCTTCCTTCTTTGGAACTTCTTTGTCAAACACCCTCATTTTAAATCCAATAAGGGCACCATATAATTGATCCATTGAAATTTTATCTAGATGTTGAACTTCCTCAATAGAAGATACTTTAGAAATATAAGATTTAGGAAGAGATCTTAGTACATTTTTTACCACCATATATTCCTCCAAATCTTCACCAAGCCCTCTGATTGCATTGACCACTTCATCTACCTAGAGCACATATGCTACAATATATTCATCCTTTGACATTTTCAGGTTATCAAACTTGCCTTTGTAGATCTACAACTTGGCTTGTATTACATTGATGTCCCCTTCATGTATGCCACTAAGCTTATACTAGACCTTCTTTGTTGACTTGTAGTGCATTAACTTTACAAGATAAAAATCTAATAGCCCCACTCAAGATAGCATTTTTTGCTTTTCTATTGTTCTCATAGGCCCTAATCTCAATCGAATTAGTTGGAGGAGTAGCAGGAATAGTATATCCATCTTTGAAAAATTGTCAAACACCATACCCCAAATAGGATAGATGGGTTTCCATCTAGAATCTCTATAAAGTGAAATTTGTTCCATCAAACCTAGGCACCTTGTGAGATCCTTCTTGTGCCGTCCTGAATCTTCCTCGAGCTGTTAGACTTCTTCTAAGGAACCAAGCTCTAATAAAAATTGTTGAACACACACTGAAATACTGAGATGGGGTGAATTAGTATTCTATCAGATCTTAAAACTTTTGGACCAAAAAGAAACTTCAAACTCTACCGCATAAACAAGAACATGAAAGATAGAAACAATGTACAGCACAACACCAGATGTACGTGGAAAATATTAGAGGGGAAAAACCATGATGAGAAAAGATGCTAGGAGATATTTTCCTAATCTAGCCTCAAATGAATCATGGTTATAACTTTTTTTTAGGGCTACAACCCAAGGAAGCTACTACTCCCTATAATGAGTTTTTAGGGTCACTCTCAAGGAAGCTAAACACCCTACAGACTTTATCTTAGGGATACAACCCAAGGAAGCAACTACTCCCTGATCTGAAAAAAAACTTAGATATGATTACAGCATGACAGTCCTTCCATTGTCTTAATCTTACAATTAGGCTCAATCCTTTTGATGATTGCAATTATGTTTTTTCCCTTCTCTTTTGATGATTGCAATTCTACTTTTCACTTCTACAAATTCTTCAAATAGATTACTAGCTCATTACTTTTAGCCTTCAAGAATTTTTTTCTTTGGCTCACTTCCTCCAACAAATAGTTAGGCACACTCTTCACTTCCCTTATGTCTCAAATATATGATCAAATTGAATTCAGACAGGATCTCCCACTTCTTCACTTTCTCTTTCACTCGCTTATACAATTATCATAATACATTACACATCCATCAACATGATCATCGACCTAGATCAACTAGGTTTATAATTTATACATGATATTACATTGATTACATTACATGTGTTGACCTACAACAAAGAATATTACAATTACAAGTTAAGCCAAATATCAAACAACACGAAACATGTAGAGGGCAAGACCCAAAATGGACTAACTCAACACCAAGAAGAGGAACATTCCTTACAAATTCTAAAATATACTTAACCTATTCCTAAGCATTCTTCACAGCTTTGATCTTCAATAGAAAATATTTGCACACTTCACAAATTCAAAATAGGTTGGCCTTAAGCAAGAAAATATGAAACTTGTAGCATGTCGTGCTTTACAATTTGACAATACACATTATTGGGAAAATGTGTCTCAACCTTACAATTACATAAGTATTGTTGATACGTAAGTGTGATGGGCTGAAAGGAGGTACCCACCCCATGAGGGGTCTGGGGGGATCATCCCCCCAGTTGGGGGTTCAGGGGAAACACCCATGAAAGCTAAATTTTATCTATGTTTTATTATTATAAATTGGGATTGTTCGTCATTAGGTCTCAAATCTAATGGTTGATATATTGTTGGCTTGACTTTCCCTAGAAGGAAACCCTATTTTATGAGGGTGTTATATTACAATTATGTATTTTGATGTGTTTTGAGAGTTTGATAGTGGTTGTGTTTCCTCTGGATCTCTAGTCGGTGATACTCCTGTGAGAAGGTTGCTTTGCAAGTATATTGCAATCTTCATGATTTTTGAATAATATATTGGGCGGATTTTAGAGTGTGTGGTTTTTCTCTTGAAATGGTTTTGCTCATGTAAATCATTGTGTTTTGGTATGTACGATATTTATATTTATTTTTGTTTAAGTTTCTATAACTATTGAAAAGATCTATAAAGTTTTGCATTATCCTCCTCTCAAGATTAGTGTAGGAAGTTGTTATGCTACCTTAGCTTTCTTACAAGTGGTATCAGAGCCTAGTCACCTTTGGTTTTAGTTTGGGTTGTTGAGTTTTTTAACTAATCCATATTTGAGTGGGAGTTTGTGTAGAAGATACTTTTTCATCATGTTGTAGGAATCTTTAGATGGAAAGATTATTAGGGAGAATAGAGGTGGATAATTTTTTTGGAAATAATTTTGAAATGTGGAAACTAAAGATGGAGGATATGTTGATAGATCGAGATCTGTGGGATGTTGTTGATGAGAATGTTTTCAGGCCTATAGATGCTACTTTGGCTGCTCAATATGATTTTATAGATCGTAAAGACAAGGGTCTAATAAAATTGTGCTTGGAAGACTCTATTTTAAGCAATGTCCATGAAGAGAGCTTTGCATAGAAACTATGGAAGAAACTTAGTGATATGTATCAAGCCAAATCTTTAGTGAACAAGATTTTATTGAGGAAGAAATTATATTCCTTGAGAATGGAAGATGGTGGATGAATTATAGACCACCTAGAATCATTCAATATATTGGTGGCTCAATTGGCATCATTTGGTGTCAAAATGGATGAGGAGGAGAAATGTCAAATCTTACTTTATTCTTTGCTTGATTAGTGGGATTATTTTATTATGGCTATTGGGATTACTTTTGTTATATTTTAGATTGAAGATGTGGTGGATTCTTTTCTTTCTAAAGAGATGAAGAGGAAGGTATCCATTAGTGCCAAGGAGGTCCTAAATGTTCATGGAAAACCTAAGGAAAAAGGCAAGTAGAATGAGAAGCATGATAAATCCAAGTCCAAGGGGAGATCCAAATCTCCTAGAAAGTCCAAATTTATTTGTTGGAACTACGGTAACCCTAGGAATATTCGTAAGGACTGCAAAGAAGAAAAGAAGAATAAAAAGAAGAAGTTTGATTTTGATTCTGAGTCCGAGAAGGAAGATGGTGATGCATTCATTGCAGCTTTGGCAACTTGTGCAGGTAATGATGCATGGTTAATTGACTTAGGTACATCTTTTTAGATGACCTTCAATAGAGATTTGTTTTTTGAATATGAAGAATTTGATGGAGGTAAGGTGTACTTGGGTGATGATTCTTATTTAAATATTATTGGTTGTGGTAAAGTTAGAATTAATTTTCTTGATGGTAGAATAAAAAGGATTAATGGTGTGTTTCTTATCCCTAGATTATCATGAAATTTGCTATATATGAGAAAACTAATAAATGCAGGTGTGCAAGTAGTATTTTTTGATGTAGGATACAAGATGGTTAGAGATGCTATGGTGATAGCTAGAGGTGTCAGATATGGCACATTGTATAATCTTGATGTATGCACTGTTGAGTGTAATAGTACTTCTATGAAAATAAAGTCTATGGAAGAGGTGAGGGTTTCATCTTTAGAAAATGGCTTCTGGGTACCCAAGGGTTCTCTTTCTTCTAAATCAAAGTTACCTATAGAGAAAAGTATGTTATGGCACCACATACTTGGCCACATTGGAGAAAAGGGTCTAAGGAATTGAAAAATAAAAACCTTTAATGATATCAAGTTTCCACAATCCATAATATTTAGCTAAGTGATTTGTGGATTCAATTGTGTGTGAATTTTTGGATTCAATAAAAACCTTATTAAAGGGTTGTCTAATTTTAACCTTGAATTTGATTTTTTGTGAGCATTGCATTTATGGAAAACAAAACCGCATTCAATTTTACTCAAGTTCTCATAAATATTTTGGTGTATTGGATATTAGTCATTCTGATGTGTTTGGACTTGTAGATGTTCCTTCACTTACAAAATCAAAATACTATGTTTCATTTATTGATGATTATAGTAGAAGGACATGGGTATATTTTCTAAAGAGTAAATCTAAATTTTTCAAATGATTTAAAGAACTTAAAGCAATGGTTGAGTTGTATATTAGAAAGAAAATTAAATATTTGAGGATTGATAATGGTGATGAATTTGTCTCTAAAAATTTTGATACATTCTATAAAGATTGTGGTATTCATAGATAAAAGACAACTATGTATTCTCCACAACATAATGGCGTTACAGAAAGAATAAACAAGATATTGATGGAGAAGGCTAGGATAATGTTGAGTGGTGTTGGTCTAGAACAAAGGTTTTGGGTTGAAGCTATTACCAATGCTTGTTACTTTATTAACAGGTCTCCTACGTCAACTCTTATTGATAAGATGACTATAGAGGCATGGTCAGGTCACAAGCCTTTTGGTGCAAGAGCACCTAAGCCACCATTTCCAAATTTGAAGGTAGTTTAGATGAGTCTAGGGTGTTTGGGGAAGTTTGAGTCTTTTTCTTTAGTCAAGGTATATTTATGCTAAATAAGGTCTAAAAAAGACCATTTTCAATGTAATTAGGTGTTTCTTGAGTCATAGGTGTCAAATTGCAAAAGTTGCACAAAATGCAAAAAAAAAGTTGTCAATCAAAAATTGTCAATATTGCAACATTTGGGAATATGAAAGGTTGAGGAATTTGAAAAGTAGTTAGAGTCATTTGGGTGGTATTTTTTATTGGACTATGTATTTAAAGGCCTCAAAAGGCTCAAATATTAGTTGTTGATGTATGTACTAAGAATTTCAAATCAAATACCATGTTATATTCTGCAAATTTCACTGTTTTCAGAACTTCTTTAGATATGTACGGCCCGTACAGTCTCTATCATGCTTTGAATTTCATTGTAAGTTGTAGAAGAAAGTTTCAACTTTCTTTTGAATCAGGTTTGAGGGGTTTACATTAATTTTTGAGGGGGGGCTTTGTTATTTACTATTTATGCCTGATAAAACCCAATCTAGGGCCTGTATTGAAGTTAAAATGTTAAATTAGTCATCCCACCTACTATATAGACCTGTGCCTCAGTGGGATGACACATATAATGGTAGGTTAGATGTCTAAAAGGGTTGGTAGGTTGTGGATTCAAGATATTTGATTTGCAGTGATGCCCTAGGGCTAGGGAATGTGTTTTCCCTTGTGAAAATGAGTTACCAGAGAAGGGTTTTGATGAATTGTTGAGGGAATTGATGTTGTGAAGGTATAGAGAGTTTGTACAGACCTGGTTGAATCTATTTGAGGCATTGGTTGTGTCAAATAAGGTTAAGAAGATAGATTTTTAGAAAACCCTAATGTTTTTGCAAGAAAAGAGAGGGTTTGTTGGATCAACACCCTAGAAGACCTAAACCTAAGAATAGATGTTGGAATTTGGAGTTTTAACAAAAAAATTATGACTGTCTAATGAGTTTGGGTGTTAATTTGGTGGTTAGAGGATACTTCCTTTGGAAAATAGCGCTAATTGAATAGCCTAATTCAGAGGTGGTTTAATGAATCTCAATATTGTTATGAAGAAATCTCTTGAAACCTTCTGGAATTTTGGTTTGGGGTCTATGGTGAGTCTTTGTTGATGTTTTTTTTCTTTTGTATGGCCTATTCCAAAAGATAGCATCAAAATTTGTGTTTTGAGGGCTAGAAGCCTCTAGTGGTGCATTAAGGGACAGTTGGGTTTTTTATGTTCAAGGGCAGGTTTCCCCGATTGAGTTGGATCATTTTGAGTTGGATAGTGAGTATCAACCACCTTGCTTACATAACCTTCATTGTGACATCTTAGAGTTTTTGGTTGAGGCATATGCACATGTGCCAAAGGAGAAGCGAACAAAGTTGGAGAACAAGGTTGTGAAATGTGTCTTTATTGGATACAGTTATGGTGTGAAAGGATAAAATCTTTGGGAACCTTTTGCACAAAAGGTAATATATAGTAGAAGTGTTATTTTTAGAAAAACTAAGCCTTATTTTGCTACATTGCAGCCAAAAAAAAGTAAATAGAAGATGTGATTCAAATTCCTTCAACACCTAAGAAATTTGAATTAAGGCCCATGGATAGACAAGAAGTTGAGGAGAGCTCATCTAGCTCTGAAACTTCAAAAGAGGAGGAAGAACCTCCAACTCAACTTGTTCATAAGTCTACAGGGCATAAACAACCACCTGAAAGGTATTCACCTGATGATTTGAGATGTATTTTTGCTTTGAATACTAAAATAGATGAACCCAGATTGGTAGAAGAGGCATTAGGTATGAATGATGTAGAATCCTAAAAGATTGCAATGGATGAAGAAATGGAAGCTTTTAAAAAGAATGATACATGGGATGTTGTACCATTTCCTAAGGGAAGAAAACTTGTTGGTTGCAAATGGTTTTTCAAGGAAAATATTGGTTCAGATGGAGGTATTAAGAAGTACAAAAGAAGGTTGGTTGTGAAAGGTTACTCTCAAGTTGAGGGTGTTGATTATGGTGAGATGTTTTCTCCTGTTGCAAAAATGACATCTATTATATTTTTTCGTTCTATTGTTGTTGCTTATGATTTATAGGTTGAGAAAATGGATGTGAAAACTTCTTTCCCTTATGGTGACTTGGAGGAGGATATTTATATGACACAGCTAAAGCACTACAAGGTGAAAGGTAAAGGTAAATTGGTTTTCAAATTGAAGAAATATTTGTATTGCCTAAAGCAGAGTCCTAGCACATGGCACCAAAAATTTGATACATATGTGTTGACTTTGGGATTTTAGTGTTCTAAATCAGATCATTGTGTTTCATTATAAAACTAATGGTGATCATTTCTTGTTTATTGCATTATATGTTGATGATGTGTTATTTATTGGTAAAGGGAAAGGTATGATTTCAAAATTGAAATCACAACTTGCAGCTAAATTTGAAATGAAAGACCTTGGTGTAGCTAGACACATTCTTGGGATGAAAATTAAAAGAGATGGAGTGAATAGAATGTTATGGCTTGGATAAAGTATGTCAATTCAATTTTACAAAGGTTTGATATGCATGATTGTGGACCATTATGTGTTCCTTTTTCAACTAGAACAAAGTTATCTATTTTAGATTGTCTAACATCCCCATCAAATATGGAAGACATGAGAAAAGTGCCTTACCAGAGTGTAGTTGGAAGTTTGATGTATGTTATGGTTTGTACAAGACCAGATATTTCCCAAGCAGTGGGAGTTATTTCCAGATATATGTCTAATCTTGGTAGATTTCATTGGGATGTAGTTAAAAGAGTCTTTAGATATTTCTATGGTACCTCAAAGTATTCCTTGTTTTATCATACTAATTTGAATGAAGATGATATTCATGGTTATGTGGATTTGGACTCAGTAGGTGATGTTGATAGAAAATGATCTACAAGTGCTTATGTGTTTGCTTTATTTGGTGGTGTAATTAGTTGGATGAGTAAGCAACAGGTTGTGACTGCTTTGTCCACTATTGAAGTTGAGTATATGGCAGTTACTTATGCTTGTAAAGAATACATTTGGCTTAGGAGGATGTGTCTAGATATTGGAATAAAACAAGGTGTAGTGACTTTTTATTGTGATAGCTAGAGTGTGATATGTCTAGCTAAGAACCTGATATTTCATGCCAAGACCAAGCAAACTAATGTACAATATCATTTTTTTGGAGATATGGTCGAAGATGGCAAGGTGAAGCTAGTTAAGGTAGAGACTTTGATAAATGTTTTTGATTCTTTAACTAATTATGTGAGCATAGAGAGGTTAAAATGGTGTTTAGAGACTATGGGCCTTTCAACCTCTAGTAAATAAGAGATGATGTTTATACAACCTCTCATTTCTCTTGCAAGGTGTTTGACAAGTGGGAGATTTGTTGGGAAAATGTGTCTCATCCTTGCAATTACATAAGGTACTATTGATGCATAAGCATGGGGGGTGTGGGGGGGGTACCCTCACGAGGGGTTTGGGGGATGTGTGCCCCGATAAGAGCTTGGGGGCAGTTCCCTCAAAAGCTAAATTTTATGTATGTTTTATTATAGTAAATATGGACCATTCATCATTAGGTCTCAGATCTTACAATCGATATTTTATTGGCTTGACTTTCCCTAGAAGGAAACCCTATTTTATAAGGGTGTTGTATTGCAGCTATGTATTTTGATGTATTTTGAGAGTTTGATAGCGGTCATATTTCCTCCAAATCTTTGGTTGGTGATACTCTTGTGAGAAGCTTGCTATGTAAGTATATTGTAATCTTCATGATTTCTAAATAATATATTGGGTGACTTTTGGAGTGTGGGGTTTTTCTCCTGAAAGGATTTTCCCCACATAAATCATTGTGTTGTGGTATACATGATATTTATGTTTTTTTTTTTTAAGTTTCTATAACTATTGCAAAGATCTATAAATTTTTACATTATCCTCCTCTCAAGATTAGTGTACGAATTTGTTCTACTACCTTAGCTTCCTTACACACATGAAAGATTATACATTACTTTTGCTTCCCCTAGATGATTTGGTATGACCCATACAACACCTTAAACCACTTCTTAGACTCCACACAACCTTGAACTTGTTTTGCATACCTTCAACATACCCTAGTCGGCCAGGAAAAAGTCTAACCTAGCAACACCTTCATTCTGAACCATAGAATATTTTGTAGAAACTAGATAACATATTGTGGAGAAATAGAAAATATCACATGATCTTATGAACACTCTCATATAACCATTTCACAACTTTAGGTAGCAACAAGTTGTCACAAGCCAATAGACATTGAAACCAATCACCGGACAACATAGTCCTGAACTCTGTTACTTACAACTTTCACTACGGAAGGAAAAATGATATGAAAATTTGGATATAACACCTTCACAACACACTAAACTTAACTTCTAAACTATATAAAAATATCTACGAATGTGGAGTAATGCAGAGCCAAAATTTGCACTACTGAAAACACCAACACGGTATCAACAAAGTCTTCAAACTATCACTCACAAACACAACTTTCTAGAACACATGTGACCTAAAACTTGGACCACACATGCCTTGAAAAACTAGAAATTCTTCTTCCAAATAGTAGGAGAAAATAATCACCAGTGGAGAAATGTGGAGCATTTCTCAGAGACTCTAGCAACTAATTAGCCAAACTGAAACATTCTTTTGACATCAACAACTCTCTTACATCAATGACAACCAAATTGCAATAATTTTATACATACTTTTGACATCAATGACAACCAAGCTTATCAAGCTACAAAAAGTTTAGGGTTTCCATGATTTTTTATCTTCACTTCTTATCTCTCTCATGTTGACATGTTTCATCATTTTGTATATTTAGCTAGAAAGCTCCATGTTAACAATCTCGTTTCTTGGAGAGGAGACTATGTTCTTTAGGATAGGTAATACATAGGTGAAAATATAGCCAAAGGAATGTATAATGCAAGGGATAATATTAAATTTGGGTTTCCAATGCCATTTATACCCACTCTTTTGTCCTAGGTGGGCAACAATTACCTACCCAGACATAAAAAGGGAGGATTTCTTCTTTGTATACAAAGGATAGTGATTGGAAGATTGTAGGAGATAATTAAGGATTTCACGACCACCCACATGCCTGTGTGTATAACTATTTTTGAGTTACTTCCAAATTACAAAGAGGTGCTTGAAGCCATGTCAAATTTGCTAGATGTCATTATACAATAATTTTTTGTTCCCAAGCTTTCCCAATCCATTTACTAGGGCTTGTGGTTTCTAGGCCTTGTGCAAAGTAGTTCTTGTAACTTTAGTCAAAATGGTTTTGGTTTTTGGGTTTTTTCTTTACCATTGGATTCTATTATAGTGTCTAGAATGTTAGTATAAATTATGATTGTTCACACAAATTTCAATAGAAGAGAAGGCATAAAGGTTCATGTTCTTTCATTTGATCTTTAAATGTTTGATTTTTTTTATTAATATTTTTAAGTAATTTTTTCCTAGTGAAGAAGCTATAAGCATGGATTAAATTGCACCTCACATCTATATGAGACAGATTCATGATCGAGGATTGCAAGAACACATGTCTATGGTATGGAAAAGTTATCAATATGGTTTATTTTTTGTGAATGGTATTTAGATTCTTTAGGGTTTCCATTATTTTTTATCTTGACCTCTTATCTCTATCATGCTTACATGTTTCATCATTTTGTATATCTAGCTAGTAATTCCATTTTGGCAATCCCATCACTTGGATAGGGTAATCTATTATTTAAGATGGGTAAGATAGGGGTGAGCTAAAGGAATATACAATGCAAGGGATCACATTAATTTTTGGTTACCAATGTCATTTATAGCCACTCTCTCTATCTTGGGTGGGGAAAAAATTACCTACCCTACACAAAAAGTGAGGATTTCTTCTTTGTATACAAAGTTTGATGATTGGGAGCTCATAGAATATGATGAAGGATTTCATTCCTACCCACCTGGCCATGTGTATAACCATTTTGGGGTTGTTTCTAAATTAGAAAAGGTGCTTGAAGCCATGTCAAATTTTCAAGATGTCATTATATAATAAGTTGGTGTACCCAAGTTTTCCCAAATCATTTTCTAGGGGCTTGTGTTTTCTAGGCTTTTGCAAGTTAGTTCTTGTAATTTAAATGAAAATGGTTTTAGTTTTAGAGATTCTTTTCTTTACCATTGGATTGTATAATAGTGTGTAGAATTTTAGTAGAAATTATGACTATTCACACAAATTTCAATATAAGAGAAGGCATAGAGATTCATGTTCTTTCATTCGATCTTTAAATTTTAGATTTTATTTATTAATATTTTTAAGTAAAGTTTTCCTAGTGAAGGATCTATCAACACGGATTAAATTTACCTCGTATCTATATGAGATAGAGTCATGACTAAGGATTGCAAGAACATGTGTCTATAGTATGGAAAAGTTATCAATATGGTTTATTTTTTGTGAATGATAGTTAGATTCTTTAGGGTTTCCACGTGTTTTTATCTTGACCTCTTATCTCTATCATGCTTACATGTTTCATCATTTTATATATCTAACTAGTAAAATCCATTTTAGCAATCCCATCACTTAGATAGGGGATGTTATTCTTGTGGATGGGTAAGATGTGGGTGAGCCAAAGGAATATAAAATGCAAGGGATAACAATAAGTTTTGGTTACCAATATTCTTTATAGCCATTCTTTTATCTTGGGTGGGGCAACAATTACATACCCTACACAAAAGGAGATGATTTATTCTTTGTGTACAATGTTTAATTATTTGGAGTTCATATGAGATGATGAAGGATTTTATGCCTACCAACTTGCCCATGTGTATAACCATTTTGGGGTTGATGCCAAATTAGAAAAATGTGCTTGAATCTATGTCAAATTTGAAAGATTTCGTTATACAATAAGTTGGTGTACCCAAGTTTTCCCAATTCATTCACTAGGGGCTTGTGTTTTTGGGCTTTGTACAAAGTAGGTCTTGTATTTTTACTTAAAATTGGTTTTGTTTAGAGCATCAAATCCAAATTTGAGCTTCTAGATACCTATAGAATTCAAAAAATAATAGATGTAAATGTAAAATAATAAATTTAATCATATACAATTTCAATGTTGAATGAAGAGAATTTGGCAAGGGTTTTGAGTTATTCATTTGGTCCTAAAATGGTGGAAAATATATGTATAGGTGGTTTCACCAAATGGATTGATGAACCACTTATGGGACTTATTTTCCCTTATTTCAATAGGAAATGATATCCACGCAATGAATTGATTAACAACCCTTAGGTGAATCAAGTCAAAGTGGGAATCTTCAAGGTTTCCTTTTTGTGTTGTGGAAGGGGGTCAGGTTCACTAGTAACTTTCAAGAGAAAGACAAAAAATAGAAAATAAACCCAATTATGCCAAATTAAACTTGAAACAACAATATCAAACTCAAAATAAGCAAAACCAAAAAAATAAATTATAGATTTGAGAAGGGAAAAATTGTGTTTACCAGTTAGCAAAAGTGAGTTTCTGAAGGTTGACTGGGACTCATTCACACATGGGTAAATGGGTCTAGTGTCAAGGTTTTTTTGCAACTTTCAGGAGCCTCTGGCTTCTAATTTTTCCAGGTGGCAGTGTCATAATGTCGGAAATAACTTTTGTAGGTGAGTTTCTATGAGATGACAACAATTTTGACAACTTTGTCAACTTCTTCAAATTTTCTCCTCAAGAGATCTTCAAGATTTCTTCCACCTCAATTTGCAAACACAACATAGGAGGGGAAAATTTTTTGTTTTCGGTGAATGGGGGTTTTCCTTGGTCAAACCTTGTTTTAATAATCAAACCTTGAAATGAATAAAAGCATGAAAGAGGGAATTATGAATGAACAAAGAAATGTTACCACTCAACAAAACCTTGGATAAGTCCTTGAATGGAGGTCTACAACTTGCATGAAATGGCTTCAATGGATGTGGATATTGAACTTTGAATCTTGCTTGAAATAATGCTTTGAATGCTTGACTTGATCATGAAACCTACATCACAATGTTAGATCCAAAAGCATGCATGATGCGAGAAGACTTTGACATGATGATTGGATCTTGAATGCTGCAATAAAACTCTGATAAATTTGCTCTTAAATTCCCTTGATCATCAACTTTATCTCTTGTGAAGTCACATAAAATTTCTAGGTGAAACTTAGTGAAATAACCTTGTATTTATAGGTGTGTATCCTTAATTTCCCAAAATTTAAATATCACAAGCCAAAATTGAATTATGGATTTGAATATGTTAAAATACCACCAAAAACATAATTTAAATTTAGGTCCTAAGGTTTAGGGAGGACCCACCCAAGTCCATAAACCTAGGACACACATTGCTCAATGTAAAGTGTTATGTTTAGGCATTAATTAATGTTGGGTTTCCCCTTTAGAAAATGTAATTTAATAGGCTTGGAAATGAATTAAAGGGCCAATTAAGGAATAATTAAGCTCAATTAATTAAGGGAGCCCTAAATAAGCATGAAAGTGTAAAGGGATACACTTTACAACACTAAATTAAGGCACAATTAAGTCAATTTTAACTAGGAGGGCCCAAACAAGTGAGAAAATGTAAAGAGATGCATTTTTCTACACTACATTTAGCCCCCACTTTAGTGAGAGGATGACCTTGTAAAGTAGACAATCAAAACATATGTACATGCAACAATGACAAGATACTCAATCATACAATGCCAAAGACTTAAAGAAAGGTAAAAATAAAAAGGGTGGATCAAGCCTCAACTATCTAATGCGATGTGGAACACACCTCAGTTGTTTGTCCAAAAAAAATTTACAAGTGGAACTAGTTGTCCACTATGCAAACAACATGCACGCTCACATGGGCTAGTGAAACTCCAATTGTCCACTAGGTGAGCCCCCAAGGTTGGAAAATGAGAGAATCTTATTCGGCTCCCATACCATACCAAAGCTATACCTCTGATAAATTTAATAAGGAACCACAAAAAAATCATGAACTTTGAGCTCCATAAGGCTTAGCAAGTTGTGTCATTCCAAGCACCTATGAACAAACAAGGCAAGGATCCACGGGAAAGAAAAGTGTGTTATGCTTGGTGGCCATAAAAAAAAAGGGTTTGAGCTTCACAAGGTTAGCAAGCTATGTTATGCTAAACACTTATGAACAAAATGCAAATAGACATGTTCAAAGGGATTTTCTTAGTTCATGTAAGGTCTTCTCTTAGGGATCATGCCTAATGTCTCCAAGACAGGACTGGTCTAGGATAAAATATTTGCAACTTATGGAATGCAATGCGTAGCATCACCACTAAGAGGAAAGTTGTATGCCAAGAAAGGTCACACTCGTGGAGGACATCAAACCCAATGACACCACAAAGAAAAATACACATCGCAAGAAGTAAGATCGCTCAATGAAACATAAGGAATGTCAAAAATTTCAAAAATAATAATGCCAATGTGTGCCCCCACTTTAAAGAAATTGCTAAAACCATGCTATGAGAAATTACTTTAAAGTAGCAAATAATCAATGTTAAACAATAAAGAGGGCATGAGAGATTATTTGGAAAGCCCTATGCCAATTCATATGTTTCCAAATGAAGCTACATCATGAAAAGGGGGTTGCCCCCAAAATGAAATCCCATAATCACATAAGGGATCCACGGATTTGAGGTCAACATATGTCTTTGCTACAATGATATTATAAAGCTTGGAAACATCATCATTCCCCAGATAACTCATGGAACTTAAGGAATAACACATAGAGAATGAAAACAAAGAAAATGCTTTCAAGTCAACATGGAAGAGATGTAAATGTCTCGACGCCTTGCATCATCCCCAAAAGGAAAACACAAGACAAAAAAAAAGATAAAGTTTATAACATATAGAAGAATGTAAATACAAATAGAGGAATGAACATGAAGGTACATCAAACTGACAATACAAGGGATCACATTATGCACATGAAATCACACAATAAAAATAAAGATAAGACTAGTAAGGCACATGGAAGTCAACCTATAGCAGGTCATCCACATCCCAATCTTGTTTGGTATATGCAGAAGGTGGACAACTAGCCAAAGGGACAACATCAATTTTCAAACTAGGACAAGGCTATCTAACTCCTTGCCCCCACTAAGTGCAAGACCAGGATGAGCCAAGATAAGTGGTGATAATGAGATCCTTGCAATATAGAGAATGATTTGTAAAACATGTAATAGTGATTCTGCTATGATCCTACAACTATTAAATGGCAAGGAGCAAAGTTCATGCATTTGTTATGGAATTACTTTTTCATAAGAAGCATCATCATTAGGATAAAAATCATGCAATATTATCTTTAATGCATGATACTCATCATTAAGATGCCCAAGAGTTCTATGATATGCACAATAATTCATGTTCTTAGGTTTGTTGCTTCTACTTTTAGGTGGAAATGTAATCCATCCTAGATGAAGAAGTTATTCCATTTTTTGCTCAATTTTTGTTTTAGTATGCAAAAATGGTAAATCTTTGACGTTATAAGGCTTGAATTTCTTATTTGGTTGAACAACTTTTTGGGGTATATTTTTATGAGGACCTAAAATGATACTAAGGACACATGTTTCCTTAGATGATGTGGAGAGAGGAGAATATTGATATCCTAGACCTTTAATATCTTCAATTGGGATTTGTTCTAACAACTTATAAATCTCATGCTCATTTGTTGTGTCACATCCTTGTTTAGCTAAGATCTTAAAGCCTTGGCCATAAGTCTCTTCTAGGTTGATGGGAGTATTGGTCACTTTATTAACATAAGATGGATAGGTATGCACTTGGTTAGAGGAAATAGGTTCACTCATGATTGGAGGTTTAAGCTTGGTTTGTGATTCAATCTCAGGATATAAAAGACCAAACATCTCAAGTTGTGGGATAGTAAGAGGTGTTGGTTGTTGCATGGAAGGGTAAAATGATGCATTGTTCTCAAGGTTGTCAAGGAAAGAGTTTATGAATTCATGCATGTTGTCATCATCTTCTCCTATGATGTCAACTTCACAAGGACACTCGTTAGGATTTGATTGAGCATGATTAGATTCTATTGCATTAGGATCATTTCTAAAAACACAACTTGAAACGTCAACCAAAGAGATTAAGGATTTCCATATATTTCCCATACACATGTCCATTATGCAAGAATGAATTGAAATGCAAACAAATTATTATATTTTCAAATTTATAACAAGATAATTTTCTGATTATGCTATGTAAAAACCTAAAAATAATGTCTTTTAGATGCAATTTTGAATTCACACAATGTATTGAATTTATCAAATGAAGCTTAATATGAGCAATTTGAGATAATAAAAAAATTGTAAACTGAAAATAATATAACAAAATATAGAAACAAATATTTTAATGCCCAGAAATCCAGAAAAAATCCCTAATTAGGGACTCATTCTCCCATGGGCGAATGGGTCCAAATTCAGGGTTTTGAAAAATGAATTTACAAATTTTTTAGTTGATTCTTAAGGTTTTCAGATTTTGGACTAAGAATGGTGATTACAGTTTCAGTTTTCTATAAAATTAAGTCTAAATGCAAATGCAAAATAGTGCAAAATGACAAACTAGGAGACCTAATTTCAAATGCAATTTTGATTCAATTTTGTATTTTAAGTTTCTGATCATGCAATGTTATGTAAATGCTTTGCAAAATGACTTAATTTTTTGTATTTTCAAAATTTTAATGAATGCAAAAATGCAATCCTAAAACCCTAAATGAGATGCAAACTGATGCAAGTTAAGCAACCCTAAATGAGATTCAATTCAATGCAATGTAATGCAAATGAATACAAATCCTAGATCTAGGGCTGAAACGAACTCCAAAATCAAAAAGATGTAATGCTCAAACGTCGAGTGCACCAAAATGAAATGTTGGAAAAATATATATATAGGTGGGTTCACCAAAATGGATTGATGAACTACTTAGGGGACCTATTTTCCCATATTTCATTAGGAAATGAGATCCACACAATGAATTGATTAACAACCCTTGGGTGAATCAAGTCAAAGTGGGAATCTTCGGGGTTTCCTTTTTGTGTCGAGGGCAGGGGTCAAGTTCACCAGGCACTTTTGGGAGAAAGACCAAAAATAGAAAATAAACCCAATTATGGAAAATTAAACTTGAAAGAGCAATATTAAACTCAAAATAAGTAGAACAAAAAATTAAATTGCAGATTTGAGAAAGGCAGAATTGTGTTTACCGGTCACCAAAAGTGAGTTTTTGAAGGTTGAATGGGACTCATTCACCCATGGGTGAATGGGTCTGGTGTCAAGGTTTTTCTATAACTTTCAGGAGCCTCTAACACAAATATAAAGCTTCCAATTTGTCTAGGTGGAATTGTCGGAATGTTGAAAATAACTTTTGTAGGTGAGTTTCCGTGAGATGACAACAATTTTGACAACTTTAGTGAAATAACCTTGTATTTATAGGTATGTATCCTTAATTTCTTGAAATTCAAATATCATAAGTCGACATTGAATTATGGATTTGAATATGTTAAAATACCACCAAAAACATAATTTAAATTTAGGTCCTAAGGTTTAGGGAGGACCCATTCGCCCATGGGCGAATGGGTCCCTGGTCCATAAACCTAGGATACACATTGTTCAATGTAAAGTGTTATATTTAGGAATTAATTAATGTCAGGTTTACCCTTCGGAAAATGTAATTTAATAGGGTTGGAAATGAATTAAAGGACCAATTAAGGCATAATTAAACCCAATTAATTAAGGGAGACCTAAAGAAGTGTGAAAGTGTAAATGGATACACTTTACAACACTAAATTAAGGCACAATTAAGTCCATTTTAAAGTTAGAAGGGCCCTAACAAGTGAGAAAATGTAAAAGGATACATTTTTGTACACTATAGGTCCATTTCATTCTTATCATTAATATATTCATCATCAAAAAAAATATCACTTCTTCAAGTCAAAAAATGATAGATAATAGTAGCAATGATTTTTCTAAGAAATTATTTTCTATTTTAAATTTTAGATCACTTATCATTAGGATTCTATAATCTTTGTGAAAAAAAATTGAACTTAAATATTCAAATTGTTAGACCAGTCCATTAAGATAACTTAATCACAACTTATTTGTAGTTCCTTGGTGTTAGGGAAAAAATCACCATTTTTAAATGTATTACTTTTTACAACTGCCTTAGGAGTCTTATAATGACTAATATTGTTTCTAGTTTGTATGTGACTCAATGATACTTGTGCAATGAATTACGTGTATATGTATTAGGTAAATGGATTAGGTAGATAGATATTTGATGCAAAAAATGATAAAAATCTAATTATTTATATATATTTCTAATCTGATGCAATGCATGCCAATTACCTGAATGTAGTTTTTTTCTTTTTTTTTCTTTTTTAAGAATTAAGTTATTATTGTCTAAGTTCAAACTTTGCTAAAATTGTAGGACACTTATTCTCATATGTGCAAGGGTAAAAAGCTTCAACCACTCACCCTAGTTATCAAATATCTAATAGCTTGTAAAATTAATACAACTCATATTTGATTCATGAACAAGAGATCTTTTATCAATTGAATATGTAGGTACAAGTACTAAGCTATCAAAGAGTGTCGAAAGAAAAGGTGCTAATCCAATCATTACTCTAGTGCCAAGACTATGTAATCAATAGGTCTTAACAAAAAAGGAAACCTTAATATGAAATCCTTCAACATTTAGAATAATAAACATAAATTTTCTATCTCGTTTTAAACTTTATCATTAAACCAATGGATTTGGGGGTTTAGTTATTGTGACTAGAATATTCAACTCATTTACACTCTTCTCATGGGATATTCTTGAATATTTTTGTAGACCAAACTAATTATAATTACCAACAATTCTTAGTGTAAGAGTTTGTTGATTTTTTGGTGGTGTACAGAAATTTATTAGGTAATTTAATACTCTATTATTGAAAGAAATATTTTATCCTTTCCAATTTCTATGTCAGCATATGATACCATGTTAATATTCTTATTTTTTTAAAAGATATATGATGATATAAAATTTTATCCACATAAACCAATCGTAGTGAACTTATACCATCGTTCAAAAATTAAGGTTAGATTCTTGTCACTCTGGATAAATTGTTACTTTGTTTTTTCATCAAGCAACAATTGTTGGAATAGTAGAAATTAGATATAATGGGTGTGCGTGATTTTTCTTCATTTTGGTGATATTAAAATCCTTTATGGATTTTGATATGGATTAGAATTTAATTTATAGTTTGTAAATTTTCTCCATGATCATTAGATCTATCTTATATTACATATGTCTATACAAAGTCTTTGGGTGTGACTTTGAAGCTATAATTTTATTCTATAAATGAAGAATACATGTATTGTTTGATACTTGGTGGGGTGGATCATATTTACCATTTCAATGAAAAATTGAATCTTAATTTTCCTTAGGGCATGTTTACTAGGTAAAAATAACAAATTAATATCAAACATGATACATTATGATAAATATACTACAAATTAGTTTTTATTGAAGTTGTTTTGAGAATTGTTATAGAAATTTGGAATTTATTTTTGATCTCAAGGAAACCTACATATCTCCAGAATATAAACACCACAAGATCGTAAAAAACACTATTCTTTGTACTTATATATATATATATATGAGTTAATTTTGGTCATATAATCATAATTAGTTATAAATTAGTTTAGATTGTCTAATAAATTTGATATATATAATGTATTATTTTGGCATCATATTTATGTTGATTATAATGCTCTCCCTATAAGAGGTAAAGCTATATAGACATGTGTTTTTACCACAAAACCATCACACATATGCAATAACTTCTAGGAATGTGTTTTTAATAACTAGGTAGAAAATGGATCCACATTATTTATGGTTGAAATATAGGGAAATATGAACACTAAATAGGAATTTAAGAATCCATAATACGTGTCTTTCCGTAGGGGAATTTCATTAGGAAAGAGACCACAAGATGTGAAGATTGACTTTCAACCCTAAGGTGAGCCAATCAGACCTAAATCTCAATTCCTTAGGATAGTAGGAAGATCTAAAATTAAATTGAAGTGATTTGATGCACTTAAACTAATGAAACAATATGACCTAGAGGATAAAATGAAAATTCTTGAAGATATAGAAATCAAAATGATATTTTACAAGTAGAACTAAGAAAGGTTTGGACATATGTACCTGGTACCAAAAATTGGTTTTGAGCTCTACTAAAGGATAAATTCAACCTCAGGAGAATGGGTCCTGGTTAGGGTGTCCAGAATTAGTTTTGACAGTCCTCTAATGCTAGATCTTGGCTTTAGTTTGACATAGGTCCCACTATTGAAAAGTTAGAAATTAAATCTGCAATTAAGTTTTTGTGGCTTGACAACAATGATGAAAAATTGTGCAATAATGCAAAATTACTCCTTTGAGATCTCTTCAATCCTTCTTCAACCTATAATATGTGCATATAAAAAGAGAAGAAAATTTGTTTGTTTTGAATAGGGATTTACCTTGGTCAAACCCCAAGTTTGGTGATTTAACCTTGATAGAAAGATAATGGCAATTGATAAATGAAAGGAAATGATGAATGAACACTCACTTGCTACAACTCACCAAACCTTCAATGGCTTCCCTTAGAGGACTGAAGTCAAACACATCACTCCAAGGAACTTGATCTTGCTTTGCTTGATTAAATGCTTGAAAATTCTTGAATTCTTTACGGATCAACAATGCATGTTAGCCTTCACAAGATGACATGAACACACATAAGCTTGAACATGATAATAGGATCTTGAATGTTG
Organism: Sequoia sempervirens; assembly: GCA_007258455.2. Classification (NCBI taxonomy): domain Eukaryota; kingdom Viridiplantae; phylum Streptophyta; class Pinopsida; order Cupressales; family Cupressaceae; genus Sequoia; species Sequoia sempervirens. The sequence goes on along the minus strand of VDFB02353493.1, from coordinate 288,202,325 downwards.
CTACAAATGACTAATAAACTAGCTCTTGAATGCTCTTGATAATAATATTTTCTCATATGAAGTTCACCTCTTGCTTGTTAGATCATGTTGCTTAGATTGCTTAGATTTCAAATCGTAAAATAACTATGCATTTATACATGTTTATCCAATTTCCTAAAAACTAGATTCCAAAAGCTGACAATTGCATATTGAATTTGAATCATTAAAAGATCGTCAAAAACATATTAAAAATTGGGTCCTATGACTTAAAGGGGGCCCTTTCACCCTTGGATGAATGGTTCTTGGCCTATAAGTCCAAGACACACATGCTCCAGTGTGATTAAAATATTAATTGCATTAATTAAATTTTGGTTCTCCTTTCAGAAAATGGGAAAAATAAGGCTTTGGAATGCATAATTTGGAAAATTAGAAGATTAATTAAGTCCAATTAATTAAGGGACCTAAACATAGTGTGAAATTTTAAAGGTATACAATTTCCTACACTACATTAGCCCCCACTTTAGTGAGAGTATGAACTCACACTCAGACTCACTCTAAAGTAGATAAATGTGCATCAAGAGGGTTCCAAATGTATAAATATTGGAGAGATGGGATGATAAATATCAAGGAGGTGGCCAAGCCCCTAGGATCTAAGATCCTATGGCAAACCAACATAAAGAAAAAGGGACACACAAGATTTGTAGGATATGTGCAATAAGACAAGATACACAAGCATACAATGTTAAAGCTAATGAAAAAATGAAAAGGAAAGGATGGACTCTAGCACGGTTGCATTATTTTCTATAAAAAATGTTCACAAGTGAAAACCCACTGTCCACTATGCGAACAAAATACTCACAGGCTAGTGAAATTCCATTGTCCACTAGGTGAGAAAAAAGGTAAATATAAAAATACTCATGGACTAGTGAAAATTTGTGTCCACTAGGTGAGAAATAAGGATAAAAATGATCAAAATGATGTGTCAACGCTACACTAAGTTCAACCTCTATGAACAAAGTGAAGCAAGATATATCAAAATATTAGTGCCAAAATGAAATAATACCAATGTACCTAGCCCTCACTTTAAACAAATTACTAAACACCACGTTGTGAGCAATTACTATAAAATACAAAATAATATTTATGCCAATTGATAAAAGGGAAATGGAACCTTATTTGGAAATCCCTATGTCAATAATATGTTTCCAAATAAAGCTACGTCATAAAAAGGAGGTTACCCCCACATGCAATCCAAAAAGGAATTGCATAAGCGATCCACGAATTTGGTGTCAGTGTATGTCTTTGATATAGTGATATAATAGAGCTTCATCACTCCCCAAATACCACATGGAGCAATGAACACAAAAGAGGAATGACACATAGAGAGCAAAAAAAAATAAAAGCTTTTGGGTCAACATGGAAGATACCTAAATGTCTCAATGTCTTGCATCGTCCCCAAAATGAAAACACAAGACAAAAGGAAAAGACAATGTTTACGACATATAGAAGAATGGAGATGCAAATAGAAGAATGTCACGATGGGTTCACTTCCTTTATATCCTTGCACAAATGAAGTAACAAGCGTCATCCAAAGAAATCTCACAAACATAAAGACACCCCAATTAGCATGATACGAGGGATCACATTACATACATGCAATCACAAAGAACATGGAAAGAAAAGAAAATAAGTATGACATATGAGAGCCAACCTAAAGCAAGTTGTTTGCATCCCAATCTTGTTCTTCATATGAGTAATCTCTATCTATGATTTCTTGGTAAAATTAATAATAAAAAATTTATTGATAAGATGTGGACATGGGGTCCACTCCCATAAATAAAACCAAAAAATACCAAAAATTGCAGCCCTTTGAATAGGGGTTCTTGAGTAACATGGGGTCCTCTCCCATAGATAAAATCAAAATAAAAAAAATCGTAGCCCTTTAAACAAGAGTGTCTGAGTACATTTCAGAATTTTCTTTCTCGTAGATGATCTCAACATCATTTGATGATTGGGTTTTGAAGAGGGGGCCTTCTTTCTCTTAACCTCTATCCATTCTTAGTATATTTGAGTTTGGGGCTAATATGATTTATTCAATGATTCCCTTTATTTTATCCCTTTTCTCCCTATTACCCATGTTCAATGATGAAACCACAGACACAGGAGAAGCCACAAATTTTTCCTTTGTGTTCTTGATGTCCACTTTTTCCTATGACAATGTTGAATCCTCTAAAAATTTTATGTTGGTAGGAGCCTCATGTGTATCTCCAACAACAGTATCATGAGATTTAAATGGAGAGGAAATATTTGATTTTGGGCTATCCAATGGGATATTATTGGTGGAGTTGGAATCTTTCTATGCATTTGATGGAATAACATAATGGTGGGACTCAACCCCAATCCACCAAGTGGGTGTACCACTCACAACCCAATTTCTCTAATCATGAGCTTCCATTTTTTGACATTGAGAAAAGGAGTGATTAGAAGTGAAGCATTTCCTACATTTGAAATATTTTTTTCATAATCAACTAGTTGCCTCCAGTATCTACTATGTACTTTCAAAGAGATCTTGGCAGGGAGGCCTTTGGTTAGATCCATTTTCACACATAACCATGTGTAGGTGGAACTTTCATTATTTTTTGTTTCTTTTAAAGCACAATAGTACTTTCCTAAGCCATTTCCAATGGCCCATAGGCTCTCAAACTCCCAAAATTGTAGAGAGAGATAAGGTAATCACACCTATAGATATGCAAAAGAAAAGGTTTATGTTTGAGGGTCAAAGGAAGGAAACCAAGGTTTCATGAATAAGAAGTCTCCTTGAAAAATCCATGGACCATTCTTTACCACCTCCTCTTTATCTTGAACCAAACCAAATTCAAGGATAAAAAACCCTCTAGCACAAGGATAGACACATATTTCTTCCTCCATCCCATTTTTCTAATTCATTGTGATCCATTCATGGAGATCACTAAGCTTTGGCCAAGTTTTCATGAACCTACAAATGATGGAGTGGTTCTCTAAAAATTCCTCCATATCATGGATAGATCCTCCAATATTTATCACTGAAATATGCAATGTGCACTAAAAGGGAATTTAACTATTCACCATGCCCTTTGTTTGCACAATAGATGGAAGACATGTTTGTAACTAGGGTGAATTTTTTCGACATCCCTAATCGTTTCTGTCATAGGCACTAAAATATTGTGAGCTAGACCCGGGATGTTGATGTTGCTCACCATGTTGTGGTCTAGGGTTCACAATCAACATTTTGGTGCAGAGCGGAAGTTTTTTTGTAAAAGTAATAATTTAATATGATTAAATGATTCAATTAAAAATTGACTTGCTACTACTCAAAAAAATTAATTTCATATAAAAAGCACAAATAAAATTTATAAAAATAAATATACATTATAAATTTGAATTCATGATATTGGTTTACATCGCACTAATATTTTTTTATAACTAATGTCAAAAATAAAAATAAAATAAAAATCTCTAGCTATTGTTGCATTTTTCTATACCTTTACCAATATTAAAAAATTAATTCAATTTAAAATAAAACTATAATTATAATTAATCTCAAATTATTATTTATATTATATTTATTTTTCACAAATATATAACATTTAATTAAGTCAATTACATGTTTTTTCCTTTGAACAAATTTCTCCCAAATTCTACTTCATTATAAATTTAAATAACTAAGCATTATTTAAAATCTAAGATTTACATACTCCAATACATAAATAACAATAAATATAATAAAACAACTAGTATTGTGAAATAAATTTAATTAACTTTAGTGTCGAAAAATGTCATTGAGGACATTTTCACACTTGTTTGGGCCCTCCTTGTTGAATTAGGCTTAATGTTGCCTTGATTTAGTGTTGTAATGTGGTTGACACATTCACATTAGGTCTTGGGCCCTTGTGAACTAATGAACTTAATGAGACCTTGCTAAAGTGTTGTGAAGTGTTGTAAACCACTTTCACACTTTTCTAAGGTCTTATTAATTAATCACACCTAATAAGCCTCTCTTTAACATTAACCTTGCCTTATTTGAAGTGTTGTAACACACTTTCACACTTTTCTATGCTTGTCATTAATAATTGGGCTTTCTTATGCTTTAATTGGCCCCATTTTGCATCCACAAGCCTCATTTAATGCATCTTTTAGAGGATAATCCTGGCACCAATCAATACCCAATCATAATTCAGGTGTTTTTGGCTTGTGTGGCCCAAATTTAGTGATCTGGGACTCATTCACCACTTTGGGCGAATGGGCCCCACCTAGATCTTTTGGCCCTAAATCAGATTTCACACATTTCTAAGCATTTTTTTATTTTTGGTCCCATACTTATGTCTAATGGGACTCATTCGCCACATTGGGAAAATGAGTCTTGTGTGGCCCAAAATCAAAATTAATTCAAATTTCTGGCAGGATTTTATTCTCCTAGATCTAATGTCAACTTGTAGTGTTGTAATTTTAGGAATTCTTGCATAATTGAGTATAAATACAAGGTTCTTTCACTCATATTTTCACTTGGAAATCTAACAAGCAATCAAGAGTTCACAAGTGTTTTCAAGAGAATTCAAGAGCATTCAAGGGCAAATTATCAAGCATTTTAGAGCATTCTTCAAGCATCAATCATCATGTTTGTTATTGTGCTAACAATTGTGATGTAGGGTTTATGATCAAGCAAGTGCTTCATTCAAGATCAACATAATTCAAGCAAGAGTCAAGAACCACATCCATTGCAGTCATTTTTTATTTTATTTTTTCAAAGAAAACTTCTAAACTTTCTTTTTTTTTTTCTAAAAAGGTGTAAAAAATTTATTGAAAATCAGAAAATAAGATTAAAAAAAAAGGTCGAGGGCCCAAAGACCCACAAGAAGCACCAAAGCAAAAAACATCAGCCTTCCTCATTGTGACCATCCCCATCTTCGGCAAGAATCCTTTCCAAGTCCTAGCGGAGCTCCTGGGGAGCCTACTCCCACCCATCAATCTTCCAACCAAGAAGATGCTCATCCATTGCAGTCATTTCAATCATATTTACAACACCTTATTTATAGGGTTTGGTGAGTTGCAACATCATATTTTGTTCATTCATCATTCTCCATTCCTATTTGATTTCATTTCAAGGATTGATTTCCAAAACAGGGTTTGACCAAGGAAAACCCCTATCCACTAACCCAACAACATTTTTCCCTCTCCTTATGTGTGATTTGCAGGCCTAGGTTACAGATTTCCTAAGGAGAAAGATTGGAGCAAAGTTTCAAATTATTCAAAGTTGTCATCAAGCCTTAGGGAGCATTGGAGAAGACCTACAAGTTGCAAATTGGAGATTCAGATCCGAAAACCAATCAAGAAGGACATAGCAAACAAAGAAGAATAGGATCAACTTTTGAAGTTATAAAAAAGCCCAACTAGACTGATTCACAACTTTTGGCGAATGATTCCCAGTTCTAGCCAATTTTCAGGATTTTGCAGATTTGGATACCCTTTTGGTAGATTATGTTCCTGCACAGTCTCCTAGAAACTGGATTGATTCATCCAGATTGGTGAATGAGTCCCAGTTAGCAATAAAGTTTGAATTTCCAGTGTTCTAAACCTTCATCCAACCACTCTCCAAATTTCCAGGTGCACACATTCTATTTTGTAGTTTTTTGTGTTGTTTCATTCACTTTTCTAGGTTATTTACTATTAGTTTTCATTAAATTAGGGTTTTGCATTGCATCTTGCATTTCATTATATTTTCCAAGTCTAAAATTAGTGGTGAACCCTTTATTAGATCTTATTCATCCACTAGAATAGCCCTCTTGCAAGATATTTTTCTCCTTTGCAAAGAGATCTCGAAGGTTTGTTCTTGAGTGAAAGTTAGTGAAAAATGTCATTTCTAGGCCCTAAACCCCTAGGGTGAAGAAGGAAAACAATTTTCCACCTTTCATTAACATTTGCATAACACATGGAAAAGATGAAATCAATATCCAACTTAATTGAGTTAAAAATAATTAATAGCATAATCAAATGAATTTAAATATGCTTTCATTTAGGGCCATAAAAGTAGCTTTATAATTATTACTTTTTCTTTTTTCTTTATTTCAACTAAGCATTCCACCATATAATAAAAGATCAAATTAAATCAATTTATAAAAAATTAGTTAAATTCTAAGTTTTCAACTTATGCTTTGTTTTCTATCAAAAATAAATTAGTTTTAATCTTAAATGAATAAATAAAAGCACTCAAGAACCCACATTGAGTTCAATTTGAACTAAAATATATTTTATTTTATTAAGATAAATAGTATTGAATTTTTTTATTTTTTATTTTTTTGCAATAAATAAGTAAATCAATAACCTCATTGAATTACGCATAAATTTAAGGTCTTAAATAAAATAATATATATTATTTTATGTATTTATTTTTCTTTTTATTTTTATTTTGTTTTATTTCTTCTTATTGTGTTTTGTTTTATTGTTCCTTGTTGCAAAAGAGAAAAAATAAGATTATTTAGGAAGACAGAATATCCCTCCAATATAAACTCTTCAATTTTTTTTTAGTATAGGAGTGAATTTGCACCCCTCTTGCAAATTCCCCATTTACACCCTCTACCTTAGAAAAATCAAATCCAACCAAGTAATTCCACGTCCTCGTTTCATACCCTGTCCACTTGGCACTTGTTTTTAGTGTTGGTGGGGGAATTTTTGTCAAGGATGCGCATGCGGTGCACAAATGTTTGTGGCATGTTGTCATCCTATCAGGATTCTTGCCTCTGGAATCTACAAAGGTGTTACATTCTCCATTGGCGATGAAACATAATGCCCCTACACCTTCCTATCAACCTTTGAACGGATCTTTCCCTCCCATTCATCTTCAAATGGCCATGTTTCACAATTAATCCATCTTCTTAGCAATTCTTGATCTTCTACACACTAATTTGATCTTCTAGCTCACATTTTTGCTCCATACTCTTGCTACTTGTTGCACTATTGGCTTCACATTTCCAACAATTGTAACATCCTACACATCTACCACAGAAGCTGCAACTTGGTGCCTTGCGATACTGCTTTCGGTGTTGTTGTGGCTATGTCAACTCTACCATAGTTGTGGACTTGCATTCCTCTCCCATTAGCCTTGAGTTCCTTTGGTCGAGGGTGGTAACACTTTCGTATTACTACTTTGTTGTTGGATTTGAGTAGCATAGTGTCTCTCATAATATTTTGTTTCATTTCCATTCCAGCATCATTTTCTTTATCATATTTCTACATATCTATCTATATGGTTGCTCGTGGAGGTGGAAACACCAAAGCGAGAGTTTGACTATGACAAACCCTTATACAGTGCCAACATTTTTCCTCTCTCAGCTATGTGTAGGTACATGTTCGTGTGGAGCTTGTTGGAAAACTAGACTCTTCATGAGTTGTATTCTCTCCTTTCTCATTCTTGTTATTTAATAGTCATGTCTCTTATTATTTCTATCATTTTGTCACTTTCCACTTTAGTCATCACTTAAAACCTCAACTACTAAGTTGTTTAGTGTGTTTTTGGTCACTCTATCTATGTCCTTGTACTTTCTGTCCGTACGAATGCCAGTGCACCTGTGAGACACCAGCGCGTCACGCTGTCATCCCTAATCTGCTCTACTATCATCTAGAAAAGAGTTATCAGAGGTACGGTTTGGGTTCTAGAATCCTACTCGTTTATCCTCGTCAAAACTCTCGGGTTAGTAGAGTGACAAAAGCATTGAGAGTGCTCTTCATTCTCTATCCTTGATTGTAAAATGCTTTTCCAACCTAAGGTAGATTAGGGTAGCCTTTTGCTCTCGTCTCTTCGTGACCTAGAGCCTTGGTGTGGTTGGTCCCCCTCCTCTACATTTTTGTATTTATATTTTTTTCTTTTTCAATAGGTTTATTTTCTCTAATTGATTTTTCTTGTTATTGGTTTTATTCCTATAAAAATTCTTATTTGTTTATAAATCTACAAACAATCAAATGATGCAAGTGACACAAAAGATGGATATTGACTCTTTCCAAATCTTACAAGATCTCTAAAAATTACCAAGTTATTTTTTCTTTAAATAAATCTTAAAATTTTGAGAGGTTTTACATTAGGCTTTTGATGGCTAATTCTTAAAATAATATATTTGAAAATGGAGTCTCATTTTTTGTTTTTTAATGCATGCATGCATACATACATACATATATATAATTTTCCTTGAAACCTCATTTTTATAAATGATTCTTTTATTTTTTGGAGATGCAATAAAATCCACATGAACTTTTTATAAATATCTTATTTCATTTTTATTTTATCATTGTAAAAAAACTAACTACATTTTTATGTATATGCATTAGTGGAGGGATGGTCGCATAATCTTGATAATATTTTTTATCTCTTGAAAAATTATGTTAATTAAAGATGCATTCTAGAATTCTACAAAGATCTATATACATGAAATATCTTAAGCGTAGTAAACATGTGTGTGTATGTGCACATGTATAAGTATAAATACATAGCTATTTTTAGACAATTAATCATGATCTCAAAGTTTAAACAAAACTTATTTAAATATTTAAAGATCATATAATTTTACTTCTTATATATACATGTGCAATTTTAGACATTCATATTTTTATAAAATAATAATTAAAAAGTTTGTAATGGGTGCAAACAATTTTTAAACACTTTCATAAATAGAAAATGTATATTTTTAACAACATTGAAGAACACTCTTAATATTTAACTCAAATTCAGTACCATCATACTAAATTTTGGTTATAAGAGAAATAAAAAATGGCAGCAACTTCAAGCCTCCTCCTAAGGATAAAATATATCACAATTTAATTTAAGTTTTTTAAATTTCTAACCTTAAATTTGAAACAAGTATAATGTATGAAGAAATATTATAAAATCGTGTGTACCATTTATACTTTTACAATACAATTTTCAACCCTTAGCCTCCATACATCCAAACATAAAATCCAAGATTTAGAATTATAAACTAGCAATAACCTTCACATGACCAATAGGTTGGCTTACCTCCCAATTGTCGAACTTGCAATACAAGTTGACCCCCAAGCTAGGAAGCCTTCAAAATTTGGGTTTCATAGAGAGTAAATGATACATCAATACACAAATATATAACTATTCAAAGGCTAACACAATACATATAAACCTCCTCAAATTAATAGCAAAGGGAGAGCCAAGAGGACTTGCTAACCTCTTGGGTAAAATATAAAATAACATCAAATCTCCTATTTTTAAAGTACCCACATACACCCAAAGCACATAATAATACTCCATATTCATTTCACACCTTCCACAACACCATGGGTAAATTTTTAAAATATTTTTTTTCACGTCCCATTATTTAACACATCAAATATAAAAGCACTCAATACCTTTAAAATACTAAAACCTCCACTTAAACACTCCTTATATCAACAAGATAATAAATCACATTAAAAAGGTACACATATATCAAAATCAATATAGATTGAATGTGTTTTCCCCAAAAGAGGGTTCACACCTCTCTCAACCCCATTATGTGTGTAACTTTTAATCCAAGTGGGAATATCCACACTCAAACATAAATATAACACATCCACAATGAGTAACTCCATACACAACACTTAACATAAATAAAATTCATTCAATGTCAAGTTAACCTATAGAAAACTAGCAAGCTATAATAAGCACTATGATTAAAAAATTAACAATACACACTCCATAAGGTCTTAAGAGCATATGTGTAATAACTCAACAAATATTAGGAATCCCTTGATGCCAAAAACTCCTCAAAACTCTAATCTTCTCCTAAGATCTAAATCTCTTCCTTTTTCCCTCTTTCCTTAAGAAAAAAAAATGATAATCTAAAACTGAAAAACCTAACCAAAGCTTTAAAGAAGGCTTAATTAATGATCCATTATTTATATATAATGAACCACAAAAGATATGATTTCTTTGCTATGCCAAATTAGATTCCTTTCTCCAATCTTGTCACTTATCATCTAAGATACTTTTTAAGGCTCTAGACTCTTCTAAAACATATAATGTACACTCCAAAATGAACCCAACTTATATGACTTTAGGGATTTAAACTTTCTCAAATAACAAGAAAATCGATAATAAAAAAAAACATCTTAAATTCTCTTTTAAGTTTAAATCCAAAATTTGATACTAAAAGGGACTTAACCAAACCCCAACTTAACAATAACATAAATAAATACTAAAATATTTTACAATAAGACTTGGATATACTAATATATATTAATATATGAGCTACATGCTCCTAACCTTAAAAAAAAGGCTTGGATATACTAAGGAATCAAAAAATATTTGCTTCAGAACCTCCACAAATTTTTATTGCTTATAGAAATTAGCCTACACACTTGCACATAGAACATCAATATATCTAAGATAATAGTCAAAAAAATATTTACTAAATTAAATCTATATAAAGAATATAGACATGTCATAATTAGCTACATTATTAAGATACATCAAAATTACTTTTTTTTTATTTATTAATAATTTAAAACATATTAGCACACAATTTCATAATATATAACATTTAACCAAATTTATATAGATTTTGTTTTACACAAATAAGCTCAATCTTAAATTAATCCATAGAGACAAGGTAAGAATGAATTGTATACCTAAATAAATATAATGTACACAAGTCCATATTCACTATTTAACAAATTCCTTATCGCAATAAGTAATCAACTACTACTCAAAATATAGTATCGGTGTCCACAGTCAATGAGCATAATAAAGTATATTAGCACATCCAAGAGTGTTTTGTACAAAAAAAATAAAATTATAATAATATTTAAATATGATGAGGAGTGACCTCACACTTTCCCCCCTAAGATTAGGCTTCCTCCTAGAAGTCCTCAAAAGGTGAATTAGAATAACGCACCATTGGGTCAAGGTAGTGGGATTCCTAATCTAGGTTGAAGAACTCTATAATCTAAGATAGTCAACAAACAATCCATACTTTAATGTTCCTCTCATATTGGCTATAACTAGATATTGATGTATTTCAAACAAGCAAGACATTATTACTCACATTACATCCCTAAGAAAAGGGTGTCAAAACAATAATATAGATCATGAAGTGTCATAAGAGTTACACAAAGAGTAAAATTATATCAGTACATACTAAAAACACAACAATTATTAGACTATTACTTGTAACTTCTCAAGGTCCCTAACTTTCCCTATGTATCATGTATATTGATAATCAAATTCAAGCATCACAATAAAGAACCATCCCATGAGTCAAGTTGTCAAGAATTATTTCCTACCATAAGCATAAAAACATTTAATTCCTCTAATACTTAGCTTACACAAAATACACTAAAATTATATTTATCAAGTATATTCACACAAATATGTCTCCACAACTTGCAACATGACACTCATGCAAAGGGATTTATGAGAGTGGAAAGAACCTAAATGTATTCAAGGAACCTTATGATTATGAAGCTATATGACTAGGAACTAAGGTTGCTTGTGACCATAGAATCAACATCTAAGTTCATGTGGTGCCAAACAAGTCTCGTCTCTCTAAAGGGGCAGTATAACACATAAACTAGCACCATAAGCAAGAAAAATTTATACATTTGTGAATCTAAATCAAATAAAACATGGCGATTTTATATTAGTTCATTGGTAGATCTAAATTCCTCAAAAAATTCCCAAACCTTCTACTCCCCCATACAACCTACCATGGGCCCCTTTCAAAAAAGAAAATTTAACACATGTAAAACTCCATACATTCTAGTAGTAATAAAGCAAAGGCCTCATAAAATAATGACTCAAAATTATAAATATTAAATCAAATCCATAATGAAATCTAATAAAGATAATAAAATTCAAGTGTGGACACTAATCAAAAAATTCAAATCCAATTAAATGATTCTTTGAGGCAAAGGAACATATCAAAGTTGATTGGATAAGTAGCCCATAGTAATAAAAATTCCATATTTCTCATTAAAATTTTGAAGATTCACACTTAAATAAATCAATCAATCAATAATGACTAATTTAAATATTTCAATAATTCAACAATCTCATAAAAATTTATAAAACAAGAATCACATCATGGCTTCAATAAGACACCCAAAGGGAAGAAGGGACCACTACCAACAGCTGAGAGAAATGAAATCTACAACTAGACGAGGTCAATCAACCATCTCCTCCCACCCACGCAATTTGAAGGCACTTAATCTCAATAATTTATGCTAGGATAAACACTCACATTGGATAACCCCATGCCTTTAACAACTTAGGATATATACTATAAGCAATATAAAAAAAATTATCAAAATATATATAATATGTAAGATTACCTAAGGGATTTCAATGTAGGGATAAGATATTCCAAATTATTACTATGGCAACAACTAAAACTATTTTGAAACTAAAAAAAATTTACTGCACTAAAAAGAATAGTCATATTGGAAATAGATTCCCAACATTAGTATCTAATGTAAAAATAAAAAAATTAATAAACATGGAGAGTAACTCTAAATAAATAAAAAATTAGGGACCACCCTTTACCCAAACAACTTCAACAATTGCAATTATATGTAAAAGGGAGTTAGTAGGGTATATGTCCATGGATTATTATAGCCTCCCAATGAAACTACTTTCACTCAATATCTAACTTCACTTTTACCCTCAATATACTAGAAGAAAATATGTGAGGCAACACAAAACATTACAAACAAAGAGTAGAGAGGGAAATCAAACTATTTTATTCAAGAAGGAACACACCTATACTTATTTTATGTTTTCATGCTTATTAGCCTCAAACATAGTCAACTACACACAATCATCTCAAATATATGATACTTATCACACAAGTACATTTCACAAGCCTTATCTCTTTATATTGTATAGATATTTTATACACATGAATTTCTCTTAATGAGATCAATCATATACATAAACACAGTGATTTACCATCAATTATTACACTTTAACCTAAGATAAATATAGTTACTTATATATCCAACTAGTATAATGATGTAATACATGTCTTGTTTAACCATACTAGGTTCCTACTTTAATTAATACAATCAAGAATTTTAATTCTCTATAAAATATTTTTATATTGTGATTTCTAATAATTTGATTAATCAACATAACTTATCAATCACATTTTTTTCATTACTTCAACTACAATTCAAGCCTATTTCCTTTAAAAATTGAACTATAGTATATCTATTTCCTACATTTCATTCTAGTTTTTCCCTTTCTCGTTGAAAGAAAATTAAGTTTGCTACAAAAACAAGTTGATATTTATGTTCGCATATAATTTTGTATCCTCAAAATAAAGAGTTTCAAATTCCAAATGCACTCAAGAATTCATGAAGAAGTAACAAATAACAAAGTAAAATGCATACCTTAATTATGAAAACACAATATAAACTATCTAGTACTATCTAATATGTCCTTTTTATTTTATGGATGCATATAAAATATATCATTTGTATAACCTACATCACTATCAACTAATATAGATGACAACAATATGTCACATTTAATTCTTATTTTCTATGCAACGAAGAAAACATTCACCTTTGTTGTTGGAACTTCCCAAGGCGAAGAAACCCAAAAGAGAATTAAACCCTAGGGATGTCATCAATATTACTAAGGAAAGGACTCAAAATGAGGAGGGGTCTCTGCAGGGGCAACAGAGTAGAGGGAGTGGAGGGAGAAGGTCGGCCCGCCTTGCAAAAGTAGCCTTGAAGGACAAAAAAGGTAAACAAAAAATGACTGTGTGTGATGAGGAGGACCTGGGGTATGAAGAGTTTGAAGCCCAGGAGGAAGAAGATTTAGAGGATATGGACTTTGAGGATTCAACTTATGAGATGGGGGAATAAGGATCAAAGGAGGATAAGGAAGAGGAAGAGGAAGAACAAATTGAGCAATTTGAGGATCAAAAGAATGAGGTTGAAAATGTGCAGGAAGTTGGGGATTTGGGTTTGGATAACAAAACAGAGGACTTAAGCAATGAATTTTTAAAGAGTAGACTAGCATTTTTGTAGGTTCAGTTTGAAGATATGGAGAAGGCTTTAGTTACTCTCATGAAGGTAACTAACAAAATGATGAGGAGGACGATGTTGGGAGCTGCTTCTGGAGAATCCAAAATCACCAAGAAGCTAAGGAAACAGGGGAAACCGGATGTCTTGAAGATGTTGGACGAGACCAAGGGACCTAGCTACAGAGAATACATTGCTCTCATGGGAGAGTATGGGGACCTGTTGAAGAAAGCCAATTAATGGATTTATGTTGTTGCTCTGTCGTTTATGATGAGTTTCTTGTCCTTTTGTTTTAATCTCTCGGACTACTATTTTATTATAGCTATGATATGGTGGAATACCACCTGGGACACTGTTGACTTAATTAATGGCTTACATAGATCTAAGTATGCTACTAGAAACATTGTTTTTTATTAGTACTGGTTGGACTATGGTTACTATGATAAATGTTGGCCTACGAGCTAATACTGTTGTTGTTTTTTGGTTTGTTGGTGGTGTTGTTTCCCACATTTTTCCATTTCCTTTTTTCCTATTATTGTAACCATGGGATCAAAGCCCTTCCCTGCTTATCTAATTAAAAACATAAATACCACACACACAAAGTACAACATGCAAAACTTCCTAAAAAGTCTAAATTAATACTAACTCATGTACTGGCTAATCACACAAGCTCTTTTCTACACAAGAATGTAACAAATTAAGAACTCGCAAGGGGTAAATATGTTAAATTTCCATTCAATATTCAAGGAATAGATAAAGAGACTAAAATTTTTAGGTAGACCAAAGTGTTACAGAAAAAGGGTTCAATTTAGCAACCTAATATAAGGTGGACTTCCTACAATCATAGTCAACGTGTTCTTTATAGTAAGAGACTAATTCATATTTAAATAGTCATCACATAAGGTTCATGTTTAAAAGCATAATAATTTTATCCTAAAATAAATTGGAATATCACTATCAATTTACACATTTCTTTCATTTAAGAAAATTTTGAAAACACCATTTCATACAACTATATAGGTCAAAAAGGTAATAAAAAATAATAATTTTTAAATATATCTATACTATCCACTAGGTAATAACTATGTTTATACAAAATAAACTTTCAATCTTCATACAAAAAATTCAAAATAAATACAAGGGAACTTATATTTACAATAAGGTATTAAACAAACTATATTGTTTCTCTAATATATAAAATTATTTTCTTTCTTACGCTTCATCATTCTACTATAGAATTAACTTTATGAATCAATAAAGGACTCAATAGACATCCTTTAATATTAACAAATTCAAATGGATCTACTTGAATACTTGGTACAACAAATCTCAAATAAAAAATTTCACATTAAGTAGTAGCATCAAGAAACATACCACACCTTTTGATAGCGAGGATAGAATTTATGAATTATATATTTTCAATACTCATTATAAAAAATATTATGTAATAACACTCAAATTTGACATGAACCAAAATAAATTTGTATAGCTCTTGGTGTAGCCAAATTGGATTTGATACCAAATTTCATGTCCTCTAGTACATACACATAAAAATGGACATAAACATAGTATAACTATTTTTTATTAAAACAATAGGATTTGTAAAATTGTGCTACTCATAGTAGTGATTTTTTAAACTTGACACCATTGCACATGCCACAAGATAAGGGCACACTACCTAGAGTGAATGAATCAAAATATAGGAAGCAAATGAGGTGAAATTCTAATCAAACTTCTTGAAAAGTGGAGACAACCTAATGAAGGAATGGCATTACTATGTGTTGAATGCACAAGAAAACTGAGAGGGGGTGAATTAGTTGTATATGATACATCAAAACCTTCATTTACATTCAAATCTTCATTAATCCTTAAACCCTTAACAACCTTTAAACCCTTATCATGCATTAGCAAAATATAAACATGGGAAATAGTAATGAAAACACATCCATACATATGAGAACACTAGATTTATGTGGAAAAACCAAGAAGGGAAAAACTACGGTGAGGATTAGCTCACAATATAAAGTAATTGCAACATTGGATACAATAGGCTCACTACCAGGGGGCTCACTACCCAAAAGAAAGAAGGGCTCACTTCTAGATTAGAAAGAAGTAGAAAGAAGATTATTACAACGAGAAATTCATCTTAGAGCAACAGAGAATATCCACCACTACTTCACTAGAACATTCACACTCTCTTTGTATAATGTAGACACCTTTTGCTCACTGCTTCTAGTAGTCTTAGGCATCAAAGCTCACACTACATTTTGCACTTTCACACTTTAAATCTCAACATTTTGCACCACACACTCTACACACATATCCTTCATCAATTCATCACACATATATACCATCCTCAACCTTGAAAACAATTTACAAGTTTAGTTATGCACCTCAAACGTGCAAATTCAAAATAGGTCAGCACCAAAATATTCCCACAGTGGAGAGGAATGAAGGTGGACCACATCACACCTTAACTTAGACCTAAATCCACATATACATGCCTCACCACACTTCCACAAACACCGAAGCATATACACAATTAGTGCAAACACCCAAGATTAGTCGACCTATGTTAACACCATTAAACATTTAAGTACACGCTTCCTTAAATCCAAAGATGACTCATGGACCACACATAACACTTAAACAGAATCTGGAATATTCCATCAACACCATGAAATCCAACAAATCCTTCACAACATCATACACCTGAAGAACATACTCATTTTGTACACCTAGTTAATCTTCTACACACTATAACAAATGAACCCAAACTTTTGGGGCACCAAAACACAAACAACTCAGATTGAATCTAGATATGATCAATATAAGCACACTTCCAGATCCACAATACCAAAAACCACAAATTCAGATAAATGTGGAGCAAGACCATTTCTCCCAAACAACATTGCATCACAATTCACACACTAGTGAACACATATTTTTTCAAATGGTCTAGAACATGAAACTATGGATATAACACCTCTAGACACCTCTTATCAACATATCCAAACCACACAAGCAAATCTTCAACCATGAAGAAATTTGGAGCAAAACATTGAACACCACTCTGCCACACTGTTTCCTCTTTTATTCAATTTTTTTCAAAAACACTTAGAAACCAAGCACCACAAACACCATCTCAACATCTGCAACACCTTTTCAGCATATCAACCACACAAGAGGTTGAACATGCACAAACACAATCTCATCAAAGTAACACTAGATGTTGACATAAGTGATAAGTACCAATGACAACATAATGCAACCAATCAAGGCATCTCTATAGGTTGACATCAATACAACAACAAAGATCTGTTGACATCAATGACAACACAACCTCCAATTCTATGAACAACATATCAAGGGGAGACTCCTGTTGATGGTGTTTTCTGCACAGCAACAACTTAGACATAATGCAATATTCTATCTCTCTTGAAAGGTTATTCTCAACAATAAATTACTAAAAATTACCCCAAGGTCTCTCGGGTGTCAGGTCATGACAATGTATAAACAACTCAGATAATATGTGAAAATGTTGGTAATCACAAGGGGCCTTACAAATGAACAATGCTAGAAATGAATTTTCATCAGATGCAACAATATGGTGATGCTTTCAATCCTAAAACTAACCTAGATTCAAAATAAACAGCAAAAGAGATAAGGGTTTAGAGAGATTTTATTCTATTCTAACTCCTAAGATTAACAATGCAAATGATAAAACACTTGAAATGGACCAATCCCAACGAAACCAATCTCTGCTTGACCAAGATTAATCTGCAATCTTACAGAAACAGTGCAATCTTCTAAGGTTTTAAAGATTTTCAGATCATGAACATTCACCCAAGACAACCCAATTGCAGCTGAAATGAATAAATCTCCACAATTGAACCAAGCACAATGAATACAAAGGTCCAGGCTGACTTTACAAAGCAACTAACAATCAGCTAGCTGCAAGAAGTATGGACCAGGGATTGTTGTAAACACTTCAAACATTAAATCATAAACATCATTGAATCGGATTTAAATCTAAATCTAACAACCTTGAGCAATTTGAAAGATAGAACCATAAGAACCATGCAAGATAAGTCAACACAAAAGAGATCACCAGAGAATCACAATGTCTGCAATTGTATTGAATCGCCAAATTTCAGCAACAATTCATGTGTTCTGTTACATCACTTGCTCAGAAATTGACTAACTTCTACCTCTGTTCTACCGCTAAATTCGCTCTCTGTCAAATCTTCTCCTAATATTTTCCTCCCTCCTTACAAATGAGGCACAAATGTCATTTATAGAGAACCCCCAAACATGTCAGCCTAATTAGATTTTACAACAATAACTGGCCCCAAAACAGGTCGGCCAGGAGAATTTCAAAATAGGACAAGATTTGCATTAAATGCATGAATATTATCCATGTCAGCCCATGATCTCCAGCAAGATCAGATTCACGTGTTTTCCAGAAAGTCCTCCAGCTGTAGACAGTTTCGGCACAGATTCTTAGGCAGGTCCCACTTTGAAAATTTAAACTAAACATTTCCAGATTTTCCTCTTTTAGCACGAATCCATATGCAAGTCCCCTTTTTAATATTTGTTTAGTCCTGAAAAATAGATATCATCATTAATAGCCCACATGTCCAAATTAAATTTGAATAAAATTTTGACCTTTTCTAAAAAAACTTACATTTTTATAAGAAAACTTTCCATTTTCAGAAATTTTTTCCATTTTTGGAAATTTTTATTTTCAATTTTTTTTATCTCAAGAAATTTTCATTTTCAGGATCATTTTTTAAAAATTTCCATTTTGGAAGAAAAAAATATTTTCGGAAAAATTTCCATTTGGAAACCAGACAAGGGGGGAAAAGATTCCAGAATCAAACAGACCAGATAGGAGGGGAAAATCCAGGTCAGGCGGATTTTACTAAATAAGGCAAAAATTTCAACAATAGATCATCAAAACGAACCAAGAATGCGTGTAACATCGTGTAATATATCAAATTAAGCATGGGGTGTTGAGCATTTATCATCAAATTCATCAATTTAATCCAGTATTTCAATTTGCACAAAGCTTGGCAGAAAATCCAGAAAAATTCGAATGGACCGGATTTCCGCAGATGGCATAAAATTCGGACTTTGGCATACTGAAGAAATCCAGAAAATCCGGGTTGGGCGGAAAATCTCGGACTGGACCAAAAACCTGGATTTTTGCATAGAGCCGGACTTTGAGCAGACTCCGAGAAAATCCGGACGGACCGGAAAATCCCGGATTGGGGTAAAAACCCGGATTTTTGCATAGAGCCGGACTTTGAGTAGAATCCGGAAAAATCCGGACGGACCGGAAAATCCCGGGTTGGGGTAAAAACCCAGATTTTGCACAGAACTTAGTTTTTTCAAAGTGCAACCTAGGGAAATCACTTGGGCAAGCAGGATGAACATCTAAGGACCTCCAAAGGCAACCAAATCAATAAAATTAAGGGGCCAAAAGACACCAAAAGTCAGAGCAAAAAAAGGGTCCCTACTTTCAGTGGGGTGTGTGTGCAAAACTGCACAACAACTCCCTTTAGCAATCTTCCTCTATAATTTCTTGGTAAAATTGATAATGACATGACCAAATTATTTCAATAAAAAATTGACTCGCTACTACCCAAAAATCAATTTCATATAAAAAACACGAATGAATGTTATAAAAAATAAAAAGAATTAATAAAATTCAATTTGAGATATTGATTTACATTGCAATAATATTTTTTTTCTAACTAATGGCTAAAAGAACAATTGTAATTTCTCTAGCTATTGTTGCACTTTTCTACCCCTTTACCAATAGTATAAAATTAAATCAATTTAAAACTTAAGATTATATCATAATTGATCGCAAACTAATATTATTTATACTATATTTACTTTTTGCAAACATACAATATTTAATTAAATGAAATACATATTTTTCCCTTGAGAAAATTTTACCTAAATTATGTTTCATAATAAATTTAAATAACTAGGAATTATTTAATAACTTTAAGGTTTGCACACTCTAATACATAAATAATTATAAATATAACAAAGCAAGCACAACATGGAAAAAACTAAAATCAGTTTCCAATTTAATCGGGTTAAAAATAAATAATAACAACAAGCATAATTAAAGGTATTTAAATATGTTTTAATTTAGGACCATAAAAGTAAATATATAATTATTCCTTGCTTTTTATTTATTCTTTATTCTAACAAAGCATCCCACCATGAAATACAATACCAAATTAAATAAAGGTACATTAAATTTTAGATTCTAAATTCTCAACTTATATTTTTTTCTATAAATAATAAATTATTTTAGTCTTAAATGAATAAGTAAAAGCACTCAACAATATTAGCCTGCATGGGTAGCGGAGTTGGCTTGGGCCGTGGGTTTGATCCCCATAGGTTTTGGGTTTGACTCCTACTCCTAGGCTTAATCGATGGACCGGCTTGCAGGTTGTCGTGCCCACCCGCAGGGGATTAGTCTCACCTGAGCTCACTCGTTGGACACTAGGCTAGGTCACAGGGATACCCTTGTAGCAACAAAAAAAAATCACTCAACAATATTTTATTTATGAAAAAATGGCTCGTAGTTGAAATTCGTAGTTTGGAACTCAATTCGTGGGAGAGGTCACGGAGGATGGATCAGGGATGTTGAAAGAAAAGGATGTGGTGGTCTTCATCCTACCCTATGCAATTGGTGTGAATCGAATTCCCCTAGGATGGAGATTCATAGAAACAAGGGATGTACATGAATTCACTCTGAGGTCATGCCAATGGAGGGAAAACCAAAATTTCCAATCGGTTGCAAAAGGTTCTTGCAGTGGACAATGACATCAAAGGTTCCCTAATTCCAATAAAAGAACAAACTATAGCAGCATGGTGATTGTTATCAACATAAAGTTGATCCAAAGTGAAATTGATAATCTAAAGAGAAAGTCCTTCTTTTCCAAATGGGCAAGTAGACTAATCCCTTGGCTAAAGATGTGAAAATGATGGAAGGATAGATGGGGGGGAGAGGTAAGCGTTAAATCCCTACCCAATGGTTTTTTGTTTGTTGAATGTAATTTAGAACCACTCAAGGAAGAAATATTAAACAAAAAACCATTAATGTTCGAGGGATGTGGTTTCTACATGATAGATTGGGTACCAAATTTCAATCCTTATAACCATAGTATGGGAAAAACCCCTATATGAATCAAACTCCATAATTTACCTTCATAATTTTGGAATGTGGAGTCCTTGAAAGTGATTAGTGATGTTGTAGTATCTTTCATTCAAGAGGATGAAAACCTATTGAACAAGGAATTTGGTGAGTTTGTAGGGAAATTTGTGGAGGTCGATCTCGGTGAGGACCTATTGGAAGAACTAGAATTAATAACGAAGTTTGGGCAATGGAAGTAGAGAATCGAATTGGAGCTAAACATCTAAATGTGTTTAATGTGGTTATCACCTAGTTGCATTCTATTGGAGTAAACATGGAGGAGGATTGTTACATGGCTCTATTGTGTTCTTTTCTAGATTCATGGTAACACTACTACCAAGTTAAAAATGGATGAGGTGGTGGCATCATTGATTTTCAAAGAGATTATAAGAAAGACTTCTAAAACTATCAAGGAGGCCCTAATAGTTCATGGTAGATAAAAATAAAAAAAGCAAGAAGAAGGACAAGAAGTAAGAGAATTCTAAATCTAAATCTCCTTGCTTGTCCAAGGTAAACTTTTAGAATTATGAAAATTTTCTTTCCATTATAAAAGAGACTATAATTAGGAAAAGAAAAATAAAAATAGAGATTTCGATGATGAGTTTGAGAATTCATCCTAAGATGATGGCGATGCCTTTGGTTTGTCATTGGTTTTTCCTTGGCTATGCATGCATCATAAGGCACATATGACTAATTAAAATTGATGCATCTACTCACATCACCCCACATTGGGTTGATTTGAAAAATATCAAGGATATGATGGTGGGAAGGTGTATCTTGGGGATGTTTCTCATCTAAATAATGTTTGTCATGGAATATTCCTAATTTGATTCCCTAATGGAAAAGTGAAGGGGATCAATGGTGTAATACATATCCTTGGTTTGATATAGAACCTATTTTTTGTAAGTAAATTGAATGATTTAGGTGTGCAAGTTATTTTATCAAGTGGAGGGTAAGAAATGGTTAGAGGAGATATGGTGCTTGCTAAGGGTTTTGAAATAGGAACTGTGTTTCAATTGGGTGCATGCATGATTTAGTGCAATATTTCTTTTGTTCTTAAAATAAAGAGATCTACAAAATCATCTTCACTTTTGTAAGTTCATCAACAAAGAGTAGTGTTGTATCCACTTCCAATGGTCATGTTTTTTTAGTACCTAAGGATGCATGTGCTTTAGATATTAAGTGTCTTATAGAGAAAACTATGTTATAGAACAAGAGGATGGTTCACATAGGTGAGAAGGGTCTAAAGACCTTGAAAAATAAAAACATTATTAAGGGACTAAATGATTATAATCTCGAGTTTGATTTTTGTGAACATTGAGTTTATCAAAATAAAATTATGTTCAATTTTATTTTAGTTCTCATAAATCTTTTGGGGTATGGAACTTGATATATTATGATGTTTTTGGTCTATTTAATATTCCTTCAATTTTAAATTGTATTATGTTTCATTGATTGATGGTAATAGTAGAAAGACATGGGTATATTTTCTTAGGAGTAAATATGAAGTCTTTAATTAGTTTAAAGAGTTTAAGACTCTTGTAGAGAATGAGATTGGTAAAAAAAATTTAAGATTTTAAGGTTTGATTATGTCAGTGAGTTATTTTTAGAAAATTTTGATAGGTTCTACAAGAGTTATGAAATAGAAAGACATAAGATAACTCCATACATCCCTTAGCAAAATGGAGTTATAGAAAGAATGAATAGTATGTTGATGAAGAGGCTAGGAGAATGGTTAGTGGGTTTTTCTTGGATTTTTTTTTTTCTGTAGAATCAGTTGTTATGATTTATTACCTAGTAAACATGTCTCCTGTATCAACTCTTTTTAATAAAACACCTATGGAGATGTGTTCAAGAAAAAATTCTTCATGTTGAAACATATTTGAGTTTTTCATTGTGAGGAATAAGCTCTCATGTCTACATTGGAAAAGGTAAAGAAAATTTAGTTTGTAAGTTGAAGTAAACAATCTCGTAGGGTGTGATACTAAAATTTTGATATGTTTGTATTGGGATTGGTATTTTTGAGGTCCAAATCATATTATTACATCTATTATAAGATGGATTATGATTGATTCCTTATTATTGTATTATATGTTAATAATATATTTTTTTTAGTAATGGGAAGAATATGATTTGTGAATTAAAGTCTTAACTTTCAACATAATTTGTGATGAAGGACTTAGGGGTAGATAGGTTCATTTTGGGTTGGAATTCAAAAGAGGTAGAGATAATAGAAATATTTGGTTGGGACAAAGTATGTGAACTCAATATTAGAGAGATTCAACATGTCAATTTATAAACCTTTGTGTGTTCTTATTTTTGTTACATCTTGTTTCATAGTTACCAAGTTTCTTTTACCATTATGAGTGAAAATGTTGATAAATGTAAATTTTGACTTCAATATGTTTATTAGGTATGTGAATATGCAATAAGATGTTAATTCTTTCAAAAGAATGAATATGTTTTGAATTGATGGAATGTTATGTATTTCAATATAAGCATTATAATGCTTTGTTGATAGAAATGTTTTAAGATGCAAGTGGATTTCAAGTGAACGTTTAACTACCATTGCAAATGTGTCAAGATGGATGCAGGTATAGGTTCACGCCTTCGGAAGGGAGGGGAAGTATCACTTAGGAGAAGTGATTGGTCAATTAACCCTTAATGAAGCCTAACTAAGCTTACACACACTCACTTTTAGTTGGTTAAGTCAAGTCAATAGCTTGAGAATCGGGTAAGTATACCCTTTGGTCATAGTTTGAATTGGTCTTGGTTTGAGAACATTTTGTGTGGATTTGTGGTTTTTCCTTTTATTAATCATGATTTGAATATCTAAGAAAGTCCCTCTTCGTGTGTTCCTATTTTTTTATCTATGTCAACCAGTATATACATCAAATGTATATGTGTTTGAACGGTAACTCATGCATAGAGATATGAGTTGCACATTTTTAACATGAATATATGTACACATTTCATGTATGTACTCATCGATGAAGATGAATATATATGTGACTAATCTTATTAAATGTAATATAATATTATACTTGTGTATATTAATATATATATGTATGTATGTATATATGTGTAAGAGAGGGGGACCAACCATGCTCAAGACCCCAGGACACGGAGGGCCAAGAGTGGAGGGCTTCCCTAACTTATCTCAACTTAACGGGGTATTAAGAAATGCGGGATGAGAATGATGAGCACTATAAAGTCCTTCAATCACCCTAAAAACTCGAAGAGTAGGATGGGGCTAGGCAAGCCAGTTTTCAGGTTCAACACTACGCCTCAGTAAGCTCTCTGCCCGAGGATGAAAGCACGGTCCCGGGATGACAACGCAATGCTTTGGCATCTCTCAAGTGCGTTGGCATCCGTATGACCAAACAACTAGAGAGGCAAGGTTGAACTTAAGAAAACAAGCTAACAACCTAGCTAACTACTACTAAAGGGCCAAAATAATGTTATGAGGTAAAAAAAAAATGTTCTAATATGATAAAGTAAAAATGCAAGAGTTACGGTGGCAAGAATGATCTCATAAAGGAATTCATTCGCCAACTAGCTCCCAAAAGCACGTCCACCTACACACAAAGAGGAGGAAAAATGTTGGGTGGCTATATAGGGGCCTGCCTTAGTCAAACCCCCGTTTAGGTATTTCCACCTCCACGGACAACCAAGAAAGTGATTATGATAAATAAAGTAATGTAATAAATAACACTAAAACACTATGAAAAAGTAAATGTGATTACTCAACCAAGTAATAGAGGAGAGAAGTGGGAAGCTTACCACCTCCACCAAGAGCACTCAAGGACAATGGAGGAGAGAATGAGAGTACTCGAGCCTATGTTGCAATGGTGTTGTCCCACACTTACTCTACTGAAGTGATGGAGTGAAGTAATTGTTTCTATGAAGTGAAAAAGTGTTGCTAAAAGTGTTGGAATGCTTGGAGAGTGATGAATTGAAAGCTTAGAGAATGCAAAAGAAGTTGTGAAGCATGTAGAAGGAGGGAATTTGAAGGAGAGATGAAGAAAACGACCATATTTGGGTCAGTTGGTTGAAGAGGGTGTTACAAGTCGACTTCCAATGAGAAGTGTAACGCCTTTGCAAGTTTAGCCGCAAGAATCTGCTAGGGATGTAAGTGTGCCATGCAAATGTCTACACGTCGCGTGGGCGTCCCTGACAGAAATTCCCCCACCAATGCTCAACACAGACACCAAGTGGAACAAAAGTAGCGGCCTTATGTGTAATTAAGCCTCTGAACTTGGTTTTCTAAAGTGGAGAAGGGAAAAAGGGGAATTTTCACAAGGGGTGAAAATTCACTCCTATACATTTTCCCCCCACTTTAGCGAGCACGAATACTAGTGAGTGCTTCGGTAAAGTAGATTGAAGGAGTAAGGTTAGAAGTGTATACCTAAACCATCGAGGAAGCAGACCATGATCTGATGAACCTGAAGGTGTAGGGCAAGAAAAGGACTTCATAGCTTCTCAGAACTATGAAGCTGAAGAAAGAAAGTGTCTTACAGGCCCGCGGACCTATAAGGAGGCAACCCCCAAGATCTCTCAAATGAAGGAAGCCCTGTAAAGTAAGCACCTTACAGGCCCACAAACTTTCAAGGAAGGTGTCCCCCAAGAAATCTCACATGGAGGACACCCAAGAAGCATCCCTCAAGATCTCTCACATGGAGGAAGCCAGGAATACACCATATAGACCTACAGGGAGGGTGTCCTCCAAGATCTCTCACCTGGAGGAAACCCAATAAAGCACCCTACAAACCCACAGACCTATAGGGGAGCCACCCCCAAGATCTCTCACATGGAGGAAGTGCCCTACAAGTTCTTAGATCTGCAGGGAGGTATCCCCCAAGATCTCTCGCATGGAAGAAACCTAGGAAATCAGACTCTGCAAAGTTAGAAAGCAGCCACATAGGCAAGTAAGCAGACAGTTGTGCAGACCATCAACAATTTTAGAAGACATTCAAAGGGGTCCCTTGGGAACTCATTGTGAAGAAGGGGTCCACTCAAGCGACGCACAACTCGAAAGTAGATGTTTTCTTTCTCAAATCGATCCCTCATCAAGGGATCCTTTTGAAAGATGTTCACTTCATCAAGGAATTTGAAAGGAGGAATATGCCCCCACATGAGGGGAAGGTCAAAGTTGTTCCCACTCTGGAAGAAGGGTTTCAATTTCTTTCTTTACGAACCCATAATGAAGGAAACATGTTTCATTAGGGTTCTAAGTTCATAATGTGATTTTGAAGAAAAGTTTGTGAAGATTTTTAGGAAAAGATTCGTTGGCAATGAATGCATTTTCTAAAAATTAGAATGTTGAAGAAACAACGTTGTCACACATGAGAGGGACAACTCAAGTGAAGAAGAGAGAAAGATAAATAGAAGGAAAAAGAGAAAAATAAAAACAGAGGGCATAGGGGTAGCCTGATATTTTGGGGTCAGAATTACTCATAAATATATATATGTATAGTAATAGTATATAAATGAATTGTCATCAACCCCCTACTATATCAAACCATGTGAAGAATTCACGAGAGGACAAAGTAAAAATAAAAAATTGGGTCAACATGGAAGGGAAGCCTAAATGCCCCCAACGCTTTGCATCATCCCTAATTTATCGAAAATCAAGCACAAACATGGAAGAATGATGATACAAATAGAAGAAGGTTTATGACACAAAAACCACACCTATATCCAAGCACCAATAGGGGTGACAAGGGTCATCCAGGCACACATAGCACGATTATGGGGTAACACATCACAAAACACACACACACACACAAGATCAAGAAGAGGCCTCTGCCTAACATTGATCAACCAGGAGGTCATTTTCCTCCCACTCTAGATCATTGTAGAGGGAAGGAGGACGGTTCTATAGTGGTGGGATATTAAGAGGAGGAGCATCCGACCCTCCTGCAACAAGGGCTAAGGAAGAGGGCCATGTAAGGTCTTCTTCATCGAGCTCTTGTGGAGCTAGGGTCAGCAATTTCGCAAAGATCGCTGACAAGGGCAGAACTTCATCTAAAGAGTTAAACATGCACCCTACAGGAGCATCATGTTTAACTTCAGTGGATGGGGTAGGTTGCACATGAGATTCACCATTGTGCTCGCCAAACAACTTGAGAGCGGTGACGAACTCAAGGGAAGTTGGGACTGGTTCTATCACTAGGACATAACAAGTTAGCATGGGACTACCTTGTGAAGAAGGTGGGCTCCTATTACATCCTTCGTTACTAGAAAGACCACACTCCACCTTTTGCTTCATTAGAGGAGACGAAATCCCCATAGACAAGGCTAGAGGTGCGGAGGAAGAGGAGGAAAGAACCACAATGGATATAATTGAGGTATTAGTCATATTCATGAGCTTTGGGAAGGGAGGGGTATCTGGGACGGACATCAACAAAGGTAAATCCACTGAAGGAGCGATGAACACCTATACCTGCTTGGGTTCGGGTGTATTCGCACTCACAGCAAAATTTGGAAGCAACACATAACTAGACTGAAGAGAAGCAGAAGGAAGGGGAGAGGAAGACACTGCAAGAGGCCCTGAAGCATGGGTGTTCATCTCCTCCTCCTTCCTCTACAAAGCGGCTTACTCAACCAGGAGATCCTTTCATTGGCACTTGAGCTTGCACATAAGGTGATTCCTATGAATCTTTGAGTTGGAGGTTGGAGGCTACAGAGGAATAGAAAGCTCCTACTCAACCATGGGAAAGTCCACTACAACCATCTCCAGTGGAGGAACAGGTTCCTGAATGGGAGCAGGAGGCACAGTTTGAGAAGTAGCAAGGGAATCAACTCAAGTGCCTCAATAATGGGCCTCTTCCTATTCACTACTTTAGAAGTAGAAGCGGTAGGAGGTCGAGACAAAGAGGACTCTCCATGGGAGACCTTCTTCCCATTATACCAAATGGGTCTAGGCTTTGTCAGCAAAACAAGAAGTTCGAATGCAAGATGCTTAGGCTTTCACCAAGCGGGCACCATAGGATTCTCCCGTAAGCATGGAGCATAATCTGATGGTACCACAGTAGAGTGAGAAGAAGCATCAGAATAACCAGCAGAAGAGGAAGAAGGAGGATCTTGGGATCGCTTCTCTTCTTCCTTCCTTTGTGCCTTAGTGGCATCGCTATCATCTTTTAAGCAGGCCCTATGTGAAATGACATAAGGCAATGGAGGGTATCTCACTTTTGGCCTTAGGCATCCCTTCTTATAATTCTGATATGTTCGGTGTAGGAGGTTCGTCCTAGGTGGAAGAGGACCAATGGGCGCAGGCCAAGAGTAGTCCAAGGAGTAGCTATCATGAGCAACTGGTGGTTTATAACTGGTGTCATGAATTACATGTACAGAACCCCCGTGGATAAATTTTAAGCATTTATGCACGACTGAGGGTACCCCCTTCATAGCCACCAACCAAGGGATACCCAACTTCACTCTAAAGAGTTTAGACCCAAGGATAATGTCAAACAAGATTTTCACAGATTTAGGTCCAACCAAGATCGACAAGACAATACTACCCAAAGTGGGCACATAAAGCTCATCATGCGTGTGAATGGTGCTCACAGGTGCATCGTACCCATCTTTATGTAAAAATTTAATCAGCATGATCTCCTCAGTTATTATGTTTACTTGTGATGTCGGATCAATAAGAACACCCACTACGATGTTTCCATTGATCCACGCAGGGATATAAAGAGGAGATGGTTCCTTGTTAAAACCCATTGGGAGGATCTGTAAAGTGAAGTTTATACCAGTACCACTCTCCATAGGTTGTGCATAGGGGATAGGTTGATGCAGGAAGGAGGCCATTACGCACACTAGACGATACTTTTATAGAGTCCCTAAAGGTTAAAGGATAAGGTGATGACCCAATTAAGGTTTCATCACGCAACACCTTCGGAACCTTCCAACTACACCAACTAGGGGTCATAGGTTGGGTTGTAAGGCAACAACCTCACAACACTCACACCTACAAACTCTTAGAGTATGGGAAAGGAACTGTCAGTATCACAAAATGGAACCAAAAATATGGTTCACGTCGCATTCACCAAAAATGTAAGAGAGGGGGACCGACCACATTCAAGACCCCAGGTCACAGAGGGCCAAGAGCAGAGGTATGCCCTAGCTTACCTTAGCTTAATAGGGTGTTAGGAAATGCGGGATGAGATTGATGAGGACTATAAATTCCTTCAATCACCCTATAGACCTGAAGTGCAAGACAGGGTTAGGCGAGTTGGTTTCAGGTTCAACACTACGCCTCAAGAAACTCTCTGACCAAGGAAAAAAGTGTGGTCCTAGGATGACAGCGTGACGCACTGGCATCTCTCAAGTGTGTTGGCGTCCATACAACCAAAAAAATAGAGAGGAAAGGTCAAACTTAAGAAAACAAGCTAACAGCCTAGCTAACTACTACTAAAGGGCCAAAATAATGTTATCAGGTAAACAAAATATGTTCTAATATGATAAAGTAAAAATGCAAGAGTTAGGGTGGCAAGAATGATCTCACAAAGGAATGTGTTCGCCAGCTAGCTCCCAAAAGCACGTCCACCTACACACAAAGAGGAGGAAAAATGTTACTAAGAAAGTGAGTATGATAAATAAAGTAATGTAATAAAGAACACTAAAACACTATGAAATAGTAAATGTGCTTACTCAACCAAGTAACAGAGGAGAGGAGTGGGAAGCTTACCACCTCCACTGAGAGCACTCAAGGCTAATGGAGGAGCGAATGAGAGCACTCGAGCCTCTGTTGCAATGGTTTTGTCCCATACTTGCTCCATTGAAGTGATGGAGTGAATTAATTGTTACTATGGAGTGCAAAAGTTTTGCTAAAAGTTTTGGAATGCTTGGAGAGTGATGAATTGAAAGCTTAGAGAATGCAAATGAAGCATGTAGAAGGAGGGAATTTGAAGGAGAGATGAATAAAACAACCATATTTGGGTTGGTCGGCCGAAGAGGGTGTTACAAGTCAACTACCAATGAGAGGTGTAACGCCTCTGTAGGTTTAGCCACAGGAATCTACCAGGGATGTAAGCGCATCACACAGACATCTACGCGTCGCGCGGGCATCCCCAACAAAAATTCCCCCACCAATGCTCAAAATAGGCACCAAGTGGAACAAAAGTAGCGGGCTTATGTGTAATTAAGCCTTTGAACTTGGTTTTCTAAAGTGAAGGGAAAAAGGGGAATTTGTATAAGGGGTGCAAATTCACTCCTATACAATATGCACATAATTGATAATGCATACATGCTTATGTATATGTAAATTAGTATACTAATACCTTTGGATTATTTGTGTTGTCGATTGAAAAATGATTATTTAAAATATATGTGATAGATTATGAAAGAAAATGTGTATGTGAAATATAGGCATACATCTACACATCGATATACTCATATGTGTAAACGTAATGGAACATCCAAATGCATATGTTGATACATGTATATATATAAGTATATACATAAGGTATTATTTATAAAATAATAATATGAATATATGCATTCGAGATATCGAATAATGCATACATGTATTATTATAAAGTGTTATGCTTACATAAAGCGTTGTTTTAATACAACAAAGCATGTACTACATGTAACATTTAGTGTGCATCATATATTATTATTAATGCACAATATAAATGATTAATGATACAACAATAAATATGCACCTTATGCAATGATATAGTCATTAAATATGAGTTGACCAACTTGCTAATACAACGCATGGTATATGAAGACTTAGTCAAAAAAATTATGAGATATTTCAATGGAATTTAGTCATTGACTTAGTCTAAACACTGCAACACCAAAATGCACAATGGAAAGAAATAGGTGGCACCAAAATATGAAACTGTATTATGATTAAAATTCTAAATTATTGAGTATTGTCCAGCGATGGAAAACCAAGTAAAAGGTAGAATAAGTCATGTTTAAGATGCCAAAATTGGAGTCAACCTATTTGTCTTTCACCTTGCATTTTTTAGATGAATTCTTGTTGTCTGTGTTTCAATCGATTTGCTATTCTATTTTCATGAGTATTGTTTTAAATGGTGCCACCAATTGGGTAAATTGTTGAGTTGAACCTTACAGTTGAGAAGTGTCAATAAACATAGCTTGAGTATAGGTAGATAAGTCTCATAATTCTATATAAATAGGGGTGAAGATCACTTCATTGGGACACATTATACAATTGCATTATGTTTTTTTTAGTCTGAGATATTCTTGAGTGAGCTGAGAGCTATTTGAAAGGAGAGTTTAGTGAGATTTTGTGAGTATTTTTCTATGTGGATTGGGAGAATTACTGAGGAGTCTTGGAGTGGATTGAGCTTGCAATTTAGTTTATTTCATTTGGGATTAGTGTTAAGCAGGCATATTATTCTGCCCTCATATGCTTTATATGTTTTTGAAAAGATTGAGTGTTGTTGTCTTGTGCAAAAAATGCATTGATTTGTTAGAAGAAAAGAAAAGAATTACTATTGATCTAGTTGTTGAGGCTTTTATTTAAGTGATTGAATGTACTCCATAATAAGGAGTGAATGAATATACTATTATCACTATGATAGATGGAGTCTATATATCTTACTAAGTTATTTATTACTATGTATTCCATGTTATGGAATAAGTATCTATGATAGTATTAAATACTATATCAAAAATAGATCTCATATAGGCAATGCTTAGCCAGAAGTAAGGAAGTATAGAAATTGCTTGATAAATGTGTCATAAAGTGCATGTAGGAGGTTACTTGTAATTGATAACATATTATGCTAAGGAAAAACCTAGAGATTAATGAGGTTAACAAACATGAACAACAATGTTGGTATGAGGACTTGTCATCATGGATAGAAAGAGATAACATGCAAACCATATTGTTAGTCTATACTTGAATGATTATTTTATCGTTACTTTATTTGGTTATTGATTAAAATCACCAGGTTGAGAATAACCTACATGATCGGTTTGATCATTTATTGTTGATTTTATCCTAGGATTAGGTTAAACTCAGGATGAGATTATCCAATGTGATTAAGTTAATCACTTGAATTTGTGAAATTACTATTTGATTAGAGCCATAGGTGGGAATGCCCTATTGAGTTGGAATGTTACTTGATTGGTTGTTTTACACTCTTAATGTGAAGTCTTTTATTGATGAAAATCTACTTTTTGGATAGTCTTTTATTGATGTGAATACACTCTTGAATAGTCTTTTATTGTTGAGACTATACTTTGAATGAGTCATTTATTGATATGATTATTCTTTTGATTGGGGTCATTTATTGATAAGATTATGCTTTGAGTGAATTCATTTCTTGTTGAAGGTTGTACTTTCAAATTGAGGTTATTTATTGGTACTTTTGAATGGTGTCATTTAAAGTTGAGATAAACCATTGATTGGGAACTTTTATAGTTGGGATCGTACCTTTGGTACTAGAGTCATTCAATGATGTGACATTATGATATTTCATCTTGTTACTCAATAAGTAAGAGTTACTTGAGTTACTTAGTAGGAATGTAAAAACATAGGTTGTTCTTGGGGTTAAAGATTACCTTAAGAAGGGAATTGCCTACGTGTAGGTTATTGTAAAAGAAATAGGTTGTTCCTGGGGTTAAAGATTACCTTAAGAAGGGAATTGTCTATGCATAGTACATGAATGGTCATTAACCAAATCGAGCTAGATAGTGGGTGAAGAGATGATTTTTTATATGAAACTTTGGCCAAAGTAGTGTAAGTAGCCATTGTTTAAACTATCAAGGTTCACTATGTCTAGTATAGACATTCTAGTTCAGGATTTTCATACTTGTAGGTGTAGCTACCGTATGACTAGGTTTTGGATTGTAGGGTACAACACTAATCTCAGTAAGGCTATTTTTTATGGGGTTTTACCAGCCAATCTCTTCATCGAAGGGTAGGTCTAGGTTGTCATATGTGGCAGATGTGTGAGGAACCACATTTGAGTCTATGGTTGGTGGAAAAGCGCTCGAGTGATGCTTCTCCTCATCAATTGGCAGTCAAGATTTGTAGGAGATTTCTTGGACCATTTGTTACTAGTCATAATGAAGCTCAAAGAGCTATACATGTATTCTTATATCCATTTATGTGAAAATTGTAATGCAAGATATGTTATTTTGGGATTTTAAATGTATTGGAAGAATTGTAATATTCAATTATATTACATATGGAAATTTTGGAATATGTGTTATTTCAAATGTGCATTAAGTCTTTGAAATAGAAGAAAAAATTTATTGCTATGTGATGTCATTGTGAATTATTCACTTGTGCTTAAAACATTGGTAATTCTTTTGAGTAGAGCAGTCGGGTTGTTACAATTTTGGTGGGGACCAAGTTATTAGTTGAGTAGTGTTTAACTTCTCCTAGTGAGATATAGGATATAGCCAAAGTATCTTATAATAGTTTTTTTGGGAGATTAAATTATACAAGACCAAACATTTCCCAAGTATTGGGAGTCCTTAGCTATATTATGGCTAATCCTAGATAACTACATTGGGATGTAGTAAAGATATATTTTATATATTTGTAGGTGCCTTTGAGTACTCCATGTTTTATCATTGTAGATTTAAAAGGGACCAACACTTGGTGACTATTCATGGATTTGTGTATTTTGATTGAGTTGGGGATGTTGACAATAAGAGATCCACTAATCAATATTTTCACTATGTTTGATGGTGTCAGTAATTGGATGAGAAAGCAATGTGTTATGATAATTTTTCCATTGAAAAAGAAGAGTACATATAAGCTACTCATTCTTATAATTCTTAATCTAGATTAAGTGATTTTTTTTCATATATGGGGCTAACTTTGGGAGCTATTATAGTTTTATGTGATAGTCAAAGTGTCATATGTTTGGCAAAGAACTTGACCTTTCATGCAAGGACAAAACATATTAATGTTTAATACCATTTTTGTGACATGGTAGAGGATGGGAGGGTGTGCTAGATAAATTTAACACTTTGTAGAATGTTACTAATACATTGACAAAGCCAACATGCACATAAATTTTTAGATAGTGTAATAAATGTATAGGTTTCTTGACCTGTAGCAGTTAATTCATAAGCATTGGTATACCATTTTCTATTGTAAGGTGTTAAACAAATAGTATAATATTTTGAAATGTGTCTCAAACTTGCTTCTAATGTTGAGTATATAAAAAATATAATTTTCAAACTATAAAACATAAAAAAAAATTCATTTTTTAAGCTATAAGCTTTATTTTTGAAAAAATAAAAACTATGGTTATTTGACATCACTTCCAAGATTCTTGTTGTGTAGATCCTTTTGAGTTCTATAATTTTTTAAAATGGCCTTGTTGGCCTCTTATATAAAAAATTATGGCCTCCAAAAGTTTTACCTCCTACATTGTAATTATAAAAAACATATTACACAGAAAAGAGTTGTAAAAGGTAGTTACATTTATTGACCAACTTATGATGTGTGTTTAGATTATATGGGAAAAATAGGTTTTGAAGGGACCAGAAACCCTTTACATCAAGTTACATCAAAAAAATTTTGATAATGTAAGCAGCATTTACAGGGTGTTGTACCCTACACAGAGAGCCACAAGAGCCAGAAAGTCCAAATCAAAAAAGCATAAAACAAAACACTACACCAAAAAAAACCTAATCAAAACTAGATAGAGACTAACAGTGCACACAGACCAACAACAAACCAACAACATACTAGCTGGCCTTCTCTCGGTTCTTAGACAGTAGCTAAACCATATCATCCCCTACCCACTCCTGGCAGTCCTCAGTCTTCTTCATCCCTAGCTCATCCTTCATAGTGGCCGACAAGGTGCTAGTGACACAGTGAATCATCTTGACTGTGAAGCAGGTCAACCCATAGAATTTTTTGTCCGGGATGTCCAATATTTCTTGCAGCACACCAAGCTCCTCCCCACTGCCCGTAGTGTAGACAGGATCATTCTACTCAATCTCCAACGGCTCCAATGAGTGGGAGGCCAAAACCTCCTCCTGAGCTTTTCCCTTGTCAAAAATAGAAGAGGGACCTCTGTATTTTTCATCTTCCTTGTCCTCCAACACCTCTTCCACTCCTATGTCTTTATTGTCAGACAACTCCTCTTCAATGTCCAAGTCTCTAATCTGCACTTTTTTTCTGTTCTTTGCTAGCCTGCCAAAGTGCCTAATGATGGCATCACAACCAATAACCACAATCTCTGCAACCACCGTATCACCCAAGGAGTTCTTGCACACAACATTCTTCCCTTTACTCAGAGGCACCTTCTCCTCCTTACCTTTCTTCATGCTAGGCTTAGCAAGAGTCTTAGCAGGGGTAGACTTTAAGTCACACAAACTAACTACCGCACTGGCTTGGGCAGCACCATCAATACCCTTGAGTTTTTTAGTAGCAGGTTTGGGTGTCTAAGGATCAGCAGGGGTCGGGTGACTCTTTCTAACAGGGCCTTTAGATTCGGCCAGGGACAAGTTGGGCACAGTGGGGGGCTCAATTTCCTCAATATGAATGGCCAAAATAGGTTTCAAAGGGCATAAAGCTAGATGAAAATGGTAGTCTTAGGATAAGACCCTGATGGAGAGGTAGAGGAGTAGGTTCATTGGGATTAGCAGCAGCCGAATCAACACATTTTTCAACCAAATTTTCAAGGTCCATAAGCAAGAAAAAGGGAAATATCAAAAGAACCTTATGCCTAAGATGATTTAACAAGGGAAAATGGTAGTAGTAATAAGTCTTGTACCTTCCTTCCAGCGTAACATACTTTATTAGAACAAGATACACCTAGTTCCATGGCTGCAGAAGAGCCGCCTATTCAAACCCAGACTGGTTGCGCACCGACGCCTCCTCCCCCACAAAAAAAATATCCATACTCTCATTGTCTTGGGTCTTAGAATGTTTAGGATGCTTCATTCCAATGCTCTAGAGGCCCGTCGCCTGCGCAATAACTTCCTCATCCATCGTGAAGGAGATGCAACCAATGGTAACATGATGATTCTTCCATGAATTGATGAATTGGGTCGATAGATTTGGGTTGTGACCCACAATTCTCTCCATCAGAGGAGCAATGCCACCTTCTACACAAATGTGCCAGACCAAAGGATCCTTGCGGAATTCGTTGTAGTTATCCGGCTCTGTCTGCACCCTATCACCCCCCATGATGTCGCTTTTCATGTTGTATAACTAGGAACTCTGAAAACAAAGAAGGTTAGAGACAATAGCAAGGTGAAAAAATCCCCACACAATAAGGCAATTAAGTCAAGAATGGAAATTTTTGGTAATCAATCCAATGGACAAATCACGCACATGAGCAGAATAATTCCCTAAAACAAGCTTAGCAGAACCATTAATTGGAATCACATCACACAACTGGCTAAGTAAAAAGGACGTGACAGGAAGGGAAGGATTTCCTTCCACATTGCAGAAGCACAAAATTCTAGGTAGAATAGCCACGGGGCCATAATTAGAAATCTCCAAATCCATAGCATTTAAGGGTTGGCCAACATTAGTTAACCTATAAGGCATGAAACCAAAATAGCGGAAAAATATATGCCAAAGAGGAGCTTAGTCTCATAATTACAAGTCACATCAAAATCAAAAAACATGAATTTGAAAATCCAAGAGTTTAAGTATATCCCAATAAGGAGCTTACAACAAGTACAGTCCAACTTAGAATTAATCAACCAGTACTTGTCGTAGTGACTCATGATTTCTTTATTCAACACGAGCTTCATCTTATAATTTGAAAAAATCCACTTGATGTCCATCCCTTCGATACAGCTCATCATCCATCTCATCGTCACAATAAGACCACTAAGCCCGATGAATAAGCAAATGGGTTCCCCAGAAATCCAGTTAAGCATATGCAGTGTTGTCATCATGGGTCAAGTAAGGGATTTGTTCCTTCACTATTATATTCTAAATATTAGGCGGAAGTATACTTAAGTCACGCCAACATTTGGATAATTTCCAATGTGTGCTAAAATTAGCCAGGGCATCAACAACTTGGTTCCCCTCTTTGTAGATATGACTAGCCACATTTAATTTTAGTTTAGACATAAGGAACCTAAAATCAAGAAGAATATCCTTAGTATTCCATCCCAGTAGCCTATCACAATGAATAGCATCAATAATTGACTTGGATTCCCCTTCCATGTGTAGGTTTTCAATGCCCAGGGAAACAGCTATTTGTAAGCCCTTTAACAACGCATGAGCTAAGTCTATATAGCTTCTGGATTTGTAAGCCCTTTAACAACGCATGAGCTTCCGCTATCATAGAAGAGTGAAGGCCAATCCCCCCAGCATAACCAACCACTAACTTTCCTTTTTGGTCTTGAATCACACCTCCTACACTTGCTCTGCCTGGGTTTCCCTTAGCCGCACCATCAAATTTTAGTTTGAACTAGCCCCTATCAGAAGGTTTCCAAATAGTGGCTCTTCGGGCAAGAATTTTGGAGTTGTCATAAGAATTGGCATCCAATTCTTGATGTCAAGCTTTAGCTATGTTTATTTCCATCTCAATCAGGCCTATATCTGGGGTTTTCCCTTTGAAAAGAGATATTTTCCTTAATGAGTCGGGAACCAATACCAAACACCTCTTTCGGGTTCATCTCAGTGTTCCTAAATATCCTATTGTTCCTCTCTTTCCATAAGTACTAGCATAAAATGGGAGGAATTTGGTTCCAAATCTCAACAGTTAAAGGATGGGAAAAGGGTCCAGACCAACTCAAAATAAAGGATGTGATATCCTTACTCATAATCCACTGAATCCCTAATCTTTTAAATGTCATCTCCCACACCTCCACAACAAAGGGGCAATGTAACAGAAGATGATTAACCGATTCTTCATTGTCTTTACACAAAAAACATATGTTGGGAATCTAGAACCCTCTTATCCTTAGATTATCCTATGTAAGGATTTTGTTATGACAAACAATCCACCCAAAGAAATTAACTTTCGATATCATGTATCAATTCCAAACCTTCTTCCATATAATATTGACCACCCCCTGATTAGTCAGCTATTTGTAAGCATATTTCACAGTAAGATCACCCTGGTGATCATGGATCCAAAAGAACTCATTCCCACGGTGGGAAGGGGGTAATCTAGTGAGAGCAAGCAACTCCTGTAGATTCTTGGCAAGAATACATAGATTTAGAGATAAAAGACAACAAATGCTAATATCATTTCATTTCCTAGCTCTCAAGGGCCCAATTAGGTAATCACTAATATATATACCAAAACACTTGTTGAGCCCGACCCTTAAGGAATTTGAACACAGAAGAGTCCAGGGGAGAGTCCAGTAACCAAGTGTCTTCCCATAACCTGATTTTCTTACCATTACCTATCTTCCATTTAATCCCACTCAAAAGATCCTGTAGGCTACAAACCCCCTTCCAAACCAAGGACCTTGGAGGGTGGGCCTCCGATAGGCAGTCAATCAGTGGTTGGCTTAGAAGGTATTTAGCATTCATTATCTCGCACCAATCCTTCCTATCCCTCAGATGATCCCAACCCACTTTGGCCATGAGAGCTTTATTATAATATGAAATAGTTTTTATCCCAAGACCACCACCACTTTTCAATTGGAAAACCTTAACCCACTTAACAAAAGCGAGCTTCTTTTTCTCCTCAATACCCAGCCAGAGGAAAGACCTTTGGATCTTCTCAAAAAATTTAGCAATATATCTAGGCATCTTAAACAGGGATAGGAAAAAGACAAGGATACCTTGAAGTACCGCAGTAAGAAGTTGAAGCTTACCAACATGGTTGAGTAAAGAGCCTTTCCACCCAACAAGCTTACGTTGAATCCTCTCCAAGATAGAATTCCAAAACTCTGAAGTAACATCTTTGATAGTTAGGGGTAATCCAAGATACAATGAAGGAAGAGAACCACTCTGACAACCCATAACACTAGTAACCCGAAATTGCAGGTTAGGAGTGTTGTTAAAGAAGTAAATCATGCTTTTGTTGTAGTTAATGCATTGTCCAGAACAAGTAGCGTAGTTGTTGAGACATTTTTTCCATTTCCTGGCTTCCAACACCGAGGCTTTCCCAAATAGGAAAGTATCATCCACAAATTGTTGAATCACAGTCGGATCAAGGGTAGAAGCCGCCTTAATTCCTTTTATAGACACCTCCGACAACATACTTGAGAAGTTCCTGCTTAGAAAATCCGCCACCATTATAAACAAATAGGGAGACCGAGGGTCTCCCTGTCTGATACCTTTCCCAGCATGAAAGAACCCGAAAGGAGAACCATTAACCAATACAGAGTACTTAACAGTAGTTACACATTCCATAATAAGATTGATCACAAATTGATTAAAACCAAACTTAGCAAGGACTTTGGGGACAAAAATTCCAGATCACCTTATCATAAGCCTTGGAGATGTCAAGCTTAAGGGCCATAATAGCATGGTTTCACCTATCCATAGAGTGGATTAGTTCATGTGTTGTGATGGTAGCATCGAGAATATGCCTACCAGGCACAAAACCTTTCTGATTTGGGCTGATAATTTTATCTAGGAGTGGTTTGATGCAGTTGACCAAAATTTTGGAGAGAATTTGATAAAAAGTTTTGCAGAGGTTGATAGGGTGAAAGTCAGACATATGTTGGGGATCAACTATCTTAGGAATAAGAGTAATAAAGGTGTGATTTAGTTGCTTAAGAATCTTACCCGACTCTAAGAAGTCACGAGCAGCTAGAACCAGGTCCTCACCAACAATCTCCCAGAAGGTCTGAAAGAAATCCAAAGGGAAACCATCAGGGCCAGGAGCTTTGAATGCCCCCATACTAAAAGTAGTCAGCTTAACTTCCTCAGGCATGACAACAATGAGAATCCCCATATTGTTCATCTAAGAAATTAAATTCAGAAGTGAGTCAAGCAGCAAACTGTCAAGGGTCGGAGCTTCAACAGGAGCCGCATAAGCCTTCTGAAAGTAGTCCGCAACCACTAAGCCAATAAAGGATGGCGAGCAGACAACCTCTCCCTGAGCATTGTGCAACTTGTTTATCTGGTTCCTCCTCTTATGTTTGTTGAAATATGAAAGGAGGTATTTCTATCTCCTTTCAGCCATTGCACCTTGGACTTCTCTTTCCAGAAGATCTCCTCTTTCGTAAGAATTTGTTCCCACTCACCCCAGATCACTTCC
Organism: Sequoia sempervirens; assembly: GCA_007258455.2. NCBI lineage: Eukaryota > Viridiplantae > Streptophyta > Pinopsida > Cupressales > Cupressaceae > Sequoia > Sequoia sempervirens. Next base: position 288,161,918 of record VDFB02353493.1, on the reverse strand, counting down.
TCCTAGTTGCAAGTGGAGAGACTGATATCACCCTCCTCCATTCTCTTTTGAATCATTTTCAACTTATCCCCAATGATTTTCTTCTGTTGGAAAACATCCCCAAAGACCCTTTTATTCCAGCCCTTCACCATACATTTAATGTGCTTCAGCTTAAAAAAGATTTGGAACATGGGGGACCCATGCACTGGGATATTCCACCATTCAAAAAATTTCATTTTCAAATCAGTGTGGGAATTCCACATGATTTCAAAGCGAAAGGGATAAGGTCCAATAGAAGACTGATCGCTCGAGGTTAGCAGTAAAGGATTGTGATAAAAAATAGTCCTAGGTAAAGCTCGCAGAGTGGCCCTAAGCAGGCCAAACTAGTTACTAAAACATAGGAAGTGATCCAATCGAACTTGAATCAAATCTTCACCCATACATTTGTTGGACCAGGTAGGAGTTTGGCCTAACAAGTTTATGTCAATCAGGCCCGTAGAACTCAAAAAGTTTTCCAAATTAGACATACTATCAGAATAGTCAATCAAACCACCACTTTTCTCAAAAGGGAATAAGGGGGAGTTGAAGTCTTTAGCCACCAGCTGGCGCAACCCATTGTTGTTATTTATCCTATCAATAAGAGACAACCAAAGAGGAACCCTAGCATTCCTTTGGTTGGGTGCATAAACATTTATAAGCAACCAAGAGCCTTCAGGGAAGTTAAAAGAGGCACCAACGCTATTCCGACAATAGAAAAGTTTAGTGCCATTTAGTCTAGAAGGGTTCCAGAGCACCGCAAGACCTCCAGAGGCCCCTTCAACATCACTATAAAAGTAGGATTCCTCAAGCCATACGTACTTAGCAACATTATCAAAATTAGCTTTCTTCATTTTAGTTTCTTGTAGGAGAAGGACATCTAACATATGTTCAAGAATATAATTCTTTAAAGCAAGCTGCTTATGGGAGATATTCATCCCATGCATATTCCAAGACATTACCTTCTTTTTTTACCTTTTTTAGAAGACACTTCCAATGTCTTATGTTTTCCCAAGGCAATCTCATTTGTCATTTCACGTAGACATGTGGATCTATGGCTAGGCCTTCCTGGCTTTGAGTCACCACCCACATCAGCCTTCTTCTTCCTTCCTTTTTTCTTTGGGGTTATCCAATTCTCCTCATTTGCACCAAACACCTGAGATGAATCCTCCAGGATGAAAGCAAACACCTCAACCAAGCCTAGATCTTCCCATATTTCACCCTCTTCACTAGTAGTCTCACTAGTGCCAGCAGAAGTCACCTCTAACAGCACACCACCAGTAAGTACCCCATCCATAACAACCAAAGCAGGATTCTATACTTCCAATTTATTAACACACGCCACATTTTCATTTGAGGACATATTTGCAAGACCCTTGGTTGAAACTATCATGGTTGCAGATCCAGGAAAAGTATCACCAGGAAGAGGGGCTTCTCCGTTGGCCACTAACTCAACCAAAGGAGACACAAAGCTAGGGACGCCAGAGGCTGCAGTCAAAGAAGCAGCATCATATTTGGACATGACAATACTTCCATAGGAAGGACCAAAAGGAGCAGTAGACACTCCTTTGTTAGGATCCTTATTAAAAGATGACTTGCAGTTAGTAATAAGGTGCCCAAGCTTGGCACACTTCTGACAGAATACCACAACATTTTTGTAGCACACAAGTTGGACCCAAGACCCAAATTTGGAGTAGAGCTTAACAGAGTTGGGTAGAGATTTGTTCACACAAATATTTACGCAGAATCGGGCAAACAATAACTTGGATTTTGATTTGGTAATAGAGTCAAAGGTGATGAAGTGTCCCAAAGAATCACCAATGCTCTTAAATATTGATTCATCCTAGTATTCCAACGGTAATCCAGGAAGGCAAATCCATACCAGGGCCAATTTGTTGAGGTCCACATCCAAGTTAAATCCTGGCTTCCAGTGACATAAAGCCAAACTTTGTTTACCATATACCCAAGGTCCTGAGGATAGAACATATATGAGATCATCAGAAGTCGTGAACTTGAAAAGGAAAAGCCTAGTTGAACAAAGAAAATAATAGTTAAAGCACTAGCAACAACCATCAGCCAAAAAACAACCAACAAACAACAAGAAAATAGCGAAATAACAAAGCTAAAACAGACAAAACACAAGAGAATTACTTCAGAATTTTTAGAGTATTAGCCACCTCGATCTCCTGATTGTAGTGCAAGTAAATACCATTTCCATCAACTCCTATTTTTCATCTTTAAAAGACTTCCTCAAAATACCCCTCATCCTTGTGTAAGGGCCTTTAACCTCCTCTTTGGCGCTCTTCTCACCCTTCCCCTTGGTAGTTTGATCCTTCTCATACATCTCTGCAAAGTAGATTTGATCCTCTCGAAGTTGATTGATTTTTTCTAGAAGTACCTTGAGAGAGTTCGCACTATTTTTGAATGACATATGACTAATCTATGAGAGCTTCTTGATATTCTCATTACTTTCCCTGATCTTTCCCTCTAACTTGCAAAGGTGTCTTTCACAATCAGCTTTGAAATCAAAAAAAGAGCATTCAAGATCCACCATCCTCTCTATGAGAAAATATGAAGATGTCCCTTTTGGATAATTAGCCAAATTCTCCATTAAGCTTATGATTTTAATTTTCACCTTATTAAACTCATTCATCACCCATTTAGCAAGTTTGAAGTTACATGTGGCACCAATTCTAGCCATTTCCAACAACTCCAACATAGAGGTGTTATCTTTGTCGAGATAAGAGAAATCCTCGGAAAGAGGATGGCCATTTGTTGTTTTTGATTTTTCTAGGGCCAAATTCTTACCCACTACCTCCCTCTCACCCTTATCAGCCATGACATCCTCAATAATATTGTCTCCCTCTTCATTGGCATCATGAGGAGGTGTCTATTGGGTAGGATAATCTTCCACAACTAAGGCATTGTTAGCAATGTCCTTCACTTGTTTCAGTTCCTCTTGCTCACCCTTCTCGCACCCTCTTGACTCTGACCTGTGCATCTTAGCCAATATTTTAGAAGCCCTCCTATGAAGCCCCATATCCGCAAAGTCCCCCACTTGAACCAATTTCTCTTACTCATCCTTCCCAAAATCTTCTAAATCTAGACCATGCAACTCAACCTTCTTTTTTGTTGCCCGCCATTGAAGCCCAACCTTTTTCTAAGCAATATCATCCTTTCCAGATAATGGCCCACCAGAATCTAACCCATGAATGATTAGTTTCTTGGTGGGGCCCTTCTTAAGTTTCCCCTTCTTCCTTATTTTAGTGGGAGAGTCAATAGGGGTTGAGGAGACCACAATAGTATTGTGTTCGTCCAGTTTCCACTCGTCATCCCCATCGTTGTCAGAATTTGAGCCAGTAGAAAAGGCAAAAAAACTAATGGTTTTCTCTTTTCCCTTGACAAACTTGGTTGAATTGTTAGCCCTCACATGCTCCATGATGAGAAATATGATCCCTTCATGGAGCACGAGAGTCTTATGGTTCTTGAGGTGAGCATAG